>JAJJWX010001881.1:600000-1069141 GCA_023529315.1 Papaver bracteatum
TATTTTCCTATGCTATGTTCCCAGCTGAACTCTCAATATTGGCATGACATGACGATTAATGTTCACTCGCTGGGGAGTAGCATGGATCTCCCGAAGTGTCAGTACTGAGACCTGCATGAAAAACGCTCACGTAGGCTACACCACTCTCTGACAAAGATATCGGCGTGTTGACACACTTTTAATGAAAGGTTAGCTCGACCGACGATGTTTAAATTCCTTAAAGAAAATCTAGACTGTCCATGTCAGTCTTAAAAAACGATCACGACCACACAATTTTTCCATGCAATTCGACAAGCCTAGCCTACTCCTAGCGGAACTACGCGATCAACATAATGACCATCGGCGGTCCCATTAACATCTCAGCTGGTCGGAATCCATTAAGTTCACCCGTAACACCCTCAAACGTTAGCTATAACATGGGTGATCGTGCTGCGAAAGAAAAGATCAAACGAGCTAGACCAACCATAACGGTCTCAAAATCATCATATCCATCCAACTTAGCCAGCCAAGTTGGACGACTTAGATTGTGTTTTAGACGATCAAAGAGGTGCCAACATGATCGCCGGAGGCACATCTCTATCCCCAACTGATCGAACCACATGTGGCGACCCAGAAGCATGTCGAACTGCTTGCCCAAAGTAGGGCGATCACGCGCTTATAAAACCCTGAATTGAATAAGCGGCGTTACGCAACTGTCGTAAATCGATCACAGACGTCTATCTTCGCCAGCCTAGTCGGACGACCTAGATCTAATTTCAGGAGGCCAACGAGATGCCTTCATACTCACCATCAACCCATCTGTGCATATACCTAATCGACCTGTCCAAATCAGTGGCAAATGCCAGATATCGTTTGTCCCAATGGTAGGGTGGCCGCACAGCTTCAAACCCTAAAATACAATCAACGACAACATACAACTGCCGCAAATCGTCTCATCTGTCCAATTTCGCTAGCTTGGTCAGACGGTTTAGATCGAATTCTAGATGGCTAACAGGGTGACGCCGTGATCACCGGCCACCCCTCCTCCACATGGAATGATCGGCTAAGTCATGACTCGTTCATAGGATCCCCAAAAGATCACTCAAAGATGGCCATTTGCGCTACTTATATGATTCAACATCAGCCATTAACTGCCGCAAGTCGTCTCAGCCACTCGACTTGGCTAACCGATTTAAGCGATCCAGATCCAACCTAGATCGACCGATAGTATTTTAGAATGGCTACCAGTCGCCACTCTCCTTTAGGGACTGATCGGCCACTCCCTAGGATGCGGGCGTAGCTCCTACCAACTCCTTAAAATAGGGTGGTCACGCTCCTTTTAAGGCATTCAACTCACGACTAATTTGGACGAGCTCTAAAACAACGATGCTGCATGCACATCAGTTATGTTTAGCTGATTGTTTAAAAGAGTTTCTTTATAAACATCGATTATAAGCGATGTTTTACAAATATTGATTTCACAAATAATTTTATTATTTGACCTGAAAGCACTATGTGCTGCTTTTAGCGGCAAATCTCACGACTTGACCCATTTACTCGAGACATCAAACATGCCACAAACTGGGGGATGCCCACTGGGGTATTGGTCTGACGGTTTACAGCGTGCGGCGTGCAATGCGCCCATTACGAGAAAGTGTCAGGAAAGAACGGACAGTTAACAATGGTGAGAGTAGTGGGTGAAAGTGTGACCAGTTTTCCCTTAATAATGGAAACGTGGTGATCACCACTTTTTACACAATCCCACTTCTCCACTGCTTAATCACCTCCACTTCCTATGAGATCAGGGTGTGCTCGAACATGACTTGTATAAATTGGAATTCAACCTATTTCAAAAAAGAAGATAAGTGTTATCAACACAATTATCCAGAAAACACCAAGAACTGATAGCTTACGTTCTGCAAGCCAGTTCCACATTCTGATACAAGTCATAAAACAACCACACCTTCATAATTCAACATTCTGATCTCAAACACCTTCTTCCTCTTCCCTTCATAAGATCAACCCTTCTTCTCCACTTTGTGACCAAATTGAATCTGGAACGATCATTTCTTGGTTTAGGCCAGAGTCTTAAAGATTGATCTCTCGAATCTAAAATTACTCATGTGCAACACATTTGTTTAGGGTTTGAATTCGTTTCTCATCAACACGCCCAAATTTACCAAAAAGAGCAGAATCAGTTTTTACCCCAAAACAATAACTCGACCGAATCATTCTCTAAATCTTATCTTTCTTTATATCAATTCAATTGATCAAACCGTTTGCAGAGATGTTGATTCATAAATCTATCATGACATTGTGCAAAATTGAGAAGAAAACTTTGACCCAGTGTAGTCAAAATCGCTCTCCAAGGACGATTACTCGCCGAGTAATCGCTACAGGCTATATGAACGAGGCGATTTCGGATTCCAAGGATTTTCTTATTTTTAGCGATTAATGCGACCGATTTGAACCGATTTTTGAGCAAAGCGATTTAACGATTTTTCCGAGTTGACCTTGCATGCACTAAAATCAGAAAACTAAATTTTCATAACCCTTAGATGAGAGTTATAAAATAGAAAAGCCTCTAAATACATGATAAATACGTTCAATATAATAATATTACACACTTAATTACATGATAATGTTAAAATTTGAAGTACAAATCATGAATTATGGGCAACAATATATAAATTATTAATAAATTATTCTGAGTATTAGACCGAGTTTTGGCAATTTCCAAATCCGACCTTATCGTTCCTCGCTCCAAGCTCCCCAACCGAGTAGCACCAGGAACGATTTCGATTACTTTGCTTCGACCAATACAAAAGAAGAACAAAAAGCATATCCATGAATTATAATGTTTCCACCCCACTATTTCTGATCAATGACATGTGCAAAGAGTCAACATTCAAACAAACAAAAGTCGTCTACCCAAATTGCATATCTATCGTATCAATCTTTAGTACTAAAACCTTCAAAAAAAAAAAAAAAAAATCTCTAGTACTAAAACTGATTATAATCTCAAAAGTGATCTTTGTAGATATTTTTGTTGTTTCGATGCACTAGAAATACCAAAATGTAGGCGGCTAAGCTGTAATGCCATAACAGAGGGTCTCTCTTTTGGATGTATATTTTGCATAAAAATGGGAAGCTGGGAAAATTTGTGACAATTTTTTTCATTTATATACAAATACAAGCACCAACTGACTCACATAAGATCCATTTGATCTTGGTTACAATTGGTGGAAAATAAGAAACTAATTGGGTCCCCAACAGGTCAAATACATAACTGTTCTAAGCGATTCATCAGAGTGCTTCATCTCATGATCTCTTTGCTGATTCATCATAATCTGATCTGGAATAACAGAAGAAGCTGGAATCGAAGAAGAAGTTGCTTGAGAAATAGACGATCTAACTTTGTTCTTGGTGTAGTGATGAACGGATCTCATAGCATAATTCCACCGGCACATTCCAGCTTGATCTTTTAATGCTTCGACAACGCCAACACTAGCAGCAACCATCCAGGCTTTCCTTGTTGCACTCATGATTAATTCCAAGTTTGAAGTAGCAGTAGTAATAGATTGTAAAGGTGATTTCTGAGAAGTTAAGTTAATACTCAGTGTTTGAATGAATAACTGGATATGGTGTGCAAGTTTCTTATATAGATGGGATCAAGAAACTACTAAAGCAAAACCATGGGGACGTTACTAGTAGTTTTACTTTGCCGGTTGGCTGGTTTTGTTTATTTCTGTGGGGGACGGAAAAAAACAATCCAATAAGTTTTGTCTCCCTCTGTATGTGGACAATCAACTGTTAGGACACGTTGATGATGATGAAGCTTCCTTTTTAAGTTATCTAATTAATTATCGTTTCCTCTCGTGCACTCCCATCTTACCAGGATCTCAGTAGTCAGTAGACTCAGTACCGTGGATGACTTCTGAAGTAAATTACTTTTTGCCCAAGCTGTGAACACTGAACACTATTATTTTACTGCGTTAAAAAACTGAAAGTGATCCCATACCATGCATGGCAATATTAGGCAGTAAAAAACCATTTTTCAAGCTCCGGAACCATTAATTTGAATTACCATTGGTAAATAGCTGCATTGTTTTTAACTGTTTAAGTATCCACTAAACTAAACAATAGATGCATCCAAATTTTACTTGTTCTATTTCTTACAAATTTTTATCTTAAAACTTGTACATGATGCCTCAACAAGATATATGAAGTATTATTTGCATCTATACAAGCCTTTTGTCAATTAACACTCTCCAAACTCATTAAGTTATCAATTCTAAACCCCTTTTGTAGAGTTCTACGCTGAAGTTTTGTAATTCTAAAACACAACCGGGTATTGAAAGCGTGAAGCGTTTTTCATTTTTAGGAAGCGATGCGTATGTCGAAGCGTGAAGCGTTGCTTCATGGTTGATGTTTGAAGCGGATGTTTCCTTACAAATAAATTAGTCGTAACTAGTAGTTATAAATTTATTAGGAAGATAATATTATATAAATTTTATATAAGTCTAATTTTTATCAAAAGCAAATCGTGTGTACACCAATTCAACCTACTCCATTTTATATATTTTTTTAAAAGCTTTAAAATTTTCGTTGAAATGCTGAATTTGAAGCGAAGCGCACGCTCCATGAAAAATGGGCTACACATGACCGCTTCAGAGCGAAATGTTGAAATTTGAAGCCAAACGTACGCTTTTAAAAACCATCAATAATTTTACTGACTCCACCCCACCATTTTCTGCTGATAACATCAATGACGTATGCCTGAGTCAACATTCAAACAAAAGAAAATCTACCCAAATTGCTTATTCTTTTTTGAAATGTCCAAAATTGCTCATCTGGGCTTAATCTCTTGCACAAATATTGATTGTAATAATCTCATGATCGATATTTGTGGTCATTGTCTGTCGCAGTTTTCCTTCACCGGGAATATCAAAATGTAGGTAGACTGTAATGCTATGGTCATGCCATAACAGAGGTTCTCTGTTTTGAATGTATATCTAAGGATAACTCAATTGTCCGGATACAAATACACAGATGAAACCAGAATTAAAATGACAAAAAATTATGAAAAAATTTTCATTTATATACATACAAGCCCCAATTAACAAAGGGGATTACGCATTCGCTTAGATGAGATCCAGTTGATCTGAGCTAGAGTTGGGGGAACGTACATAAGGATTTCATTTCAATTTGGTCCCCAACAACTCAAATACATAACTTTCCTAAGTGATTCTTCAGATCGCTTCATTTCATGTCTTCTCTGCTGCTTCATCATCATAATCTGCTCTGGGATAACGGATGAAGCTGGAATAGAGGAAGAAGTTGCCTGAGAAATAGATGATTTAACTTTATTCTTCGTGTATTGATGGACAGATCTCAGAGCATAGTTCCACCTGCACATTCCAGCTTGATCTTTCAGTGCTTCAACAACACCAACACTGACAGCAACCATCCACGCTTTGCTCGTCGAATTCATCATATTCATTATTTCTAAGTAGTAGCAGGAGTAATTAATAGCTTGTAAAGTGATTGATGAGAGAATGAGATGAGTAATGTTTCAGTTTTGGTACAAGTTTCTTATATACATGGTCAGATTTCTATAACCGCCAAAGCAAAACCATGGGATATTGCTACTAGTTTTATATTACTGGTTGGCTGGTTTTCGTTTATTTCTGTGGGGGAAAATACAAATAGTTTTGTCTTTGTATGGGGACTATGGATAAGTTGGTGACTGGATTCAATCTTTTTTTGGTTGCTAAAGCTTTTCTTAATCTACAATTATCGAGGCGAAGCTTCCTTAGATTTCTTATTTAAATGTCATTTCTTGTACGTAAGCTCCCAACCAATGTGGCATGGTACTGGGATCCCATTTAATTTGATGGACAGATCGTTCAGCTCCTAGTTTGGTGAAACTATTTTAGTATTAACTAATTGAAACCGCTTTCACGGTTGGGGGCCAGCGGAGGTGCAGTATAGTCCGGGAGTGTTATTCATCAGGCGTTATGACCTAGAGAACTGGCAACAACAAGATGAAACACAGCCAATTTTCATTACAAATGCATGACATTGTTGGCCTAGATTGAATTCTTTAGATACTGCACAACATCTCAAAACACTACCACTCGAAACTCGTAAGTGTATACCGGGTAAGACAAGAAATCATTGCATTCCACCCTCTCTTCAAGTTGATTTGAAGGCATTTGACCAAACACTCCAATTAAGGGCCAACTCATAATTTTCAAATTTACTGATTAACTCTTGATAATATAGGGTGGTGGTGATTGTGATTTGTGATCGACAATAGATGTTAATACTAACAGAAGGCCATTGTTTTGATGCACAAGGAATACCAAAATTTAGCCGTAAGGGTCTCTTTGTTTTGGATGTATATTTGGGAATCACTCAATTATCCGGACAAGAAACATAAACAAGAATTAGAATAAGAGGCTTAGAAAATTTGTGATAAGAATTTCATTTATATACAAACACTAATAATTAACACATGACTCAGATAAAGATCCATCAGATCTTCTTAGCTAGAATTTGTGGTTTAAGAATCTAAGATCCTTTTAATTGGGACCCCAACAGCTCAAATACATAACTTTTCTAAGTGATTCTTCAGATTGCTTCATTTCATGATCTTTCAGCTGCTTCATCATCATGATCTGCTCAGGAATAACAGAAGAAGAAGAAGTTGCTTGAGAAATAGATGATTTGACTCTGTTCTTTGTGTATTGATGGATTGATCTCAGAGCATAATTCCATCGGCACATTCCAGCTTGATCTTTCAATGCTTCAACAACACCGACACTAACAGCAACGTATGTTGTAAAAGGCGCTAGGCAAGGCGAGGCGCCAAGCCCAGCGCCTAGTGCCTTTGGAGCCTAAGGCGCCCTAGGCGAGGGCCTTTGTTTTAGAAAAAACCATAATTAGGTATAATTTAGCGCCTGAGAGCCTTTTTTTGCCAGGCGCTAGCCTTGAGCCTAGTGAGCCTTTGACGCTTAAGCTCCAAAGTCGCTAGCCTTTTACAACATAGACAGCAACCATCCAGGCTTTGCTTGCTGAACTCATCTTGACTGATTAATTTAAGAAGTATGTAGTAGATTGTAAAAGTGATTAGTGAGGAAGTGAGTATAATATTTCAGTTTTGGATGAAGAACTTGGTATGGACTACAAGTTTCTTATATAGATGACCCACTTGAGATATGAAAACCATGAGAGGAGAAATCATTGTGCTATCATCTATTGTTTGATCTCCACCAAGGTATGTGTAACGCTTCCCATACAAACGGAAAATTCAAACCCATTTTGTGATCTGATCTTTGAGATTTTCTTTGAACACCAGCGGCCAAACTTGACTCTCTCTCTCTCTCCCTCCACTTTCTCACTTTTCTCTGTTCTAGCCAGGGCTTTTAAAGACAACATAAAATTGGGATTTACTAAATTGTCCGTTTTAAGTGATAAATCAGTCCAGGTGAATCGGAATTGCTAGAAAAATGGAGGATAGGAACAACACATCATTCTATCAATTTTGAGCAGAGAGGGGTTGAAAGGAGCTTTTTTTTTGGCTCCAAGAATATTTTTTTTCCCGTTAATTTGTGGCCTGCAATGTCTCCAGGTCATACAAACAAAGATGAGGTTGCTGCGTGACATGTATAATTTCGAAATCCAAAAGTTTTTCCACACTCAACAAAGAAAGGATGGATTTCAGCTTCCAGGGTCTTCATACTTTCAAAGTTTTCCCACCGGCATTATTGGAGACAAAACATGTATATGAACAGTTTTGTACCAAAAACAAGTCCGGCAAGCTGTTATGGAACCAGTTTGTTGACGACATCCATAAAGTTGGACAATCTTAATTCACCATGATTTACTGATCAAAGGCAACTGTCCAATCAGTGTTAAAAATGGAAAAAACAATTGCACTCCCTAAGCTGCTCGGCTTCAAAAGCCTACCGGAATTTGAACGAATAAGTTTTCAAAACAAATTCCCTTTGCTACTGCAATATTATAGGCATCTGAACTCCAGATCCTCCTCTTTGCTGTGCTTTTCCAGAAAGTTTAGGGTTCCACTATATTGTGTTCAGGAAGTCACATTGAAATGATCGAGACATTGACTTCCAAGCTCCATGAGATTGAGGGATATAACTTGAATGTAAGGGTAAAACTTGGCATGTTCCTTAAGGCCAAAGATTATCGATCTCATGGTGCAGTTCCCACAGACATCTTCCAGATCTAATTTACAAACTTAGCAACATCCTTAGAGCATCATAAGGGAACTTTTATCCAAGTGATTTAGTATTTGAGAGCAACTACTGGAAAAAACTATCAGATGAGCAATGTTTGCACTCACAATTGATTTTACATATTTTTCATGGTTGGAATTTGGAAACACTATGACATCTTTGTATTAAGATTTTCTAAAGAATTTGAAAATCTTTTCAAAACTACAAATCAATTCAGCATATAAATCATCTACATAAAATTATTTAAGATAGCAATTTCCTCAATATGGGAAGATCTTGATTTACAATAGCAGAAATTAGAATTAATACCTAATTTGAAAACATGATTAATTTTTCGCTTTATAGATTTAATACCCTAATGTAAACAATCATCAGCTTCCTGTTCACCTTTTTTGCATCGTCTCTTGAACGGAGGTAAAAAACCCACATCTAATTCTCCGGGGAACCTGTAAAATTCATCACTAGTAATCTCAAATTAACGTACAAAAAGTGTATCATACCCAAACAAATGCAGTTGACGTCATCATAGAGCCGAGAATCAAGGTAACAGAATCACAAAGCTCTTAGAATCCATAGGCAGATGTTGCAACATTTACTGAAAATCAAACCCTCAAATATCTAAACTATGAGAGGAGATATCATTGTGCTATCCATTGAGTAGTGATCTCTGTTAGTCTTCTTCCAAAGCTATGTAAAAAGATTCCCATAAAAACCCAAAATTACACTCATAACAATCCATTTCCTATCAGATCTTAGAGATCTTTTTTTAACACCGCCGGCCTCAGTGGTATCTCTTGAGTTTTATCTCTTTCATCAATAGCATCGATTGAGATTATAGGAAATATGGCTTTGTTTATAGACAACAGAAGAATGACATTTGACAAATATGTCCTTTAAGTGTAAGTCTGTTGAGGTGAATGCGAATTACTACCGAAAATAGCTTGTAGAAGTGATTTGTAAGAAAATGAGTAATATTATTTCAGTTTTGGATGAAGAACTTGGTATGGACTACAAGTTTCTTATATACATGACCCACTTGAGATTATGATTTCATTCATGTAACCACTAAAGCAATTCATTTTGTTGGTTTTTCTTAAATTTCTGTGGGGGCAAGAAATGAGATAAGTTTTTTTTTTGTCTTTGGACGTGTACATTGATCTGTTGGACACGATGGGGTCTATTCAGTAAACTGTTCATTTTTTAAATTTTTTATCGCACAAGAACCCAAAACCGTAGGCACGGACGACGACTTTTTTAATCAACAGGCGAAGCTTCTTCCATCAATCCGGGTGTAAGTCCCATCCAGTGTGGCATGGTACTAGGATGGCATGTGTTGGAGGAATCTATCCGTCTGCATATGGAGCCGGGATTTTTGGGTGAAACTATTTTGTACCATTTGGATGAAAATGATAATATTCTCATATATACGTACTGAAGCTGTAAATGAGGGTGAAGCCACTAAAAGGCTTATCGGTTTAGATTTAAGTTTCGCGCGTGCACCAAAGTTTGAAGGGCATGGGTCGTATTCGTAACATACAACTTTTCTTTCTCACGGCTTAAGATTGAAAGAAAATAACAACATATGGGCCGTCATAACAGTCCATTACTCGGCTGTTTTTGTCACACTACTTGGTGCAAAATTCTTCTTATCTAAACACGACCGGTCTTCAATGTCAAAATTGTCAACAGTCATTCGGCAACCTGAAATAATTCACGGCTTAAGAAAGAAAATAACAACATATGGGCTGTCATAACAGTCCATTACTCGGCTGTTTTTGTCACACTACTTGGTGTAAAATTCTTCTTATCTAAACACGACCGGTCTGCAATGTCAAAATTGTCAATAGACATTACGCAACCTGAAATAATTCGGGTAGGTAAAAGTGCACGCATCATCTGGCTAGGTAAAATCGGTGAGCCATCTGGTCAATAATCCGGTCAAGGGTGGGGAAAGAACACTTTTATTCTCATAGGGTTTCAAGTTGGAGCTGCTACAGTCACCGATTATTTTCCCGAATAATATTCCGAAAAGGGAACCAATGTAATCTAGACTACTCCTCTTAACATCTGAATAGGTAAAAATAGTAGTGGGTCCCTTTGCATGTCTCTTGCGAGATTATACAAGGGAAAAGCTGTCGATATGTTTATCATTTTTGAGGTTTCAAGCTAATATTAATTTGGAATCCTATTATTGGGGCTATAGGGGGAGACTGTATTTGGAGCTATTTTACTAAGTGGAGCCTAAATGTTATAGGGGGAGGTCACATTTGTGTAAAATTTCTAAAATACCCTCTATAATTTTTATTTATTCCTCTTATACCCTCTCATTAACTACCTAATCTATAAGACATATGATGTTGTCACAGTTTGTGGTTTTAAAGAAAGATTTTGGCCCGAAACCATGACTTTTCACCTCCCATTCGGCGAGATGACAATCACTCCGGATGACGCAAAGAAAATCACTGGTCTAGCTTTGGAAGGAAAGGCAGTGTTTGAGGGTTTCAACAATTCCATGCCTTTTGATTAGCTTTGTGCCCTGGCGAAGAACTGTCTTGGGTGGGGTAAAGATGAAGCGAAAGAAGAGTTTGAGATAGGGTCTGGAGCACCTCCTAGACCTAAAAGGAAATTTAGTGCACCAGGCAAAATTGGTGAAGCAGTTAATATGTCAAGGAAGATTAATTTGGGTCATCTGAGGGATAAGTTTGGGGATTCTAAACGCAAGATGGATATGGGAATGGTGGTGATGGACGCAGAAAGAGTTAGACATACGACTATAGCTTACTTGTTGCATGCTCTTGGGACCGTCCTTTTCCCCGATTTATCAGGAAATAAGGTAAATGCATGTTACTTGCAGTGGTTGAAGACTCTCAGTCTCGATAAGGAAACAAAAGAGGTACCTAGGTACTCGTGGACCACCGCCATCCTTGATGATGTGTTGGAATGTCTTTGCAAAGCTTCTAGATGGAACGAAACACAAATTACGGGATGTGTTGCTCTTGTCCATGTATCTTTTAGTTTTAATATAACAAATGTTTATTTGTTTTACTTTTATATACTGATTTGTGTGTAATAACTTATTTATAAACAACTTTTTTTATTTTTTGCCGTAGTCATGTGCTTACGACCATTTTAAAAGCTTGAGGCCTACTCGGAATACAAATTGGCCTCTAGATAAACCTACAGGAGGGAGATACCCTTTTGGAGGGACCCAACACAAGGCTAAAGAGACGGAAATGGTCGACATGAGGAAAAAATTGGATGCTTTGACAATTGAAGATGTGGATTTTGATCCATATTTGAAACTTGATGAGGATGGTGAAGAGGAAGTTGATGATAGAGTATTTTCTGATGTGGAAACCTATACGGGACCTTTGTTTCATGAAACCGGGTTCGTCATTTTAGATCCTCGTAGAACGCTCCGCCAAATCGGTATTGTCCGGATTATTATGCCTGAGATACTCGTTTTAGACTGAGTGTAGCCACCTCCCACTTTAAGGACAAACAGGTGAAATTGAACTTTGAAAATGCACCGGCGATTGGCCATTGGAATACTCGTTCCGAAGAAGTAAACCAAATGAGTAGAAGACCCCTTGAAGCAGAACATGGTACTTCCCAAGCGGATGCGAATTACATGGAATGGTATGGAGAGTGGGCTCATCCTTATGTGGAAAATTTGGATCCGGAAGCGCGGAGACATTACATGAATGCGGAGAAAGAGAGTTCAAAGACACCAAGGAGTGAAGAACATGATTGGCAGAAGATGGTGGTACATATACTACTAATTATGTTTGTATATGATATATTTTTTTAATTATCTATGAATAATGGGAGTACAGGTGTTTGATATGAAAAAATAGGCCGACCGAGTTAATTGGGTGGCCAATGACATCAACCATATGATTGATTTGGGTCAGGATTTAACGGTAGCTGAACTCAGATTAATGCGGAATCGATTTAGCGGAATAATACTCCCTGAGAAAGGAGGTTTATATCCTGTTGAAGCACCAAGGAGATCTAAAAGGGCTAGGTCTCCTTCTTCTAGCGATGACTCGGACACTCCCCCCCTGACCAAGTTAAATCAAAGCAACGAAAAGCCGGCCGAGGTGGTAGAGGTGAAAAAGGTGGAACGAGTGCTCGAGGTGCAAAAGGTGGAACAAGTGCTCTAAGTGGTCGAGGTACTGGACCAAGTGCAAAAGTTAGCCGTGTTGGAACAAGTGCTCGAGGTGGACGTGGTGGAGGTAGAAAGACTCCAACTTAAGGTGGAAGCGGTCGAGGTAAAAAATCTAGAGTTATAGAACAAGTTGTGGAACCTCAGGCAAGTGACGATTTGCATGCCTTTTTGGAAAGCACGTCGGAGGAGGGATCAAGTGAAACTGAATGATTATTTACTTTTTATTATATTACTTCATGGATCTTTTATTATTTAAGACTTTGTCTATTTACTATTTTTGTGTTTGGTTATGGATTTGGATGGAAAAACTTTTAAAACTTTGCATTTATTAACGAATGTTAGTCTTTCCAATTGTCTAATCTAAGTAAACTGAGGAAATAATCAAGATTCATTAAGTTTTTATGCACTTTTGGCTAGGTCGATCCTTTACATAACCTAGCGGCAAGTGCACATAATCCTTGTCAAATATACTTGCACAGGATTGCGGTTGGAAAGTCCCGACCGTTTTAGAAAAACGTCTAGGAAACTTAACCGTAACTAATTTATGGGGTCAGGAAATACCTGGCCGTATGTTTCACTGGATACTCAAAATTTAACTGAAACTAGGTTACGTCTACGTATTTGAGTCATATATTTTGTTTGCGGTTGGCACTCCGAGCCGTAAAACTGTCATAAATTTGCAGCTCTTTTTTACGGCTAGGAATTTCTTATATATCCGAGACGTAAGACTGACAAAAATAACAACTATTATTTACGGATTGAACTACCGAGTCGTATATATGACACACCACAGATCCTACAATTTATACAGAATAACGCATGGGTCTCTCCTGTGATTTCCAAGCCGTAAATACCTATAATTATGAATACCACATCATATCGGCTAGTTTTTTGAATTTTGAAAAATAGATATGTTTGAAGACTGATCTATAGAAGGTTCTGGCTGTTCAACCACTTTTTTAAATTTGAAATAACTCCCATCTCCATATAACCACCCACTCCAAATCAAATTCTCACCTTCTACACTAATAATCTCCACTAAAACTCCTACAAACTCAATGCAATGTACTCAAAGGATAAACCCAACTTTACTTTGGAAGAATACTTATATCTTTGCAAAAGATTTGTACTATGCTATCCAAAGAGAGGAGAAGAACGTAGGAAAGGTGGTTTAACAAGTCAAACGTATTGGAGTAATATTTTTGAGAATTTTTGTAGTGAAACAGGTAACACTAACAATCGCGATGGGGTTGAATTGTATCTTCGATTTTTAGACATACGCAAAAAAGTGGAAGAATATATGGCTTTACATCGTATGTGCAAACAACTTCGACTTAGAGGTGAGACTGATAGAGAAGTCGTGACTCAAGCTAAGAAGGAATGGAGAAAATGAAAATGTTATGATTTCAACTTGGAAGCTCAATTCGCCATCATCAAAGACTTCTTAATACATCGAAAGGGCTGTTATTAAAAACAACTTTGTAACGGGGATCTATTAAGTATGTAATTTGTTTTATTGTGGCCTAATTAGTTAAAGTATTACTAATTTTCAATCGTAGTATGTATTCATGTTGGGAATAAAAATTTCTCGGCTTACAGACTCAATTATGGACGGGAAATATAAGAATTCCCAGCCATAAAACAGATTCAGGAGATTCTCGTTGAATGACGGCTAGAAGTTCTTTACTTCCCATCTGTTATTTGTGTTTACAGCTGGGAATTCATCCAAACCGTAATTGTTTAATTACGGCTGGGTCGACACAATTTCCCGGCTGTAACAAAATCAAATTCCAGATTTTTTTTCCAGATTTTTGACGGATTTGAATTGATGAAATTGATGTTGGGAGTTGATTATAAGGTTATCTTGAGTTTTGTGATGAATGGTTTCATCATTTTTTTTCAATTTTTTTTTACCAAAATCACCATTTTTCTTTCTTCAAAACTCAAAAAATCATGTTTTGATTAGTCTAATTGATTCACTAAGACTTATTAGTTAGATTAATCAAGTTGATTAGCACTAATCAAATTAAGGGTAGATTAGACATTACAAAAAATGATGGATAACGGGTGGTATGGGTTGTTATTTCATGACCCAATATAGCCCCCCAAAACCCATCCGTTTGTATCCCAAAAATAGGATTTTGTTATAAACGTGTAATTATGTTAAGAATATCTAGGGTAAATCTCGTTTATTAATGGGATGCCCTTGTGTCTAGCCCTATAAATAGAGGCTCTAATGTTTGTCTATTGTACTGATTAATAAGATTTTTCCCTTCTTCTTCCCCTCTATTTTGTGTCTCCTTCTCCCCTTTCTCTACTTTTACAACACGTCATCAGCAACGTAGCTTTAATCACTGAGCAATTGAACAAAGGGATGTATTTTAACTTTTGTTATTACACTATACGTCTGAATCACATCTAATACTTTCCATCTTCTTATTTATTTTATTATTATAAGTTTTATTTGGATCATCATCACCTTTTAATGTTTATTTTGTCCGCATGTAGTTGATGAAAACCCACCATGCACATGAGTGCATCTCAACGGCATATGACCAGGAGACATCAAGACTGATGTGAACGGGAGGCGTACCAACTGATTCTTATACGATACAACTCATAGTCCGTTGTTTTTCTCCCCTCCATCTTATATTGTGTGTTAATTATTTTGATTAAATATGTTCATTATCTCATGGGTACTAATGATCATGGTGTATCCTTTTATGATGGGATTTTGTATATCTTCATAATGACAAGAGTTTCCATGGTTGAATCCATTGATTAATTCTATCTATATTTTTGAGATACGGGTGATCAATATTACCAAATAAATTTGATTTTCCTTTTTCTCTAATTTTTCTATAGAGAGAAAAAAAAATCCATCACCAAAAATCGGTTCTTTGTTACTTGTCTATTTTTTTTTTCATTAAGAATAAAAATAAAAAGAAAAAAGAAAATCCATCAATAGATGGTTTATAGTTTCTATCCTTCTAAAAGAAACTATAATCACCAATCACCAAAATTGGTGTTGTCACAATTGAAATACCTTTATGGTAATTTATCATGTGCATGGTTGAAAAACCTATGGCCAATTAAGTTTGGTATCTTCTTCCATTGGAGGAAGATCATGTGATTTTTATGTATTGTTTCTATTCGTTTACAAGAAACTATCCATAACCATAAAGTGGATTTTCCATATGCGATGACTAAAACAATTTTTTTTTCCCGTTGTCATTGAAACCACTTTGGTATATCGTATCAACCAATTGATATTGGTTTTATCTCCTCCGTCAATACAGGGATATGAGATGTAAAAATTGGCATTCGAAGAACTTTTAGCCAATATTGGTTATTGATTTCTATTCATTTAAAGAAATCTTCATCAACCAAAAGGTAGATTTTTCTCTACAAAGAATACTAATGATTTCTTTATTTTTCACAAAAGAATCGTCTTAACCAATTGGAAATAGAATATAATTGGACACTGAAGATCAAAGGGTGCACACCCAGCTTGTTAGCCTATATTATTAGTCTTTGTAGTGACTAAATTGATCTTGAATTTATTTTCTTTTGAAAAAGAGAGTGTCCATAATCTCATTCTAAATCATTATCTCATTGGCCATAGAGGTCATGAAATTATTTGGAGATTTATTTACATATTTTATATGTTTTGGTTGTAACCAATAAAACCTATGGTTGATGTCAAATTTGTATGTCAAAAAGACTACAATTTAGTTTTATTTTTAGGACAATTTCTTATGGATTTTGAAGTCATTATCTACAGTGCAACTGGTATTGATAAAATCCAGAAATTATTCTGAGTATATGTCCTTGATTTAATCGGATAATACTCGATGAAACTAGTTTTCGTATATGAGATGATAATTTTTTTTACCATGATCAGGGGGAGACATACACTATCAAAATCATTTGTTAATTAACTTATAAGTTATATCTATTTCTCTCCCAATATGATCAAATCGAAAAAGGATGCCACTAATAATTGGTGTGAAAATATCTCATATAGCTTATGCCGTTTAAAAAGGCGGACTCAATCACATCTAGCAAGCATGTAGCATTTGTATGTATGCTACAGATAACTCTAACAGAGTCTATCATAATATGACTCATAATCTCAAATCTCAAAAATTCATATTTACTCATTTGAATAGTATGAGATTATCACGCCCGTGTAGGGGTGTCAATGGGTCCGGGTCCTCCCGGGTATCACTAGGCCCGGACCCTACTTATAAAAGTTGGGTCTGGTTCCGGTTCTTAAATTTGTGGACCTTAAGGACCCGTTAAAAAGCTAAAACGGGGCCGTAGGTTCCGGGTACCCGTTGGGTATTAACAAAACTATAAAAAAAACTTCAAAAACTTGATATTTTTCCATTTTTGGCTTGGATCTAAGTTATTTTTATAAAATGTTATTAATATATATTTATTTATGTACTAAATAAAGCTTAAATTTGAGGAAAAATGAAAAATCCAAAAAAATCAAAGCCCGAACTAGAAAAATAGTTATAATTTTAATAAAAAGAGGAATAAAATGATGCATAACCGGGTACCCATTACCCGCGGGTACCCGACGGGTATTACCCGTTTGGAACCGTTTAGATTCGGGTCCAATCGGGTAATTACCCGCCGGGTCTAAAGTTGTTAATGGGTCCAACCCTAGTTAGTAATTCTCCGAATCATTCCCGAACGTATCCGAACTGACCGAATCCGAATGATACTTCCGAACTATTTGAACTCCGAACCTAGTTCCCGGATTATATGGACCTCACGAATGATTCGCGAACGTATCCGAACTAACCGAATCCGAATGATATTTCCGAACTAGAACTTCGAACCTAGTTCGCACCCAACCTCGCTCTCCCATAATTAATTCTCTGATCAGAGTTTTGTTGCTTGGTTTTTGTTTGATTTTGAATATACTTTATATTTAAATACAATTATTCAGTTAAATTTTTTATTGATAGTTGTTTAACCAGTGTTTTATGTGTTAATTTTTGTTTAAAAATATATAAACTCGTTTTATAATACATTTATGCGATTAAACTGTTTACTTCTTGTTAAATAATCACGCTAAAATGTTTTTTTTCATCTTATAAATCATATAAAAATAAAATTAGTCTCGTAATAAGATCATAATACTTATCAATTTATCATTTATGTAATCCGAATTTTAGGTGCCGAACTCACATTTATAAAACGAATATACACGTACGTATGCCGTTCCAATCATTGTCAACAACGAACCGTTGACCGGATTTTTGACCGAATCCGACCTATCCGAATCCGTATAATTCTCGTACGTATGCCGTCCCGAACTACTACCCGTACCCCGAATTGCTAACTAGGGGTCCAACTATAGGACCCAGAACCAGACCCGTTTCTACCGGGTCCGGTTATGGTTCCGGGTAATGGGTACCCATTGACAGCCCTACGCCCGTGGGCACTGGTACCAGTAAATTTAGATTTTTTCAAAGTATGCATACACCGGAAATTATGTGAGATCGTGATAAGCTAATTTGGTTGTCGAATAACAAAGATGGTGTTTGTTAACCCCTCTACAGAGGAATATCGACATGTATGATTGGTTGGCATACAATCCAATTAGGTTGGATTAATTTCTTAGTTAACGCAATTTTGGATCCAAAACTTAACAATATAAATGGCGAGCCTATCAATTACAGGCTAGTGTAGTCATAATGCGTTATACTAGAAATTTTTCGTTGTAAAAACGATTTAAGGGTTCCATTTTTCTCGGACCCTAGGATTGATTCAATAAATGTTTTTGTTCTCCATGTATGATGCTTTTGGTGTGGTAGTCTTTGAAGGACTCATATAGCATTCACACAAGAAATGTGGTCGGAGAACATATAAAATTTGTAATCCTTGGAGGGTACAAATTATATTTAGGCAGCCACCTTATTTGCTTACATAAGGTTTAATAATCCTTTATGTGTTTTTATAATTTGGTATAAAACCAATAATCCGGATTTATTAGTTGATGATTTCAACGTTATAGGTCTCTAGGAGTCCTTAAAAACACAAAAATCCACGTTTTAGCAGCATAAATTCTTTTTTCTTTCTTTCCTAAATCTGCAGTTAGAATTATGCTAGCCTAATTAAACTTTTCTTTGAGATAGATTAGAGTTTTTTTTTTTTGATGCTTGTCTTCTGTAAAACTCATATAGTTGAGTTGATTAGCATCCATATTTACGTCAAAAGTTGTACTCTTTTCCCTTCGTTTCAGGCTTTGTCCCATGTGGTTTTCCTGACAAGGTTTTAACGAGGCAACATCTAGTTGACGTTTAATTTTCTTTCAAAATGTTGATATTTGTGCTCTCTTTTTTCCTTCGTCCAAATTTTTTCCCATTGGGTTTTATTGGAGTGAGGCAATTTATTCAACATGGTGGTCATCCAAGGGGGAGTTGTGTAATTTTGGTTATTTGGTGGATTCCCACCATTAACTAGGTCATTCTGTTTTATTAGACCACATCAACATAAGAACCCTTAGGAATTTGGATATCGTTCTGATCCATATATGGTATGATCACAAAATTTACTCACCTATGGTAGTATAACTGCATATTGGCACTTTGTTGAAGAAACTACATCAACTACTTTTGCAAATCATCTCCGAGAAGCTAGGAATCCAAGAAGCAAGTCCTCAATGTACTTAAAGAAGCGTG
This sequence comes from Papaver bracteatum, assembly GCA_023529315.1. NCBI lineage: Eukaryota > Viridiplantae > Streptophyta > Magnoliopsida > Ranunculales > Papaveraceae > Papaver > Papaver bracteatum. Next base: position 619,116 of record JAJJWX010001881.1, read on the forward strand.
AAGACTCGAGAACACTACCATTAGCAGACTAACACAAAAGAAGACTTCATCAACTTGGAAATTTCTCACGAAAGCATTGCTATCTCCAGCATTTAAGAAATTCGTTTACCGAAATTGGCTCGACTCGAAGATTAGCAAGCCAAGATTTAACTAAAGTACTTATCAGGGGGAGTATCAAATTAGAAGGTATTTTACTGGACTATCACGTTGTACTCCTTTTCCTTCATCGGGGTTTTTCCCATTGGGTTTTCCTTGTCAAGATTTAATGAGGCAACATTTGCGTGTCCAAATCTTTTCTAAGTTTTCTCAATTGTACTCTTTTCCCTCCGATCAGGTTTTGTCCTTTTGGAATTTCCAGACAAGGTTTTAACGAGGCAATTAGCTTAGACACAATGTCATCATGGGGAGTGTTATAAACGTGTAATTATGTTAAAAATATCTAGGATAAATCTCGTTTATTAATGGGATGTCCTAGTGTCTAGCCCTATAAATAGAGGCTCTAATATTTATCTATTGTACTGATTAATAAGATTTCTCCATTTTTCTTCCCCTCTATTTTGTGTCTCCTTCTCCCCTTTCTCTACTTTCATGACAGATTCTTAATTTGGAGATGCGTTTTTCTTATAAATCACTGCATACTTTCCAAAAGTATGAAACTTATGTTAGCATCATGTTATGGGGACGTGGATAAAAATTTACGGAGAAATAGATGATTTGACTCTATTCTTTGTGTACTGATGGATTGATCTGAGAGCATAATTCCACCTGCACATTCCAGCTTGGTCTTTCAGTGCTTCAACAACACCAACACTAACAGCAACCGTCCACGTTTTCCTAGTTGAACTCATATTCACTGATTTAACTTTAAGTTGAAGTAGACTAGTAGGAGTAGTAATAGCTTGCAAAAATGATTTCTCAGAAAATGAGTAAATATTTCAGTTTTGGATGAAAAAGTTGATACGAACTACAAGTTTATTATACAGATATATGGTTAGACTTGTGTAACCACTAACCACTAAAGCAAACCATGGGATATCGCAAGTAGTTTTCTATCACTGGTTGGCTGGTTTTTGTTATTTTTGTGGGGAAAAAAAATAGTTTTGTCTTTGTACATCCCAAAACATCAGGCACTGACGAAATTAATCTTTTCTTAATCTACAATTATTAAAGAAGAAGCTTCCTTTAATTTTACGTGCGTTCCCAACTAATGTGGCATGGTACTGAGATCCCATTTTATTTCATCGACAAATTGAGTCGGTTGTTCAGCTGGTTTGGTGAAACAATTACTAGTCGCAGTTTGCACGGTTGGGGGCCGACAGATGTGCAGTGTATAGTCTCCGGCAAGTATTGTGCATTACCTAAAGAAACTAGCAACACAACCATTTTTCATTACAATGTACGAGTTTGTTTGACTTCATAGTGCATATAATCTCAAAACCCCAACATTCTGCGGTCTACCGGCGGTGAAATGACCGGGTTTAAGTCCAATTACACACACCTACACTACAGTAAACAAACTCATGAGTCTGAGTCCATGGCCTACTCATTTAATTTTTTTTTACTGGGTAAGACCAAAAATCATTCCATTCCACCTCTTAAGTTTCACTTACAGACATTTGATCAAATATTCCAATTAGGGGCCAACTCAAAATTATCACATTCACTGATTAATTTCAACATCATAGAGGGTGGTGGTGATTGTAATTTTGATCGATAGATGGAGACTAACAGAAGGTGATGGTGGTTGTAGATTTTGGTTTGATGCACTAGGAATACCAAAATTTAGCCCTAATGCCATTCTCATGCCGTAACAGAGGGTGTCTTTGTTTTGGATGTATATTTTAGGAATCACTCCCGGACACAAATTAAGAATAAGAAGTTTAGAAAATTTGTGATAAGAATTTCATTTATATATACAACCACTAATTAACACAAATAACTCAGATAAGATCCATTTGATCTTCTTTGCTAGAATTTGTGGTTTAAGAGATCCTTTTAATTGGGACCCCAACAGCTCAAATACATAACTTTTCTAAGTGATTCTTCCGATTGCTTCATTTCATGATTTCTCTGCTGCTTCATCATCATAATCTGGTCCGGAATAACAGAAGAAGCTGGAACAGATGAAGAAGAAGTTGCTTGAGAAATAGATGATTTGACTCTGTTCTTTGTGTATTGATGAACGGATCTCAGAGCATAATTCCATCGGCACATTCCAGCTTGATCTTTCAATGCTTCAACAACACCGACACTAACAGCAACCATCCAGGCTTTGCTTGCTGAACTCATCTTGACTGATTAATTTAAGTAGTATGTAGTAGATTGTAAAAGTGATTAGTGAGGAAGTGGAGTATAATATTTCAGTTTTGGATGAAGAACTTGGCATGGACTACAAGTTTCTTATATACATGACCCACTTGAGACTATGAGTCGTTTCATTCCAGTAACCACTAAAGCAAACCCATGGGACAGTACTGTTAGTGGTTTTCATTTTGCTGGTTTTGTTTAATTTCTGTGGGGCAAGAAAAGAGATAAGTTGTTTGTCTTTGGATTGGACGTGTACATTGATCTGTTAGACACGATGGTGTCTATTCAGTACACTGTTCATTTTTTAATTTAAAGTTTATCGCACAAGAACCCAAAACCGTAGGCACGGACGAGGATTTTTTTAATCAGCAGGCGAAGCTTCTTCCATCAATCCTGGTGTCCACTGCGATCCTAAGTCCCATCCAGTATGGCATGGTACTAGGATGGCATGTGCAAGAGGAATCTGTCCGTCTGCATATGGAGCCGGGATTTTTGGAAAATGGATTGTTTGTCCAAATATTTTTAAAACATGGTTTTAATTGACGAGTAAAAATTAGTATGGGTGTAATGGACACCAAAAAAATAGCAAGGATGAAAATGGATTCATTCTGGTTTAAACTTAAAAAATAACGATGATAAAAGTGGATGCATCCCAATGTAAATTAAAAATAAGAAAAAGTATTTGAAAATGGGTACGATGAAACTGTTTACATCCTAGCTATTTTTACATTTTTGTCCATTTAAATAGTATCAAAATCTAGATGTCTTTTTCATCCAGGAATTGTTGATTTTTGTCTTTTTAACCAAATTTATGCGGGATTTTTGGGTGAAACTATTTTACGTACTGAAGCTGTAAGTGAGGGTGAAGCCACTAAAAGGCTTATCGGTTTATATTTAAGTTTCGCGCGTGCACCAAAGTTTGAAGGGCATGGGTCGTATTCGTAACATACAACTTTTCTTTCTCACGGCTTAAGATTGAAAGAAAATAACAACATATGGGCCGTCATAACAGTCCATTACTCGGCTGTTTTTGTCACATTACTTGGTGCAAAATCCTTCTTATCTAAACACGACCGGTCTTCAATGTCAAAATTGTCAACAGTCATTCGGCAACCTGAAATAATTCGGGTGGGTAAAAGTGCACGCATCGGCTGGTTAGGTAAAATCGGTGAGCCATCTGGTCAACAATCCGGTCAAGGGTGGGGAAAGAACACTTTTATTCTCATAGGGTTTCAAGCAGAAGCGGCTATACTCGCCCGATTATTCTCCCGAGTAATATCCCGAAAAGGGAACCAATGTAATCTAGACGGCTTCTCTTAATATCTGGATAGGTAAAAATAACGGTGGGTCCCTTTGCATGTCTTTTACGGGATTATACGCGGGAAAAGCTGCCGATAAATTTATCATTTTCGAGGTTTCAAGCTAATTGGGCCGACCGACCGGAGGACCCGAAGGGATGGAGTCTCTTTTATGGCCATTTTTTTGAAAAATGAATAGTAACACAAATGTTCAATTTGATAAAAAGATTGGAAATTTCATGTAGGGAAAAGTGATAATTTCGTTCCGTTTTGGCCATTACTTTTTCTGAAACGGGGCAAAAGTATCACTTTTTCTGAGACGAGGCGAAAGTGTCACTTTTTCTGAAACTGAGGTGAAAGTATCACTTTTTCCGAAACGGGGAGAAAATATCATTTTTCCTGAAACGGAATGTGAAAGTAGTCGCGGACAAACCCCATCTTCAGATTCTTCTTCGATCGGCCCTCCCACCGTGACAACGGTTGTACTAGTATTAATTTGGAGATGCATTTCTCTTATAAATTAATGCATACCTTCCAAAAGTATGAAACTTATAGAGATATTAGCATCATGTTATTGGAACGTGGATAAAATTTTACGGAGAAATAGAGATGCAAGAAATCCCGTTAATTTCGCCGGCATTAGAATTAAGAGGCCCGCCACCAGTGTAGATTAACCGGGGACACATTCTGATGATGGGTCCCACCTTTGTTTGCCAGTGTAGATTTCTACCCCGGTAATTGTATCATTTTTGGAATTTTATCTTTGTACGTGGACTCACTGACAGGTAGGTATACTGCCGGATTTAATGCTAATTTGCTCCTATTTTTACTTCTTAGAGCACTTCCTATGGGATGAACAAACCTAGAGTTTGTTCATTTTGATCTCACTATTGGATAAACAAACCAAGAAAATGGATGTTCAATAAACAGATCTGTTCATTTGAATACCGAGACACTATACTAAACGCGCGTCGTGTGTAAGGACGCGCGCTCATGCCAAAATCGCTGGCGCTCGAGGAGATGTCTGTGGTGCTCGAGGAAATGTCGCCCACAACTTCTCTGGTTTTTATATTTAGGGTTTATATTGTTGTAGGGCCTACGGCCCATGGATGTGCGGCCCAACTAGTTATATCTAGGGTTTCCCATACATGTATATATATATATATGTTATTGTATCCATGTAATCTGGTTGCTAATCAATAACAAACTCTCTCCTTCTCTGCCTCTTTGTTTTCTTCTCTATATAATTTACTACTACACGTTATCATGCCCGATGCTATACCACAGAACACCGGAATCAAATAAGCTAAGTGATTTTTTTTTTTCTTCTCTTTTTTCCCTTTTTTTTGTTTTTTTTGTTTTTGGCACAAACAGTGGGGATATTAAAAGGTGAAAAATGATTTGATTATGAATTAGGGATTATTTTGATTTAATTAATCTGCTTGTAGGCGAAAATTGATTTGATTATGAATTAGGAATTATTTTGGTACTGTGTATATTCTAATCAATTAGGGATGATATTGATTAATCTACCCTGGAATTATTTTTATTGTTGTTATATCTATGTCAATTATTTAATATTATTACATGAAACTAGTTGGAAGCCTAACAAGCTAGGCTCCAACGACATACTACTACATTAATTGAACAGGTTGTTGTGCTAGCCTACCAGCGAGCCTCATGGGTAACCTTGCCAAGGGGAGCCGAAGCGGGAGGAGGGGGCGAGATTGTGTCACAAGGGGGGCAAACTAACACTACCTTCCATGTTAATTCCTGCAATATTACGCCATTGGGGACTCGAACCTGGGACCTCCTGAAATACATGAAACTTTAGGGAACGGGGATGACCAGCTGAGCTAGGGCCCGTTCTTTTTAATGGGGAACGCATGAAACTTTGTTGTTATTGTTATTGTTTTGTTTATTTTATTTTACTTTATTTCCGTATTGTATATGGTCTAATGGGGACTCATTTCGTTCCATGTTCATACTGCTATACGCTAACAGGGAGCTTGGGATTTGCTTGAGGATCAAATCGACGGAAATGGAAAATCTGGGGAAGGAAAGGTTTCTGTAACGTTGTTCAAGGAGAAGACCTACCGACCCACGACCCGATCCGGTCAACCCAACTCGTTCAGACCCAACAAGGCCCAACTCGTCCAGTTCTGTTTCCCGTCCTGGGTCGTTCCTGTCCCTGTTGCGGGTCCAGTCATGTTCCCGCGTTCTGTTCTGGGCGTGCGCGATCAATTGCGTCCCAGTTCTTGCTATGTATGGCTGGAATCGAAGCTATGAGGTATGTAATAACAGAGAACGATTATTGGGCATATTTTTTTGTTCTTTCTTTTAAGAACATGTACAGGAATTTGGTTTTGTATGTGCATTGTTCAGTGGCAACCGAAGCTGGCTTGAGGTATGTAACTAACGTTAATGTGCATTTTAATATTGAATGTTTGTTGGGCTTATTCATTTATTTTAAGAACATGCCTAATTTTGTTTCTTTTTTTTACAAAATAAGTTCATAAACGGTCAATTTAAATTATGAATGCCGATCGCGACCATTAAGAATTTGGTCTTAATGTTATTTTGTTCTCTTGAATATGATATCGTCTATATTTGAATGGTGTCTTTTGTTTAATTGATTGTACCAACTCAATTCCGATGCATTCATTTGGGGCTTAGAAGTACTTGAGCATCATTATTGTGTACTTGATATTTTTCTCCCAAAAAAAAATAAAAAAAAATTGAATGTTCCTTAGAATATAATCCACTTACTCGAGTCAACTATTAATCTGTCAGTAGTTTCAAAAGACACGTTCAAATAAAATCACATGCATTCCAGTTTTTGTGGAAGAACTCACAAAAGATTATATAAGTCTGAATTTTTTTCATTTCTCTACTTCATCCATAATACTAACGAACCGGTATATGTTGAAGTATGACAACAGGAGAATTAATTATTTTTTTAGTAATATATTCAACCTAAAGTAATTGGTTGACATGTGTAGTGAGATTCTCTTGGCCTATTGAGATAAAGAAATTTCTCAAATTAAGCTAAATGTAGCAAAATCGAAAATGGAAAGAACCCCAAAGTAATGAGGGTTAGACGTACCGACTCATATAAAGCATGTGAAAAGGGACATATATATCATGAGAAATTTCTATTTTTTTATTTTTTCTCTAGCAGTAATGACACCAAAGTATAGGTATCAATTGAACATGGGATCAACTAAAATGTAATTCTAGCTCCCATCATAAATAAAGAGTTGGAAATGCACCCTGGTCATAGGTATTGGTATATACAATGTAATGTGTGTATCATATTAGCAACCAATTTTCACATCAACTTTAATGGCAATAAGAAATTTGCCTAGCCAATTGACTATCTTATTCAGTTGAACTGGATCCAATGTCTGTATTTATGGAATGAAAACAAGAGACATAAATTCTCTAAAGAACTTGAGATATATTGGGAGACACGTAATATATATTCACTCTAAAGTACTTGAATTGAATCCCACTTTTATTACGTAATAAGGCCACATTTTTTGTTAAAACTCTCAAGACCCAAGTGTCTAACTCATAATTGTTTTTCTTCCATTATCTTAAGGAATTTAAACTAGTTGTTGAACTACTTCCTTATAATATGACTACGATGATTGGATCATTGAGCGAAGCATTGTTCAAAGTTTGTTTCCAAGATGAAACAAAGTCACGAAAGCTCTATATGTACTGAGAGCTAATCACCTTGTTAAATTCCAAAGAAACCCATGAGAGTGGATATCATATGGAAACTCACAGTGATGAGAATGTAATTGATTGCATCTTTTATAGTCTCTAATATATTTGGAAGGAAATATATTTTAGAGAAACTAATGAGTCAATCTAGTGCAATGTAATTCATTATAATATTTGGATTATTGAATCATATTGACTCTGACGATGAAATGTTACAAACTGACTCATACAGGCTTTGGGCATAGCCATAAAGAAACTTTGGTTGTGACATGATGATTTTTTTGAAAGAACTCATACAAATATCACTTTATTTGAGTGAACGAAAATGGGAAAAAGATTGACAGATTGCAAACTGACGACATATCTCTCAATAAGTGTTTTCTAAATTACTAGATGCACAACCCCATTTCCCATTATGCTTCTACGTAAGAAAGCATATCACTCATTTTTACAAAGTCTTCAGTAAAACAGGATCAAGACCATCCTAAGATGCAAATGGTAAAAATTCCATATTACAAAGAAAACAAGGTGAACTTTAGAAAAATATTCATGCAGAATGCGGACCATTAAAGTGATTGATGGATCTGGTGAATGTTTTGACATTTTGGACTAGCTATAGTTCCCAAGAAATTTGCGTTTGAAAACTCCTAGCACATATTACACAATGCAAAGTGCAAAGGCTAACCACCCTTGTTAATGCTAGAGAAAATACATCAAAAGGACTTGATGAATATTGCATGTTTAATAGGTATAATATATAGCATCTTATACCCAATGGTCTCGCAGAGACTACCATCAAAGGTTACAGATGGTGTTTAAGGAATAGGTTATGCGTACCAACCTATCTTTATTGCTTTGGGGATATGCAATATTACACGCATCTTACTTAATTTGTTTTTAGAACCCAATATTAGTCAACCTTTTCTGCGTACCAGTTGGTAACTGGATTTAAGCCTGAAATTCGTGTTTTTACGTATTTTTGGTTATACTATATATATGCCATTACGACTCCACATCGTACTATGATGGGTCTTCAAAACTGTTAAGTAGTTATGTTGGAAATGAGTTCCCAACAATTATCCGCATTTTAAAACTTTTTGCAGGAGATCTCTTACCGCTATATTTGCGGGTTGTCATTTTAATGAGACATTCTTCCCGTCGTTAGGGGGAGATAAGAAAAAGTATTTTCTAAGGGAATGACAGGAATTGTCGTAGTGTGTTCCCACTATGTCTCATGTTGATTCTTGTACTCCACAAATGTAAATGTGAAGTGACAAAGAATAATCGATTTTCAGAATGTACACTGATGTCGTTAAAGTGACAAGATCACACATACCAGCTGCAAATATTCCTGCAAGGTTATAAATCCTCAGTATTGGGTACACCATAGACTAAGGTGTTGCCACTACACTCAGTGGAAGTGTGGATGAGGCCGTGGCTCCATAAAGGAAGTTGGAGATACCATTTCATTCGATCAATCCTCACCTAGAAAGGAAGTAGGTGAGTAAGGCACAACTTATTTATATCATCAGAAATCATCCCATAATATTTTCTTTGAATACGTCCATGAATCAAATGGGAGGACGCTCCGAAGTTTTAAATGATTCTAGAGAACAATGAAATACTGACGGATTATGAGAATGCACATGAGTCAATGAAAGGATCATGCGTGCACAGTGATGATATAATCCATAATTAGTTGCTCCATAAGTAGAGCACAATGAGATCGAACCATGCTTTATTTTGATTGATTTCAAATAAATAGCATATTTGACCTACACAATCCAGGTAGAACTTAGTTCTTTGGAAAATATATGGGTATTTCGTGTGGTGGTGCTAACCAACCAAGTGTAAAGCCTATTGGACATACATAATTAATTTATCATAAAGCATAATGAGAATAAAGTAGTCTTAAAGTACAAAGACTCGCCTTGTGGCACGAGGTTTCTCACAAAGCCCTGGAATTGTTATTTTTTAATGAACGTTATACAGTTACGCTACTTAGTCAACTTGGTAATTTTTCAAAAGGACTTGAAATGCAGCATATGTATGTGGTTGTTACATATCTCTGAAAGAATCAAGAGATAGAAGATATTTACAAAAGTTCTTGATAGACTTTTGTTTCCCAAATCAAGTAACGCTAAACCACATAGTACGTTTAGAATTAGATATAACGTTCACTTATAGATTGAAGCAATCAGACGGAAGTGGTATACCCGTCTAAGTGGCTATTTGATTTGGAGGGGATAGAAAAGTAAGTTATTATTTCTTGCGTGTTCATAAGAAAGTTTCTGATTTGGAATTGTAGCTATTTATGTTGATGTTACAGACATGATGTGTACTCTTGATGTAATAAGAGACCCTAAAAGCTATTTAAAATCCGAATTTGAGATGTAAAATCTAGGGAAAGCTCAATCGAATACTGAGCTTGTGGTATATTATTCCACAAGTTTGCATTTATCTAAAGTTGTCAGGAAATTTAACAAAGAAATGCATCCTGATAGCACTCCCATGATTAGTCGAGGTTCAAATGTAAGTAAGTGACCATTTCGTATAAAGGAATATGATGAAGATGTGTTGGGAGATGAAATTCCCATATCTAAGTACAATAGACGCATTGTTGTACTTAGTATAATAATGTACTCGATAAAATTTTGCATCCTCAAGGAACTTGTTATCTAGATATAGCTCAGCGCCAACGCAATGTCATTGGAATGGTATAGTGAATGTAATCATGTACTTAAAAGTAACCATTGACATAAATTTGTTTTATCCCTACAAAGACATTAAAATTAATGCTAATGAAAGTGCAATCTAAAAGTTGTTGATTATGAAGGAAAAATAATCTCTTCTCCAACGAAAGTAACCAGAGGGAGATATGGTAGATTATTTTCTAAGTCATTACCAATATTCAGTTTCGAAAGATACATGACTAAAGGAACTGTCTGGAATAACTCTGAAAGTAATCAGGGGGAGATGCCGACATTAGGGGGAGGATCTAAGGATATAATGTCGAAATATTTTACTTCGAAATTGAAATTGAAGTTGTGTTGTACTCTTTTTCCCTTCGATCGAGAATAGTTTTTCCCAAAGGGTTTTGTCTCTCGACAAGGTTTTTAGCGAGACAACACTAAAATATCAAGTATGTTAAACGTTGAAGACATAGAGATCGCGTTGATATTACTAAAAATATTTGAATCAAAGAAATGAAACATGATAGTATGTTAAGAAACATAACTTCCAGAATCAACAACATGGTCTTATAAGCTTTCAAGTCACCAAGGTACAGTGTGATAAACTCCTTTTGACTGCATTAGACTAATGAAAATTGTCTGACATCAGGGGGAGCATCTAATGGTGTGTCAAACTATTTTCCTTCACCGAGGTTACTTTTTCCCAAAGGGTTTTGTTACTCGGCAAGGTTTTTAATGAGACAACAACAAACACCGGGAATGTAATTTCCCATCTAAGACTATTGTCTTTCTTATAAGTATTTTCTTCCTTAGGAGTTGTGAAGCAACTAGTCAACTTCAACGGAGAAAAATGATCATATGCACTGATCACCTTTACTTGCATCTATTACGTTGTACTCTTTTTCCTTAGTCAAGGTTTTATCCTACTGGATTTTCCTTGTCAAGGTTTTAATGAGGCAACATATTCGAGTCCAACTATGTTCTAAGTTTGCTTAATATTTTACTCTTTCTATTTAGTTCAGGTTTTGTCCCTCTAGGTTTCCCTGACAAAGTTTTAACGAGGCAATTAACTTAGACTCATCGATCTTTGAAGATCGCATTACATGTGATGAACTACATGTAATGTAGGAGACAACATTTGAAGTACTACATGTGAAGAAGGTTTTATCCCACTGGGTTTTTCCTTATCAAAGTTTTAACGAGGCAAATTGATTTCGGCACAAGTAATCAAGGAGAGAACAACACTTTAAGAACTATATTCGAAGCACTCTATGTGAAGCACTGCATATGGAATTCTATTGGACCGCACAAGGGAAGTGTTGTAGGGCCTACGACCCATGGATGTGCGGCCCAACTAGCTATACCTAGGGTTTCCCTTACATGTATATATATGTTATTGTATATATGTAACCTGGCTGCTAATCAATAACAAACTCTCTCCTTCTCCGCCTCTTTGTTTTCTTCTCTACTAGTATAACACGCATGCGCGATGCACCTGCCATTTCTTTCGTTTCGTCAAACGAACTTCTCAATCAAAAAATTCCATTTACATCAAAAGAACTCCAGCTAAAAGAAAACCTCCACATTCATAATAGCATCCAAAAGCTTTGTAAGTGATTCAGGTTAAATTTGTAGGTTGAAAAATATGAGTATCATACATTAAAAAAACTGGACATTTTAGAACCGTAACCCATTAATTGAAAATACATAGCATTAAATCAGGCAACATACATCAAGAGTATCATTGATATGAATAACTTACAGCGAAATTATTCGTAGATCGAATAAACAACCTTGATATGAAAGTAAACACATTATATCTTTGTACCTGGTTAATGCGCCGGTCTTGAATACTATCAACTATCTTTGAGGTATGATGGCCACCTCTTGATGTCCCAAGGATAGTCCCATCGCGGGACCCATGTATCCACCCTACAAAAGTGGATTCCCTTGTGAACTGACGATACCAAATAAATCATGCATATAGAAATAATTGTGCACTAACGATATCGCCAATTCCCACCAGTTTGAAAGCTTTCATTTGACAGTTAAGCTATTTTTCTATTCTGGGTTCTTAGGTTTTTCCAGAAAAGTTTTAACCATTTTGTCCAAAAATATAAATAAGATATAGACTCAATCATTCCCGTGCCACCATTTACACTGACTGAACATTAGTCGTTTTCCACTACCTAACTGTACCTAGATTCAGTCCTTCAATCATTCTTCCTGAACATGGTAACTCTGTTGACTGAGACCATGTTTAGTTATTAAACTAAACACTAAAATCTATCCAGAGCTACAACTTTCTGCATCAAGGCTTAACCTGATAAGTGGAAATTTAGTCCAAGATCCAAGCCTGAACCTCATCTTACTTATGAGGAAATTTAGTGTATAATCATCAAAAGAAGTAAGAATCTCCTTAATTTTAAACATTGTGCATCAGCTTTAAAGAATTTTTATCTGTCGAAGTTGAGAAAACCAATAAAATAAGGCAATTTCAGCTTCACATTCCCTCCCCCACTTGGTTTTAACTTTATCTAAATCATATGTAACCTCAGAAGTCCTATTTTATTCCTTAATCTAAGGTTCTTTTATTCGTTTTGTTTAAACACATAAATGAGAATACAGGTGAGCAAAGCTTGTGTTTATGGGTGTCATATACAACCTTTGGTGTCAATGGAACTGTATTCTGAGCATAGAAACCATGTATCGACCCTACAAATGTGGATTTCCTTGTGAATTGGCGATATAAAACAAATCATGCATATACAAAGAACTGTGCACTAACGATATGAAAGACTCGTAGTTTTCTCCTTTCCATTTCTGAAATAATGCCAAATCCTTACCTCATACAATCTCCCGAGTCACTGTGTTAGGTTCAGGGCATATCTACCACATGTTATGATGCACATGTGAACTTCTTTGTATTGAAAATACACCTGACCACACACACAACTAACACCATTAGCAAATCATTCTTCTAGGTTAATGTTTCCATGTCTTAATAATTAAACAATAAGGATAATATCTTTTTGATGCGGTCATTACTCACGGTAAGGTAAGGAGTAAACTCGCCATCATCATGGACTGTCATGCATTAAAGATCCATTCCAGTTAATCAACAGCTTTGGAAACCTAACAAACAACAACATAAACCCTTCAGAAGTCAATAATGTAAGATACCTCTACTTAGGGTCCAGTGGAAATGTATACAAAACAGTAAACAATGCCTTAGTCTCTTAAAAGAGGAAACTAAGGTTGTGAACAATGCATTAGTCTCTTAAAAGGAGAAACATTTAAAATGCTATGGAAAATAAACACAGGACGTAAGATTCATGCAAGCAGTGAAGGATTGGAGCCCAAACACACATATCATATCAATGACTATTAATATCGACATATTCATTATCCAAGTGGATCTAGCAATGTCAGTAAATTGGATTAAACCCCAAGTGAATGATTCCTAAGGACGGAGGATTAAAAGAAGCCTTACAAAAAAAAGACTTGCATTTCTCTGTATACTCAAGTGCATGAACAAAGAACAATTTCCTTCTAGAAGATTCTAATCTAATTAGTGATATTCAAGTTGTTGAAGAGAATAAAAATTCCCAGGAATTCCTCCATTACACTTGTTGAATCAGACTCATAAACTGATGAAATCTAGTTTAAAAGTTTGAGATAAATATTTGGGGATTTCAGCAGAAAATAAAATTGAAGAAGTTTCACCAAATAAAATTTGAAGGAAGATTGATAGAAATTGGATTTGATAAATTTCAGAACAAACTATGATCCCAACATTCATAAATTTCAGAAATGTAAAGGATCTATTAAGGGAAATTCGTAGGTGCAACCATACGTATATACTTACTGTTAACTCTCTTTCTTTATCCTCATTTTCTTTGCTTCTTCTTCTTCCTCACATCAGTACCATCACATCCGTCACTTCCATTACAAATATTTTATGAAGATGAAAAAGAAGAGAGAGTAATAACATGTTACCTATCTGAAATTCCTATGGAATTTGATCTTTCTTCAAAACCCCAAAGTTGTCAAAACCCCAAAGTTGTCGATCTAAGTCATCAGAATCGAAGACCCTACTTTTGTAACGAAATCAGGTGAAATTAACCACAAAAATAAACCCCTAATCTGGGGAGAATTGTTTAATCCTGTGAATTGAAACCACATACAGATGTGGTGGTAATCTGAAACTTCAATTGATTAAATCAAACAAATTGTTCAATTGAAATTGTAAACAAACCCTAATAAGGTTGTCGATCGACGCAGAGTATTCGAATTAGAGGGGAAAAGATGATGTGAATGGGAGGTTTTCGTTTACTGCTGCGTAGAGAGAGGAATGGGAGGAGATTAGTGAAGAATCGAGAGGAAAAAAAGAAAGAAATCTGTGTTTACCATTATACCCTTTTGTATTAAGGAATTTACGCAATTTGTTAAAGCCGGATAATTTAGATAAGGGTTAGTTGGTAATTTAGGGGGTCTCCTACCAAAAATATATCTTTAATTTATATTAGTATAAGATAAGATATAATTTACTGCTACATATATTTTATTATTTGTTTTATTATTAAATAATCAAGTGGGACCCAATTTATATTTATAAAATCATTAGTGAGACCCAACTGTTATTAATTTATACGTATTAATAAAATTATTAATGGGACCCAACTCATATTAATTTATATCAATAAAATCACATGTGAGACTCTAAAATATCAGATTTGTTCATTTTGACTTGTTTCCCATAATGGAGAATGCAGTTTGTTCATCCACGTGGATGAACAAATTTTGATATTTGGCCATTGCCATATAAACTGCTATTACTGCACTACAGCCCAAAATATTAGGAACGGGCGAAAGCTTTTCTTAATCTACGATTATTGATGCAAAGCTATTTTCTAATCTGCAAAGCTTTTGTTAATCTATAATTTGATCGGCTTTTTAATCTACGATTAGTAAAGGCGAAGCTTCCTTTAATTGTCGGTGTCTAGTACGTGCACTCGCAACTAATGTGGCATGTGGTACTGAGATCCCATTTAGAATAACTAGTTGTCGTTTGCTCGGTTGAGGGTCGACAGATGTGCAGTATAGTCTCCGGCGGAATGTTCTAAAGAAATCGCAAACATGTGGAACAAGAAGATCAGAAATCATTGCATTCCGCCTCTTTTAAGCTTATTTTCAGGCATTTGACCGAACATTCCAATCAAGGGCCAACTCAAAATTGTTAAATTCACTGATTAGTTCTTGATAATAGAGGGTGGTGATGATTGTGATTTGTGATCCACAGTTTGTGACTAAATTCGGTAATGGTTATTGATTGTAAATTTCTCATTTGTTTTGATGCACTAGGAATACACAAATCTAGTCGTGATGCCATTTTCATGCCGTAACAGTGGGTATTATTTGTGGATGTATATTTTAGTAATCACTCAATTATCAGGACACAAAGAGAATTAGAATAAGAAGCTTTAGAAAATTTGTGGCAAATTTTTTCATATACTATACAAATACAATCACCATTGAACTCAGATAAGATCCATTTGATCTTTGCTAGAATGTGGGATTTTAAGATCCTTTTTAATTGGGACCCCAACAGCTCAAATACATAACTTTTCTAAGTGATTCTTCAGATTGCTTCATTTCATGATCTCTCTGCTGCTTCATCATCATGATCTGATCTGGAACAACGGATGAAGCCGGAATAGAAGAAGAGGAAGTAACTTGAGAGATAGATGATTTGACTCTATTCTTTGTGTATTGATGGATTGATCTCAAAGCATAATTCCATCTGCACATTCCAGCTTGATCTTTCAATGCTTCAACAACACCAACACTAACAGCAACCATCCACGCTTTGCTTGCCGAACTCATATTCACTGATTAATTCCAAGTAGTAGCAGTAGTAATAGCTTATTGCAAGTGATTTATCAGAAAGTTGATTAATGATAGTTGAGTCTTGGATGAAGATTTAGATAGGGAGCACACGCTTCTTATATAGATGGCGGTGATGGCCCCTCCACCTTAAGACTATGAGTGATCTCATTCATGAATCATGTAATCACTAAAGCAAATCCATGGGATACTGCTAGTAGTTTTGTGTATCCGGCTGGCTGGTTTTGTTTTGTTTATTCTCGTGGGGGACGAAGATAAATATAAAAATAAGTTGTCTCTGTAGTACGTGTATACGGTACAATGTCTGTCTGTTAGACACGTTGGTGTTTGTTCAGTATACACTGTTCTTTTTTGCGCAAAACCATGGCACGGACGAGGATTTTATGATCAACTGGCCAAGCTTCCATGAATCCTGGTGTCCCCTGCGATCCTATCTAATGTGGCGTGGTATTAGGATGCCATGTGCATGAAATTGAAGAGTCTGCCAGCCTGTTAGAACATTGAGTCGGCTATTTGGTGAAATTATTTTGTACCGCTGGGTAAGAATGATAAAAATCTCACAGATACACCGGAGTTGCAGATGAAATGGGACAATAGCCGGACCTGCCATATAAACAGTGAAAGCCGCACTTGAGGCCACAAAATGATAGAAAAGGGTCATTATGTAAAACTCAGAATATATATGGGGCTAAATGAAAAATAGCAGACTTACATGGGGCCACTAACAAAAAGAAATATTTGTGAGTGACTAAAAGAAAATTGCATTTCTTTTGATAATGAGATGTTGTTTGTAATAACAAGGTTTTCTAATGATGATTTACTTTAAATCTATGATAAAATATGTAGGGTGTCAATAAGATTAACTAAAACTTTTGAGAATGTAAAGAGAATAATTTGTTTCTTCTAATGTTCTAATTCTCTTTCTTTTCTTGTTTTTATTTCTCACTTTTCATTCACTAAACAAGTAAGTGGGGATGTTATTTATAGTGGAGGTCGGCAAATTTACATACGCTCACTTTTCTCTTTGATAATGTTTATCCTAATACAACTTTCCTCTTAACGATGAAGCACGTCTAACTTTCACTGGAATGTTCTGGGTCAGAGGCGATGAGAATCCCCAAGAAGATGCTCGAATAATCTTGTAAAATGGTGGGCCACCTTTAAGCCATGCTTTCGTAACACTCCCCCTTGGACCACCATTTCTAAGAACGTTGCCTCATTAAAACCTTGTCGGTAATGGGACAAAAAACCCGGTCGAAGGAAAAAGAGTACAACAAATATCTTAGAACGGTGTTGAACCCGCATATGCTGCCTCGTTAAAACCTTAACAAGGAAAACCCAGTGGGACAAAACCTTGACTAAGGAAAAAGAGTACAGCGCGGTATAGTCCATAACTCCCCCTCAATATATTCTCCGTCAATTTGTTTGTTTGTATACGTGGCACATACCGATCCCGTAAACCAGCTTCCTAAAGAGAGTTTTCGGTAATGACTTAGTGAACAGATCAGCATAATTTTCACAAGATTGTATCTTCTGGATGTCAATCTCTTTGTTCTTCTGGAGGTGGTGAGCGTAATAGTTTTGGCGAAATATGTTTTATCATATCACCTTTGATGTAGCCTTCTTTAATTTGTGCTATGCAAGCTGAGTTGTCTTCACAAATTATTGTTGGCGTACCGGTAATGGATGGTAGGCCACAAGAGCTTCTAATATGCTCGACTAATGATCGCAGCCACACACATTCTCGACTTGTTTCATGTAGAGCAATTATTTCAGAGTGATTGGAGGAGGTAGCTGGCATGCTCTGCTTACAAGATCGCCATGAAAATGTTGTGCCTCTGCTTGTAAAGACATACCCTGTCTGAGAGATTGATTTGTGGGGGTTCGAAAGATAACCAGCATCTGTGTATCCTTTAATCTTCGAGCAGTTTTCTGAGTCTTTCGAGTAGAATAGTCCCATGTCCGTAGTTCCACGCAGATAGCGGAAAATGTGCTTTAATCCAACCCAATGTATCTTTGTTGGTGCAGAACTTTACCTAGCTAAGATATTTACTGCAAAAGAGATGTCTGGTCTAGTGCACTGAGCTAAATACAATAGCCCACCGATAGCACTTAAATATGGTACTTCTTGACCAAGAAGTGTTTCGCCTTCCTCTTTGGGGCGAAATGGATCTCTTTTGGGATCAAGTGTTCTTACAACCATTGGAGTGCTAAGCGGATATGATTTGTCCATATTAAAGCGTTTGAGAAGTTTCTCTGGATACGCTGATTGATGGACAAGGATTCCACCCTCATAATGCTCAAGTTGAAGACCAAGACAAAACTTTGTTTTACCGAGATCTTTCATCTCGAACTCCTTTTTTAAGCATTTTTGTGCATTGGAGAGTTCATCAGGAGTTCCAATAAGGTTGATGTCATCTACATATACAACAATGATAGCAAATCCAGTGTTTTCCTTTTTAATGAAAATACATGGGCATATAGGATTGTTCACATAACCCTGACTTAACAAATATTCACTTAGACGATTATACCACATTCGTCCAGATTGTTTCAAACCATACAAGGATCGATTTAATTTTAGTGAATACATATGACATGGTTTATCTGCTGACAATTGAAAACCTTCAAGGATTTTCATATAGATATCTGTATCTAGATTTCCATACAGATATGCAGTAACCACGTCCATTAGATGCATGCCAAGTCCTTCATGGACTACCAGGCTAACCAAATACCTAAAGGTAATTGCATCCATTACAGGAGAATATGTTTCCTCGTAGTCAATCCCTGGTTTCTAAGAGAAACCTTGTGCCACTAGTCTCGCTTTATAGCGAACGATTTCATTTTTCTCATTTCGCTTGCGCACAAACACCCATTTGCAGCCAACCGGGCTCACATTATCTGGTGTTCGGACTGCAGTACCAAAAACATTGCGCTTAGCGAGAGAAAATAGTTCTGCTTGAATTTCCCTTTTCCATTTCGGCCAATCTTCCCTTTGACGACATTCCTCTATAGAGTTTGGTTCAACACCATCATCATCCAAGGCAATGTCAGTAGCTACTGTAAATGAAAATTTGTCGTCAACAATCATTGTACTTCGATCCCAAACTTCTCTATTGCATGCATAATTAATAGAGGCTTCCTCATTTGGAGGTTCCATTGTCTCTATTGAGACATTCTCCTCGTCAGGAGATCTATTTTCAGAGAGTTTGTATCCTTCTTTAATTGTGTCCTTAAGATCACTATTAGTTAATGATTGAGATTGGCTTTTCTTCTTTCGAGGAGCAGAATCTTTTGACCCAACTGGTCGTCCACGCTTACGGCGTACCTCAGACGACTTATTTGCTTCCACATCCACAGATTTTCCTACAGGAACATCAATGCGTGATGGAGCATTTTTAGCTGGCACATCTACTTTCATTATTTTTGAGGTATCTGTAAATGCATCAGGCATTTGATTTGCAATATTTTGAAGATGTAAAATCTTCTGTACCTCAGTTTCACACTGACTTGTG
The DNA here is from genome assembly GCA_023529315.1 of Papaver bracteatum. Taxonomy (NCBI): domain Eukaryota; kingdom Viridiplantae; phylum Streptophyta; class Magnoliopsida; order Ranunculales; family Papaveraceae; genus Papaver; species Papaver bracteatum. Next base: position 638,571 of record JAJJWX010001881.1, read on the forward strand.
CATACATCAAGATGAGACAATTCTGGTGTATACCATGATAATTCACGCCGTTTTTTAGGCGGTAGCTTTCCTCCCCCTAACGGTGGGAAAACTGTCTCATCAAAATGACAATATGAAAATCTTGCCGTAAAAACATCCCCTCACTAGTGGAGAAGGGGGTTTTAATGACCCACATCCTCTACCCTCAATAGCAGTCCACAGACCGTGGACCGGCCAAAGCAGTCCTAGATAGAGTAAATTTTCGGAGCACAGATTAGAGCGTTAAAAACGTTCGTTGTATAATCTTTTTAATTACGATTATATCCCCGAGTCATCAACCCACACCGCGACTGCGTTACCTAGTTGAATCACTACTACTTTTCTTAAGCGGGACCCTCCTTTTCTCCGCGACTGCGTTACCCATTGGAAATAAGTGCAATAAATATTATGGAGACTGTGAAAATGACCAGATACCCTTATTGAAAAAAAATTAAAGTATAAATTACGGACTGTGAAAATGACCATATTACCCTTATTATTGGAAATAAGAGCAATAAATATTATAGAGAATGTGAAAATGACCAGACTACCCTTATCGAAAATAAGTAAAGTAAATACTACAGTCTTTGAAAATGACCATATTACCCTTACTGGAAATAAGTGCAATAAATATTATGGAGACGGTGAAAATAACCAGACTACCCAATTAACTGTAATAAGTAAAATAAATATTACGGACTGAGAAAATGACCATATTACCCTTATTGGAAATAAGTGCAAAAAATATTATGTAGACTGTGAAAATGACCAAACTACCCTTATTAAAAATAAATAAATAAAGTAAATATTATATTCTGTGAAAATGACCATATTACCCTTATCGGAAATAAGTGTAATAAATATTATGGAGACTGTGAAAATGACTAGACTACCCTTAATAAAAATAAGTAAAGTAAATATTACATACTATGAAAATGACCATATTACCCTTATTGGAAATAAGTGCAATAAATATTACTGAGAGTATGAAAATGATCAAACTACCCTTATTAAAAATGAATAAAATAAATATTACATACAATGAAAATGACCATATTACACTTATTGGAAATAAGTGGAATAAATATTATGGAGACTGTGAAAATGACCACACTACCCTTCACAGACTGTAATATTTACTCTACCTATTTCCGATAAGGGTAGTTTGGTCATTTTCACAGTCTCCATAATATTTATGGCACTTATTTCCAATAAGGGTAATATGGTCATTTTCACAGTATGTAATATTTACTTTATTTATTTTCAATAAGGGTAGTCTGGTCATTTTCACAGTCTGCACAATATTTATTGCAATAATTTCCAGTAAGGGTAATATGGTAATTTTTACAGTTTGTAATATTTACTCTACCTATTTCCGATAAGGGTAGTCTGGTCATTTTCACAGTCTCCATAATATTTATTCCACTTATTTCCAATAAGGGTAATATGGTCATTTTCACAATCGGTAATATTTACTTTACTTATTTCTGATAAGGGTAGTCTGGTTATTTTCACAGTCTGCACAATATTTATTGCAATAATTTCTAGTAAGGGTAATATGGTCATTTTCACAGTCTGTAATATTTACTCTACCTATTTCTGATAAGGGTAGTCTGGTCATTTTCATAGTCTCCATATAATTATGGCACTTATTCCCAATAAGGGTAATATGGTTATTTTCACAGTATGTAATATTTACTTTATTTATTTTCAATAAGGGTAGTCTGGACATTTTCACAGTCTGCACAATATTTATTGCAATAATTTTTAATAAGGGTAATATGGTCATTTTCACAGTTTGTAATATTTACACTACCTATTTCCGATAAGGGTAGTCTGGTCATTTTCAAAGTCTCCATAATATTTATTCCACTTATTTCCAACAAGGGTAATATGGTCATTTTCACAATCGGTAATATTTACTTTACTTATTTCCGATAAGGGTAGTCTGGTCATTTTCACAGTCTGCACAATATTTATTGCAATAAATTCCATTAAGGGTAATATGGTCATTTTCACAGTCTGTAATATTTACTCTACCTATTTCCGATAAGTGTAGTCTGGTCATTTCACAGTCTCCATAATATTTATTCCACTTATTTCCAACAAGGGTAATATGGTCATTTGAACCTATGATGTTCAATTCTGATATATTTTGTCCTCAGTTCATCCGAACGAGAAACTCAAGTCTAACTCTGGTAATATTTGAACATGTGATGTTCAATTCCGATATATTTCGTCCTCAGTTCATCCGAACGAGAAGCTCAGGTGTAACTCTGGTAATCTTTGAACATGTGATGTTTAATTCTGATATATTTCGTCCTCAGTTCATCCAAACGGGAATCTTAGGTCTAACTATGGTAATCTTTGAACATGTGATTTTCAATTCTGATATATTTCGTCCTCAGTTCATTCGAACGAGAATCTCAGGTCTAACTATTGTAATCTTTGAACCTGTGATGTTCAATTCTGATATATTTTGTCCTTAGTTCATCCGAACGAGAAACTCAGGTCTAACTCTGGTAATATTTGAACGTGTGATGTTCAATTCTGATATATTTTGTCTCCAGTTCATCTGAACGATAAACTCAGGTTTAACTCTAGTAATCTTTGAACCTGTGATGTTCAATTTTGATATATTTCGTCTCCAGTTCATCCGAACGAGAAACTCAGGTCCAACTCTGGTAATCTTTGAACCTGTGATGTTCAATTCTGATATATTTCATCCTCAGTTCATCCGAATGAGAAACTCAGGTCTAACTATAGTAATCTTTGAACATGTGATGTTCAATTCTGATATATTTTGTCCTCAGTTCATCTGAACGAGAAAGTTAGGTCTAACTCTGGAAATATTTGAACCTGTGATGTTCAATTCTGATATATTTCGTCCCCAGTTCATCAGAACGAGAAACTCAGGTCTAGCTCTGGTAATATTTGAACCTGTGATGTTCAATTCTGATATATTTCTTCCTCAGTTCATCCGAACGAGACACTCAGGTCTAACTCTGGTAATCTTTGAACTTGTGATGTTCAATATTCATATATATCGTCCTCAGTTCATCCAAACGAGAAGCTCGGGTCTAACTCTGGTAATATTTGAACCTGTGATGTTCAATTCTGATATATTTCGTCCTCAGTTCATCAGAACGAGAAACTCAGGTCTAACTCTGGTAATATTTAAATCTGTGATGTTCAATTCTGATATATTTCGTCTCCAGTTCATCCGAACGATAAGCTCAGGTCTAACTCTAATAATCTTTGAACCTGTGATGTTCAATTCTGATATATATGTTTCGTCTCCAGTTCATCCGAACGAGAAACTCAGGTCTAACTTTAGTAATATTTGAACCTGTGATGTTCAATTCTGATATATTTCGTCCTCAGTTCATCCGAACAAGAAACTCAGGTCTAACTCTGGTAATCTTTGAACCTGTGATGTTCAATTTTGATATATTTGGTTTTCAGTTCATCCGAACGAGAAACTCATGTCTAATAGGTTGCAAAATCATCCAATTTGATATTTGACATCTTAAACCTGACATGTACGAGAACATTGGGTCTGTATATGGTAATATTGCAAGATGAGTTCTATAATATGTTGCAGAATCCATTCAGGATCCATCCAAGATGATATTTGACATATCAAACCTTACCTGGACGAGAACATTGGGTTTATATATGGTAATCTTATAACCTGAGCATATCTATTTTTGTTTCCGATTATGTGTTCGACCATAAATTTGTCCAACTTAACAATAAATTTACATCTCAATCTCATCTGAATGAGAACATGTGTTTATATCTTTAAACGTAAACTTGTACGATTTTTCTTCCCAAGCTTATGAACCCCTACGTAACGACTTCACATGGTTCACTAAGGTTCACTAAGTTATAAAACGGCGCATAATTGTAAAATCAATGACAACCGTTCAAAATGACTTGTTTTGGACACGTGGTTAGAGATAACCCATTAAATCTCTAAAAACCAATCAAATTCGTGTGGTATACAAAAGTCATCCAGCTCTGATGCTCCATAACAGTAGTGCTCTATTTAATGATAGAAGAGAGAGAAATTCATTTAGGTTTCTTTCCCCTTCTTCGCCTCCCACATCTCCCTCAAAAAATTTTCTTCTTTATTGCGAAACCAACTGTTTTAAATCGAAACCCTAACCTCTAACACTAAAAACCTCAACAAAAGTGAGAAATTTAAGAAGTTCCTGTTTTTAATCTACTGTAAACAAAACCCTAAGTTAATTTTTGTTTGTTTGAAGAAGCCCTAATTTTTTCACCTGAAGAAGAAGTAAGTTTCTTAACTTTCAGATTAGTAAATTCAGGCATCTAAATCTCTGTTTTAGCTATCTTTCTCGAATACGTTATTATTTGTTGAGCTCTAAAGTCTGATCTTGTTTTCTCTGTTCTAATTTCATATCAGGTTGCTTGAAGAAGTAAAAGTAAAGGAAACCCTAAATCCGAACAAGGAGAAATGAGTTCAACTTGGTTCATGTTGATTCTAGGTGGGTATTTTTTTGAATCCCCAATTTTTCTTACAAACCCTAGTTTCAATTTGCTCATCGATTTGACTCAGTGTATGATTATTATTAATATATATTTTTTTGTATCTCCTATGCAGGAGAACGCAATTTGATCACCGATTGGGGTCTTCTGATGTAGGATTTTGTTTTGAAAATTGTTTTGAAGGTTATGTATGGATCTGAAGGTAGAAGTGAAAAAAAAAATACATTTTGTTGGATGGGTTTTTCATTTAAAGTATGATCTATGTTCTTCTTTGACTGTTTCCTGTGTAAGTATATGATAAGCATCATATGTTTAGTATTGTGTTTGTCAAGGTTTTTTAGCAGGCTTTGATTGTGTGTAGCGCGTTTAGAGGTCGAGGTTTGTGATTTGATTTGATGGCCTTAATGTACTCTTCGTTATTAGTAATTTTGTTACGTTCATGACATATAGCATATGATGATATGTACTTGGATTCCCCTTCTTTATGGGTGATGTAAAATTGAGCTCTGATGCTACCTTTCTATTGACTTGTTGTTGTTTTTAAAACAATTTCAATGCGCTAGTTATTTCAATTTTAAAATCGCTCAGTCCGAATTGGTGGAATCCTCTTTGATAAGCTTGATGATGGTAGTACCAAATAAGTAATCTGAACTCAATTTTAGTTCATTTTTAGTTGAGTGGCCTTTAAAAAAAATTGATTTTGGAATTTGATGTCCATCCCTATAGCTTGTTTAAGTTCCTATGAGATGATCAATTCCCAATAGAAAAAATTATTTGAATAAGTATTGGAGTTTTTTGTTTGTAAATTGTTGATTATGATAAACCTAAGGCTTGTCTCTCAAGAACAACTGCAGTTGCTTTTGCCTTTTGTCGGGATTGAGAGCTAATGCTGCCTTGGATGTCTGAAACATCATCTTTACAAACTTGTTTTTTTCGAAAATATTTGGATTTAAGTTTCTATTGGCTTTTACTGGTTTATCACAATGTTTATTTCTTCTGATTAATTCATCTAATTATATGAATTGAGTGTGGATGATGATAACATCAGTCTTGTTTCTCAAGATCGTTCGCAGTTTCCGCCTAAGAGCTTTCGCCTTCTGCCAGGCTTGAGAGCCAATGCCGTTAAACGTATCTGTGTATGAATATTGTGGTTGTCAAGTTTTTTCTATCATGTTATTATTATGTTTAGCTTGTTTGGAGTTTGAGGTTTGGTGCTTTAATGGTATGTATGTTGCTGAAAAGCATGGTGTTTTTTATTTATATGGTGATCAAGCTAAACATGATTTCTCATCTAAACATGATTCCCGCAGATTACTACTTTGTGTTTTCCTCATCTTGTTTAGTTTTATATATGGTGATCAAGCTAGTTATTTGTTCCTTACCTGTGTATATTTTATTGATTTAGATATTGTGTAGTGGACTGAACAGGTTAGTAAACTGTACCGCTGTTCCTATCTACAACGCCACCAAGGAAATAAAGAAAGTCTAAGAAGAGGAGCAGGTAGCGCTGTCACTGCAGTTAATTTTTTTTTTTTTTTGTTTTTTTTTGTTTCTAGTACTGCAAGTCTGCATTAGACAAGTTCATATCATCTGGTTATAATGATTTATTTTTCTTATGTTCACATGAAAGTATGACTGATGGCATTGACAAGTCTGATAAGTGATAGTCCGAGGTGAATGATAACGATATGAGAAGTGGATATGTAAGTGTAACTATCCTACTTCGATTGTTTTATTGCTTTGTGGGATGTAATTCAAGAAATACTGATGTAGTTAGCCTTGTGAATGCTCTAACCGAATGGTATGCTACTGAATAGGTTGATATGCTGATGATTGGATATGAAAGTGATAAATGGATGCTGCAATACATGTATTTTTTGAACTGATGAGTCTCTTATATGTTCATTTAATTTGCACAAGCACTGCTTATGTTGGAAACTCTATTCTTTTGTGCCCTCCAATGAAAGAGGTATATGTAATCAGTACAGCTTTGCTATGATTTGATTTTGATTATTTTTATTTATTTTCATGTATGTCTTGTCGGTGTCGTCAATATTGTTATGTTGACTATTCTCTCCGAATGTTTTGCGTAGGAATCATGATGGTTGTCTCGTGCGACTTTTGGACACTGAGAAAGCAGTGGTAATATTTAAGTACTTAAAGTTATTATCATTTGCCCGAGTTTTTTCTCCTAAATTATTCAAGTTTTATCCATATAATGTTTGTGAGCCTGTTGGTGAAGCTTTTTAAACACTTGTTGTGATGTTTCTGGTAGTAATGGGTTCATCAGTAGGTATTTGTTTCCTCATGTTTTTCTCAATCAATGCGCTAATAATAGCAACTGGTTTATCAGTAGGAAGAACAAAACTGTTGAGTTCTTTTGGTTATTCATCTTGGGGCCTCTCTGCACAATCTTACCTGCAATACCTGTTACCGTTCTTACATTAGGATTCCATGTATAACCTATTATGTATCTTGTTCTCGAGATATGTCAAGGTAGTGAATTAATGAACTAGTTACGTTTGTGCCGTTGTGTCGATGTTGGACAGAGGGAGGTAAAGAGATTGACATCATATTGGTTAGGATACCCACCTTTATATATCACTGTCCTCTCATGTGCATGGCATGGTTATTGTTTTTATAAGCATTTTCTTGAGTATTGTGACCTCCCCACATTAATCAACTGATGGATTTTGATGTGCAGGTACACCATTATGAAGTTGGAATAAGTTCTTCATCATCATCGGAGTTTATAAATTTGTTGTTTAATCAATAGTTTTTTAGTTCATCGTTTTGTAATCGAATCCTAGAACTATAGATTACACTGGTCAGAGCTACAAATTTTAATCCTTCGTGTAATTTGAAACCAATAAATGTTAAATTGAATGATTATTTGTGCACAAGTTTAATTTGGTTCTCATTTTTATTTGATTTGATTTGAATTTGGTTGTCATTTGATTCTAATTTAAATTCTAGTTTGAGTTTAATTTAATTCTCATTTGAGTTTCATTTCTGTTTGATTTCATATTTAGTCAGATTCAGTCAGGCCAGATGGGCAATCTGAATCTATTTTTTTTATATTAAAATTTATATCTATGACTGATGAAAGACAGTCATAAATTTTTGACCGTTAAACTCGGTCGTTGATATAAGATTTTCAACGACCCCCAGAGACACGTCATAGTTGAAAAAGACGCTCAAACAACGACCCTTTCTTCGACCGAAAAAGCAAGTCATAAATACGAGTTAAATGACTTGCTTTGTCGGTCGCGAAACTGCTGATTTCCACTAGTGCCTGTTAATGGTTCAAGATATCGAATTATAGATGGTGAGTCAAATCCAACATATATCCCAAGTTGACATTGTGGCCAAACTTGGTGCGTTATGGTGGTGCAATGGGAACATAAATAGAACAACCAAAAACACGCAAGTGAGATATGTCTGGTGGATGACCTAACACATGTTGTAAAGGGGAATATTGATTATTTGCACAAGGTCGATAACGTACTAGTGAAGCAACGTGCAAAATAGCATGTCCCTAAGATGATACAAGGAGATGAGTTTTCATAAGCATAGGTCTGGCAATGAGTTGAAGATGCTTAATGAACGATTCTGCTAAACCGTTCTGTGTATGCACATGAGCAACATGATGCTCAACCTCAATGCCTAACGACATGCAATATGCATCGAATGCCTTTGAAGAAAACTCCGCTACACCTTTAAGCCGAATGGACTTGATAGAATAATCAGGAAAATGAGCACGCAATTTTATAATTTGGGAAAGAAGCCGAGCAAATGCTAAATTACGTGTTGATAGTAAACAAACATGTGACCATCTAGAAGAAGCATCAATTAGAACCATAAAATACTGAAAGGGTACAATATATGGATGTATATGACCGCATATATCACCTTGTATTCTTTGTAAGAAAGCAGGTGATTCCAGAACTACTTTTTTCAAAGACGGTTTCGTAATCAGTTTCCCCAAAGAACAAGCAGTGCAACCAAGTTCTTTGTTAAGCCTAAGTTTCTGCAAAGGATGTCCCTGACAGTTCTGAGCAATTCTACTCATCATAGTAGAACCTGGGTGTCCAAGTCGATTGTGCCATAACACAAATGTATTCGGGTCATAAAATTTTCGAACTATGACCGAATAAGATTCAATTTCCGAATCTTTGTATGGTACAACCCTGAAGCGAGGGCTGGAATCCTCTCAGAAATGTGCTTTCCATAAGGCGGTGTAATATACAAGTACTCCTTATCATTCTCATCAACCGTTTTAATGTGGTATCCATTCTTGCGTACATCTTTGAAACTCAACAGATTCCTATGGGATCCAGAGGAATATAACGCATCATTGATAGCGAATATGGTACCACAGGGTAATGAGACACAAGCTTTACCAACACCTTCTACAAGGTTAGATGAACCACTGATGGTAGTGATACTAGCCTTGAACCTTTTCAAGGTTACAAAGTACTTAGTACTTCGAAATATTGAATTTGTCGTTCCACTATCAACGAGACAAAATTCACCATCGTTGTTGCTTTCAGTGTTCATATCCTTCCATATACATAAAGAAGGTATAAGATAATTGCACAAAATAAATTTAGCAACACATGTATATTACATATACTCATACATATTACACACATGCAAACCCAAAAATTAGTACAAGCCAAAAATATCGAAATAGGTAAGTACAAAAGCAGGCAACACACTAAAAATAGAAGATTACAACCTTAATTTACACTAAACAAACCATCATCAAACTGGTCAAAAGTAGTCTGGTATTTATTGCCTTCGAGATCGAGTAAGTAGTCAGAGACCTTTAACTTTGGAGATTCAGTGGAAATATTGCGTTCTGCCAAATTCATCTCAACGTTTGCTTCCCTTTTATGGTGAGGATCACAGAGATCAGCGTGGCAGCATCTATACCAATGGTCTTTAGAACCACATCGATAGCAACCCTCATCATTTTTCATGGGGGGATTTTTAGATTTCTTTTGAGAAGTGGAAGTCGATCCCTTCCCCTTATCATGCTTCGCTTCGGCATTTTTATTATACAGATGGTTGTTGGCATTTCTATGCCTATAGCATCCGCGTTTACGCTTCTTTCCACGGTAACCCTGCTTACCACGATCATGTCCATGTCCAGAATACGATGCCCTATTTACTTCACGCACCGTAGAAGAACCACAAGGACGGGACTCGTGATTTTTAATTAACAATTCGTTATTCTTCTCAGCCACGAGAAGACAACATATAAGATCAGAATACCGTGTAAAACAGCATTACCGATATAACTGCTGGAGTACAATATGGGAAGCATGAAAATTACCCAGCGTCTTCTCTAGCTTGGATTTTTCTGATAACGGCTCACCGAACATCTCAAATTGAGCAACGATTTTGTGCAACTCGGAATTGTAAGCTGATACGGATTTAAAATCCTGAAACCTCAGATGAATCCATTTGTCACGAATTTTTGGCAGGGTGACCACCTTAAAATGGTCATATTTACCTTTTATGGTACTCCATAACTTTTGAGGTTCTCTACAGTGTGCTACCTCATGTTTCAGGGTTGGGGAGAGGTGACGGCGCAAGTAAGCTACAGCTCTGGCGCGTTCGTCTGACGTATAGTCTCCCCCAATGATCGTATGACCAAGTTTATTCGCTTCTATATGCAGCTCAGCATCGAGCGCCCATGAGAGATAGTTTTCACTGGAGTCCTCAAGTGGCATAAAATCCAGACTAACTAAATTCGCCGACATTTAAAAAAAAAATGTAACAGAAAAAATCAAACCTGCAGATGTCCATTTCTTTAGTTTGATGAACTAGCTGGAAAACCACGTACACTCCGAGCTATCTCGTGCTTATAACGTCTTTTGATAATGAGATGTTGTGTGTAATAATAACGTTTTTTAATGATGATTTACTTTAAATCTATGATAAAATATGTAGGGTGGCAATATGATTAACTAAAACTTTTGAGAATGTAAAGAGAAGAATTTGTTTCTATGTTCTAATTCTCTTTCTTTTCTTGTTTTTATTTCTCACTTTTCATTCACTAAACAAGTAAGTGGGGATGTTATTTATAGTGGAGGTCGGCAATTTACATACGCTCACTTTTCTCTTTGATAATGTTTATCCTACTACAACTGTCCTCTTAACGATGAAGCACGTCTAACTTTCACTGGAATGTTCTGGGTCAAAGGCGGTGAGAATCCTCAAGAAAATGCTCGAGTAATCTAGTAAAATGGTAGGCCACCTTTAAGCCATGCTTTCGTAACATCATTTTGTTATTTATGAGTTTTCTGCTTAACAACGGGCCACCAAAAAGAATTGGGCTTTAGGCCTCCATAACCACAGGACCGGGCCTGTGGGACATACAAATCAAATGAGTCGTTTTCCGTTGAAGCCAACTGAAACCCCCTAATGGTACCAAAATCGCGGGGTACCAATAAATATGAAGAGATAAAAGAATTTCGTTGGTCAGGATCATCCAAATGCAACTTTGGTACGTCCGTCTTAGCCCATATCACAACTCCCTTAAAACCTTACCGTTCTAAATTCAAGTTTCAAACCTACATGGTATTCACGGCATAAAATAGTCAACAAAACGGTCTATTGGCTGTCATGACGGTCCCATAATCTGCTGTTTTGTGTGTGCGATTCTGCTTACCAATTAACTGTCCAAATAACTTGGAAAAAGTACTAAAAATGTCGTACTACTTTTTTTAGGAAAGTGGTCGAAAATCTATCGACGTGGCCTTTAAAATACGAACATCGGATTGTTGTCTGAGAGATCCATGAGATTGGGGTATACCCAGATTAATTGAGATATATCCAATAAGACAAAATAAGGTCATTATGAAGTAAAACCAAGCCACCACTTAACCTTGCATTTTCTAAATGGCTAATATGCCCTTGGTTAATTAACACTAAAATTCTGATTAGGTTCTTTAATTGAGTTTAGATTAAAATTTTGAAATTATGAATTCACTAAATTAAACCTTTCATCCCTCTTATGATTTCGATCAAAAATATTTGGTTTTGAAAATGCACAAGGCCGGCAAGGTCATGGTTTGAATAAGGTCTTGGTAGTAGTTTGTCCAAGCGAGGTCAACTTTGAATAAGTCACGACCTTACGACCTTAGGCATTGTCTCGGTTGAAGAACACGTAGAGTATATTTTTACACATTTTGGTCATCCTTTGGCCGGCAAGGTATAAAATATATAAACTTAGACCAATATGTGGCCGGCATGGTAATAACCATTCACCTAGTCGACCAAAACACAACCGGCATGGTTGTATTAAATAATGATCCGGCTATAACTTAAAAAATATCAAGTTTCGATGCCTACAATTGACAAGGTCAAGTACAATACAATCTTGGCTACAAATTAGTAGGCATGGTGTTTGTTAGTATATACCCGTACGGTTATTGTCAATGATCGCCATAGCTCGAAAAAAGTCAATGGAGTTATTCATCCCCGCGACTATGCGGATGTTTATTAAGTCGGCATGTTGTTCAACTATCGACCTTAGTCAAAAACATGAAAATTATAATTTTCGGTTTCTAACCTAATCTAGCAATCATATAAGCAAAACAATAATGGGTTTGAGTTTATAAATCACTTACAATCTTCTTTTACGTAAAATTTTTTTTTTTCAACATTCTCACGGATTGGATTTTCAGGTTTGCTACTTCCAACCTTTTCCTTACCTTTTGCTTCCGATTTGGGTCTTCTAATGTTACTTGTTGAATCTCTCTTGCTACCGGATCGTTTAGAATCAACCACTTTTTGTAGAAAATCAAAATTCAAAATTTTGGTTGATTTTAGGTTTTTGAAATGAAAGAGAAGAGGAGAGGGATTAAATAAGAAGGATTAGAGGAAGATTAATCAGTTTTTAGTTTTTAAGTTTAGGATTTAGTGTTAGGTTAATTAATGTAGGGGTATTAAAGTAACTTTACCATATTTTGGCCTCCCCTTAATAAGTGCACATGTCCATTTAAATTTGGGTATACCCCAATTAATCTGGGTATACCCCAATCTCGCCGGGTTGGAGATACTCTTACATTTAAATTGATGTCTGTTGATTTTTCGAAAGAAGAAAATTTACCCAATAAAGAAGAACTTTTCGACTTTGTCCCCACCGTGATCTGTTGACAGCATCCGTGACACAAGTACAATATTTAAAAATGCGCTCTCTCTCTCTCCTCCTTCTTCTCTTTCTAATCTCTCCACTCTCCTCCTAGATTAGTCACCTCTGAGATTCAAAATAACCTCCCCCAACGGATCGATTTGTAGCCTGCCACCGTAGCCAACAGTCTTATCCTACCGGAAAACACCACCGGAGATGTGAAACACATCGGAACCTTTGATATTTTGGGTTACACAGTTCACGATTCTCTGAATCTTTTGCTCCTCATTACTCTATCTATTTATGGTATCTCTTCTCTTTTCTATTGATTTAACCTGCTTATTCTTTGTTTCTAAATTACAAATCCGTTGTTACATTAGACGACCTCTGTTACCCAAGACCCTTTGTTTTTTTTTTAGCTACAAAAGACACCCTATGTTACAAAAGACCTTTAAAGACACTTTTGAATCTGCTCAGGTTACTCAAGACAATTTGTTTTTGGTAGCTTTACCTGCTTTTTCATATCACCTCTGTTAATTTAATTTCACAACTGTTTCGTGACTTGATTTCTTTTCTATCAGCTCCTTCTTCATTGTCTGCTCTGTTTTTGTTTTTGCTATTTGCTGTTTCTTGATTCGCCTACCTATTGAGTGTCTGAGTCTTGTTTTAATCTTTTGGAAAGTGTGGCTTCTGTTTGTACTAATCCAATATCCAGCTGTTTTGTTTTCTTCTTTTTGGACTCTGCAGTCTCTTCCCTGATTGCTTGGCATCATGAGCATTCTGAGCTGGAACTGTCATGGATTTGGAAAACCAGAAGCAGTTAGAGAACTTCGTGATCTTGTTAAACTAAAAGCACCTGATATTTTTTTCTTATGTGAAAATATGAGCAGTAGAAAAACATCAACTTCTAAACTTCGTTCTATGGGTTATCATAACTCTGTTGTGGTGCCCTCAATAGGAAAGAAATGGGGAGTAGCTCTTTCTTGGAAAGATGGATTCGACATTGTAATATGGAATTCCAGCCAACAAGGATTTATATGCACCACTAAATCTATCAAAGCGGATAAGGTATGTAAATTGTACTTTGTTTATGGTGAACCAAATAGAAATATTAGAAATCATTTTTGGGAGAATTTTATATATCAACCTTATGATCCGCATATACCCGCTATTATTGTGGGGGACTTGAATTGTATGCTTTTACCCCAAGATAAATGAGGTAAAATACCGGGCACTGATCAAGATACAAAAAATTTGGAAAATCTTATGAATGAATGGGATTTAAGAGATTTACCATTCTCTGGTCCTGACTACACTTGGACCAATAAATAAACAGGGGAAAGTTTTGTCATAGAACGGATTGATAGAGCCTTAGTGAATGGGGATTGGGAAGATGATTTTCCACATACACACACTCTGCACTTCCCTAGAATTAGTTCTGACCATGCTCCCATTTTAGTATCTTTAAGCCCTGAGGCTGCCAATCTCCATAAACAATACCACTTTATGTCTATGTGGACGAAGGATAATTCCTGCAAAACAGTTATAGAAAAAGCATGGTCTTTACAGGTCACAGGTTCAAAAGCTTATAAATTAAAAAAAAACTGAACCATGCTAAAATCAAACTCAGACAGTGGAATAAATTCTCTTTTGGCAATATAAATGTATCTCTTAAGGATACTAAAGATGAAATTCAAATGGTTCAAATTAACAATCCGGGGGATACGAGGAAAATTGCAAATCTAAATGATAAGATGTCTTACATGTATTCCTTGGAAGAAATATTGTGGAAAGACAAGTCTCGTGAGCTTTGGTTAAATGAAGGGGATAAAAACATGCCTTATTTCCATAAATGCACTTTATTTCGAAGGAAAAGGAATAATATCTCTTGGTTAAAAGCCAGAAATGGCAATTGGTTGACTACAAGGGAAGCTATAGGGGATGAATTCATTTCATACTTCAATCAACTATATAGCACTTCTGATCCCCATGATCAGGATGAGGTTTTTGATACTATCAAAACTAAATTATCTAGCCTGGACAATGATATATTGGTAACTCCATTTATTGATGAAGAGATTAAAGTAGCAGCCTTTCAAATGGGGGAAAAAAATAACCAGGGCAGGACGGCTTCACTGGTATTTTTTACCAGACTTATTGGGAAATTGTGGGGGATAGTGTCACTCAAATGGTGAAACAGTTCTTTGAGATTGAACACATTCTCACTCAGTTCAATCATACTAATCTAGTTTTAATTCCAAAGACCCCTATGGTTGATTCGGATGACCAATTTATACTGATCAATTTATACAATTTTGCCTACAAAGTCATATCTAAGACTTTGGCTAATAGGATGAAACCTTTGATGGAAAAAGTAATTTCTCCTAACCAAAGTGCCTTCATTCCAAAGAGGAAAATTTCTGACAATGTTGTTCTAGCGCATAAGCTCATAAATTCTATTAAAAAGAATAAAAGAAAAGTTGGAAGTGCGGCTATTAAGCTGGAAACGTCCAAGGCTTATGATAAGGTAGAATGGTCTTTTTTGGCCAAAGCTATGGCAAAACTGGGGTTCAATCCAAAATGGATAAGACTAGTTATGAATTGTATAAATACTATTTCTTACTATATTCTTCTAAATGGAAGTCCTATTGGGAATATTAAACCGGAAAGAGGGTTAAGACAAGGGGACCATATGTCCCCTTATCTATACATTATATCCGCTGAAGCACTTTCTTCATATATCAATCATCTGGAGGATACTAACCTGGTACATGGGATCAAATGTGCAAAGACTGGGCCATCCATTAGCCACATTTTGTTTGCAGACGACAGTCTTCTCTTCACTAAGGAATCTATCCCTGACTTTCATGCTATCAAAAACTACCTGCAGAAATACTGCAATGCAAGTGGTCAGGAGATTAATTTCAATAAATCAGGGATTTTGTTTAGCTCGAAAGTGCATCCAAGACATAAGAAAATGTTAGCCAAAATCTTAAACATCAATACCCTCAATTTGGGAGAAAAATATTTGGGATCTCCAATTAATATCCTAAAATCTAAGACTCAAACCCATCTCTCATTATTGACTGCAGTAGAGAAAAGGGTGAACAATTGGTTATCTCAATTCATAGCACAAGATGGAAAGTCTACTCTGGTAAAGCATGTAGGACAGGCAATGTCACTTTATCAAATGGCTACTTTTTTAATACCTAAAAGTATGTGCAATAAAATTGATTCTCACCTGAATAGATACTGGTGGGGTGAGGATTTGAACTCAAAGAAGAGGAAATTACATCTCATTGCTTGGGAGAATATCTGCAAAACCAAAAAAGAAGGTGGATTGGGATTTAGAATAAGTGAGATAAATAATTTATCCATGATGGCTAGAAGTGTTTGGAGATTAGTAGAAAATCCAAATTCTCTCCTGGCACAAGTACTAAAAGCGAAGTACTATGCAAACTGTGATGTTTTGAACTCTACATGTTCTGATAAAGCTTCATGGGTATGGAAATGTCTACACAGCACAATAAATAAAATAAAACCTTTTATTTCATGGGTAGTGGGGGAAGGCAACTTCATAGACCCCTGGTGTGATAATTGAATAACTGGGAAAGGAGTTGCAACTGCAAAACCAAACTCAATTCCTGACAAGAAATTAAAAGTAAGTGATCTAATTAATCATGATACTAGAACATGGGATACAACAAAACTAAGTGTTGTTTTTGATCAATCTTCAAAAGATATGATTGAAAAAATCCCTCTTAGCTATGAATCTTCTATTGATAGAAGAATTTGGACACCATCTAAAGATGGAGTCTTTACTACTAAATCGGCATACTCAACCTTAAGTGTGAGGGGGGATGACTCCAATTCTTATTTATGGAGTGCAGTGTGGAAACTAAAAGTTCCTGCAAGAATCCAAATTTTCGTATTGAAGGCCTTAAAAGGTGCACTACCAGTAAATGAAATTCTACACAAGAGAATTCATATATCTGACTACATTTGTCCTAGATGTAAACTGAAGAAAGAAACAATTATGCATGCCTTGGTTACCTGTAAAAAACTAACACAGGTGTGGCAACTTATAAACATTCAAAACAATCAGTTTCAAGACTTTACCTTTATTCTGTGGGTAAAATTGTGGTTGCAGCTATATCCATATCGAAACCAATTTTCAAGAGTGGAAAAGTTTCCTTTCATGGCTTGTGTTATATGGTCAATCTGGACAAATAGAAATGATATTGTTCATAACAATAAACTGGAAGAACCACTGGATATTTTATCAAGAGCCAAATCAATGATGTTGAATATCAATAAAAGCTCTACCATCAGCAGAATCTCAACAACTAACTTCTTATACATGGACGTGTCCGCCGGGAAATTGGTTGAAAATTAACATCGATGGTGCTTGGAACCCTAATTCTGAAATAGGGGGGATGGATTTCTTAATAAGAGACTCCTCTCATCAATTTATCCATGCATAATCGGAGAACTTGATTTGTTTGTCGGCGGAGGAAGCAGAGGTGCGTGGAATCATAGATGCTCTGAAAGTTGCAAAGGAGATGAAGATGGATCGAATAATTGTAGATGCAGACGCTGCGGAAGTAATAAAGAAGATAAACATAAAAAACTTCTTTGGGGATCAAAGAACACACAACATGTTTCAAGATATTAAATCCCTAATTTCTAATTTCCATATGATATCTTTTAAGTATGTTAATCGCATTTGTAGCGGGGCGGCTCATGAATTAGCCCAATGGGGTAAGAATGGTGTAACTCACATGGCTTGGTCCACACCACCTGTTTGGATGATTCCGTCCCTATGCAGCGATTTCAGGAGAGGACCGACTGATGTTGTGTAACTTGGTTGTTCTCAACTTTTGATTATTAAAAAAAAAGTACAATATTTTACAGTCAAACAAAGGAAAAATCAACTAGCATTTTTTTCTTCTCCGACAAAAGAGGTGAAACCTCGCTTACATTGATAATAATTTTCTGATTCAAAAATGGGAAAGGTTACAGAACTAACCATAAGTTTTTCAAGGATTACATGGATTTTAAGCAAGCAACAAACAAGCCATATAATAAAACGGTTACAAAATGAGATCAGATGCAGTTTCTTAACCATTCTAGATTAATTTTTTAGTAATTGAACAAGTTTAAATGGCCTGATTTGAATTGAAAGTAACTCATCCAAACCATATAACAATCTTACAATTAGTATATATGCTAGGATCCAAAGATCCAACCACTGGTAAAATAAATGACCTAGGTATACAAAGATCTAAAGATCTACTCAATAGTCAAGGATTTTTTCAAAGTAACAGTAACATTTGTAACCTGGATTGGTCACCGGAGGAAAAAAATGGTTTGGATCGGTATAGTGCTGCATCAAAATCGGTCTGAATCGTTCCATTGCTGGTGTCTTCTGTGTCTTCAGTGAAGTTGCTGGTGTCTTAGAACCTGTATCCGCTGCTGGTAACTCATGAGAGCAAGTTGTTGTAATGATAAACCTAAAACAGAAAGACAAACCTAGATTGTAATATCTAAGAAAATCTACGGTTCGTAATGGTGGTGTCGACACCAACCATAAGTGAAGTTACAATTGCAAATAAAAATCGTAACTGGACATTATTTCTTAGATTTTATCATCTACGGTTTGCAGTTCAGCACTTACAAACCGTAACCGCATCAAAAACTAAAATTACGGTTGGTAATTGAACTATAACCAACCGTAACGCACACGAATACTAGTTTTGAACTTCAATTTTCATCCCCAACACTACTTCGCAATTGAAATTTAAATTTTCTAATTTATATCAAACACAAAATAAACAAATCCTAAGTTGATTTCTCAAAACATATCTCATATAAATCATTCCAGTTAATTTGTCTGATGGATTAGGGATTTGAAATTGTTGTTCTTCAATTATTGGAGGATGTGGTTGATTATAACCACTACAATCATTAAAGTAATGATGAGCTCATTTGGATCATGGAGAAGAGAAGATAGAAGAAGAAGAAAGAAAACATATTTTCAATTTAGGTTAAATGTGGAGAGGGTAATCTAGACAATTTACAATACCATTTGAACACCCCTTAACCATCTAAATAGACATTATTATCATGGTTCAACCCCTCTAATGATTCTTTCATCCCTATAACAAAACCCAAATAAATATTAGCTTCAAATGTTATAGCGGAACATGGATAAAGATTTATCTTTGGAGCCTAGTTAGCAATTCGGGGTACGGAGGGTAGTTCAAGACGGCATACGTACGGGAATTATACGGATTCGGAGAGATCAGACTCGGTCAAAAATCCGGTCAACGGTTCGTTGTTCGACAGTAGCTCGGAACGACATACGTACGTGTATAATTCATTTTTGAGATATGAGTTCGGCAATGAAAATTCGGCATACATCAAATTAATATGAAGTAGATTTTTAAGATTGTATTGAAATAAAAGCATGATTTAAATCAAGTTTTGTGTGTTATGTTATATACATAATACATAAAAAATATACAACAACAAGCAACATAGCTCAGTGGTTGGGGCCTTGTTTAGCAACCTGTCCGAATCATTCAGACGAATTATTCGTGAGTCCGAATTATTCGCGAATAATTCGAAACAACCATATAATGCGCGTACTATGTTCAGTGTTTGAATTATTCGTCCGTATGATTCGAATTCGGTTGATTCCGTACAGTTCGCGAATTATTCACCGAATTACTAACTAGGCTTTGGAGTGACTCGTATATTTTGCTCCTATCTTAAACTTTTACGACTCAACTTTTTTACTGCACTACAGCCCGAAACATTAGGAATGGAGGAAAGCTTTTCTTAATCTACAATTATCGATGCAAAGCTTTCTTTTAATCCACAATTTGATCCGCTTTTTAATCTACAATCAGTAAAAGAGAATCATGCTTCAAAAAAAAAAAAAGTAAAAGAGAATCTTCCTTAATTTAAATTTAATTGTCAGTGTCTAGTGCGTGCAATCGCAACTAATGTGGCAATCCCATTTAATTAAGGGTGCACACGGTACGGTTCGGCTCGGTTCTTGCCGAGGCCGAGTACATGTACCTCTCTAACCTCGGTTCCAAAATTTTGGACCGGTACCTGTACCCTGTACCTCGGTTCCGGTACTATTAAATTACACATACGGTGCAGTGCGATTAGGTTCGATCGGTACAATTTTGTAATGAAAAACGTTTTGATATTTAGATTCACTGTTCATCTTTAAATCAAGGCGAAAATTTAGTGCTACTGCTGCCATCGTGTTTGTCTTTGATTCATGGCTGTGAACACATGGGTTAAATGGATTTCCAATTCTGCACCAAAGAATCAGAATTTGTAGGTTAATTTCAATCGAATGAAATCTGGCCATTTCAGTTCATTGGGAGCAGTCAATGGGTTTGCATATCACCGATGTGAATCTGTTGTACTGAAATTGAGGAGGTGATGTTTGAGATTGAATTCATTGGTGAATGAAGATTGAATAATGGAGAACTGAAACTGCAATGAAGTAAGGGTAACTGTCTGTGTGAAATGGAGGGTGTTTCCTTGTCGAGAAATTGTCTCAATAATCAAGAAGTAAAAGAAGGTTTCGAGTTGTAGGAAGGTGTTGTGGTCGGTAGTGGAGAGATATCCCTTTCTATCTAGCTACGTTGATAATTGAAGCGTAATGTTTAATTCACAGGGAGGAAATATGTTAAGCTAACTAAGAACTACACAACTTAGGGAAGAAACCCAATTTAAGAAAATGGAACAAATTAAAACAGTCTCGGTACATTCGGTCCGGTACGGCACGGTACTTGTACTGGACCGTGTACCTGTACCCCCAGACCTCGGTTCCTAATTTTTGGGACCGATACCTGTACCTTGTACCTCGGTTCGGTCCGTCGGTCCGGCTCGGTTCCTGTGCACCCTTACATTTAATTACATAGACAGGCTGAGGCTGAGCCGATTGTTCAGCTAGTTTGGTAAACTAGTTGTCGTTTGCTCTGTTGAGGCCGACAAATGTGCAGTATCGTCTCCGGCAAGGGTTGTGCATCAGGCTTTATGGCCTTAAGAAATACAACCAACAAGATTAGATTACAAATGTATGGCATTGTTGGCCAAGATGGAGTTCTTTAGATAATCCACAACATCTCAAAACATCACCAGTCTACGCCATGGTCTACCGGTAGTGAAATGACGAGTTTTTAAGCCCAATTCCATGCACCTCTTAAGTTTATTTTCAGGCATTTGATCAAACATTTCAATTAAGGGCCAACTCAAAATTTTATATTCACTGATTAAGTCCTGATAATAGAGAGAGGGCTTTGGAGATTGTGATTTGTGATCGACAGATTGAGACTAGCAGAAGGTGATGGGGATTGTAGATTTTTCCATTGTATCGATGCACTAGGAATACCAAAATTTAGCCGGAATGCCATTTTAATGCCGTAACAGAGGATATCTTTGTTTTGGATTTTTATTTTAGGAATTACTCGATTATCCAGACACAAAGAATAAACGAGAATTAAAATAAGAAGTTTAGAAACTTTGAGACAAAAATTTCATATATATTTACAATCACCATTTTAACTCAGATAAGATCCATTTGATCTTTGCTAGAATTTGGGATTTTAAGATCCTTTATTAATTTGGACCCCAACAGCTCAAGTACATAACTTTTCTAAGTGATTCTTCAGATTGCTTCATTTCATGATCTCTCTGCTGCTTCATCATCATGATCTGATCTGGAACAACGGATGAAGCCGGAATAGAAGAAGAGGAAGTAACTTGAGAGATAGATGATTTGACTCTATTCTTTGTGTATTGATGGATTGATCTCAAAGCATAATTCCATCTGCACATTCCAGCTTGATCTTTCAATGCTTCAACAACACCAACACTAACAGCAACCATCCACGCTTTGCTTGTCGAACTCATATTCTAAGTAGTAGTAGTAACAGCTTATTGCAAGTGATTTATCAGAAAGTTGATTAATGATAGTTGAGTTTTGGATGAAGATTTAGATAGGGAGCACACGCTTCTTATACAGATGGCCCCTCCCCCTCTCATTCATGAATCATGTAATCATTAAAAGCTAAAGCAAAACCATGGGATACTGCTAGTAGTTTTGTGTTTCCGGATGGCTGGTTTTGTTTTGTTTATTCTTGTGGGGGACGAAGATAAGATAAGAAGTTGTCTCTGTACTGTACTGTAGTACGTGTATACTGTACAATGCCCATCTGATAGACACGTTAGTGTGTGTGTTCAGTATACTCTATATTGTTCATTTTTGCGCGAAACCATGACACGGATGAGGATTTTTTTAATCAACTGGCCAAGCTTCCATGAATCCTGGTGTCCCCTGCGATCCTATCTAATGTGGCGTGATACTAGGATGCCATGTGCATGAATTGAAGAGGTTACTATTTTGTACCGCTGGGTAAGAATGATAAGAAACTGACAGATACACCGGAGCAGTAGCTGAAATGGGACATACAAATGGGTCGTTTTCCGGTGAAGCCAACTGAATTCCCCTAATGGTACCAAGATTACGGGTTACTACCAATCAATATCATGAGATAAAGAATCTCGTCGGTCAGGATCATCCAAATGCAACTTTGGTACGTCTTACGTGGCGGAACTAGACATTCGATATAGGGATGGCTTGAGCTTTTTTTTGGACTTGCTTAAGCGTAAAACTCATACACCAACTATGGTAAAACGCTTTGACAAAAATGACTTTTTTTCTTGTTGGGCTGTCTAAAGCTAGCCCTAGTCACAAGGTAATTCTGCCCTCAGTCTTAGCCCATATCACAACTCCCTCAAAAACCTCCAGTTTCAAACCTACATGGTATTCACGGCATAAAATAGACAAGAGAACGGTTCATGGTCTGTCATAACGGTTCCATACTCGGCTGTTTTGTGTGCGAAATTCTTCTTACCAATTAACTGTCCTAATAACTTGGAAAAAGTACCAATTTTTTTGTGTGCACTCTTATAAGTACTGAACTACTTAATCTTTACATCTTCTTTTCAAGTTCCCCCCGGATATAATTCTTTAGACTAAGTCTTATGAGGTGCTAGTCTAGCACCTAGATTAACAGTCATGAATATCTCTTAAATCTTATGGAGTGCTAATCTAGCAGCTAGATTAGGAGTTCACGTCAGCCCAGCGCTGAACCATTCAGCGTCCAGCGCTAAATGGTTCAGCGCAACCAATTTCAGCTGTCAGATCAAAAATAAATCCTCATTATTTGAATCATTAAGCGAAAAAATAGTTTTTCTAGTATTTGAATCATTAAGTATCAATCTAACATGCTACTTCACATGCTACCAACTGGTAGGAAAGAGAACTAGTGTTAAATTTTTTGCTATATTTTTTTTTAAAATTGCAACACTTATGTACTAATCTAGCACCTCCAATCTAGCCCATAAGACTTAGTCTTAGGAGAAGTGGTAAAAAATCTATGTGGCCTTCAAAATACGAACATCACATTTCTTACATTTAAATTGATGTCCGCTGATTTTCATAAAAGAAGAAAATTTACCAAAGAAAG
Organism: Papaver bracteatum; assembly: GCA_023529315.1. Taxonomy (NCBI): domain Eukaryota; kingdom Viridiplantae; phylum Streptophyta; class Magnoliopsida; order Ranunculales; family Papaveraceae; genus Papaver; species Papaver bracteatum. Next base: position 661,809 of record JAJJWX010001881.1, read on the forward strand.
ACAAAATCTGGGAATTTTACTATTTTCACCCCCACCGTATTGTGTTGACAGCATCAGTGACACGTATTTTCACATTCAAAAAGAGGAAAAATCAATTACCGTTACCAATGGAGTTTCTCCCACTGTTTTCCTTGTTGGTTGGCACTAGCTCCAAGTTAATTTAGGATGAAACAATTTGAGGTGAGGCATAAAAAGAAATTAAACAGAATTAAAATGGGAAAATTTTGTGACAAAAATTTCATTTAATAATATATATATACATACAAGCCCCAATTAACTAAGGGGATTACACATTAACTGCTCACATCCAGTTGATCCTAGTTAGAGTTGGGGCAATTATAGGATTTCATTTCAATTGGGTCCCCAACAGCTCAAATACATAACTTTTCTGAGTGATTCTTCAGATTGCTTCATTTCATGATTTCTCTGCTGCTTCATCATCATAACAGAAGAAGCCGGAATAGAAGAAGAAGTTGCTCGAGAAATAGATGATTTGACTCGATTCTTTGTGTATTGATGGATTGATCTCAGAGCATAGTTCCATCTACAGATTCCAGCTTGATCTTTCATTGCTTCAACAACACAAACACTAACAGCAACCATCCACGCTTTCCTTGTTGAACTCATCGTATTCATTGATTCTAAGTATTAGCAGTAGTAGTAATAGCTTGTAGAAGTGATTTGTAAGAAAATGAGTAATATTATTTCAGTTTTGGATGAAGAACTTGATATAGACTAAAAGTTTCTTATATACAGGGTTAGACTGTCAGTACCACTACCCCCAAAACCATGGGATTGCAATCTGCAAGTAGTTTTATTTTGGTGGTCGGCTCGGCTGGTTTAGTTTATTCCTGTGGGGGAAAAGATAGAAAGTGTTTTGTCTTTGTACGTGGACAAGTTGGTGTGGATCCAGTGTCTCTATTGCACGTACAAACTGTCCAGGTGGGTGGCTGTTGAGAGTTAATGTAATGTTCCAGTAGTGTCATGCTTCAGAGAATTATTGTCATGAAACTGGATCACAGCTGAAACATCTAAAACATCCAGGAGACAATGTTACTGTAGTCATGAGAAGATGTAACAGTGGTGTCATGCCCCAGAGGTTTATTGTCATGACACTAGACTGCATCTGTTTTAGTAGAAGTTGTATGGACAAGAATAGTCCACATGTAACTCTTCCTTGGGTCTTATATTTGACAAGTGAAAAAAGAGAATGTAACAAGAAAAAGATATTATCTTTCAAGTAAATGAAAAACAGTGAGTGAGAAGAACCAAATAGAGTTCCCACTTCACCATTACAAAAATCAACTCAAACATATCAAAAATCACCACAAAACAAACAACAGTTGGTATCAGAGCATAGATCAAGTGAATCTGATCTTGGAGAGTGAAAAAAATCAATCAACACCCATTCAATCAAAAAATCAGCAACCAAACAAAATTTCAAAAACTAGATCTAGAAAAGAAAAAATCAAATTTCTTCAATTAATCTTCAACCCAATCAATGGCAAGTTCTAGCAACTCTAACCTTTATATTCAACAACCTTCAATCCCAATTTTTCATGGAGAAAATTATGATTTTTGGTCCATCAAGATGAAGACCTTATTCATATCTCAAGATGTTTGGGAAATTGTTCAAAAAGGGTATGATGAAATTGAAGATACATCAACTCTAGATAAAGAAAAAAAGGATTTACTTAAGGAGAGTAGGAAGAAGAATGCTAAAGCATCCATGTACATTCAACAAGGAGTTGGAGACACTATTCTACCAAGAGTAATTCATTTTCCTAAAGCTAAAGAAGCTTGGAATATTCTTCAAAAGGAGTATGGAGGAAACAAGAAGGTAAGAGAGTTGAAACTTCAATCATATAGAAGAGATTTTGAAAATATACATATGAAAGATAAAGAAACATTGAATGAGTTTTCTTCTAGAGTCATTGAAATTGTTAATCAAATATTGATGTGTGGTGAAAAGCTAGAAGAAAAAAGAATTTGTGAGAAGATTTTAAATTGCTTACCAGAAAAATTCGAACCCATTGTGGCGGTTTTGGAAGCAACAAAAGATCTTTCTACATTGGAGTCGCAAGAATTATGGGTTCAATTGAAAGTCTATGAAGAAAGGGTGTCACGACACGCCGAGAAGTCGATTGAAAGTGCATTTCAATCAAAGATGAACTTGAACTCAAAGAATAAGAATGAATACAAGGGTGATGCTTCATCTAATTTCAAAGGATAGGGAAATTGGAAGAAAGGAGGAGCAAGCTCCAACAACTACCAAAAGGGTGATTCTCAACAAGTACCAAAATGCAACTTTTGCAAGAAGAATGGTCATTTGGAGAAGAATTGTTGGAACAAAGGAAAACCTCAATGTCATCATTGCAAGAAGAATGGACATTTGGAGGAGGATTTTAGATACAAAGGAGATGAACACGCCGGTAGAGCGAAAGAGAAAGAAGAAAAAGGAAAACAAAACTTGTTTTATGCTTGTCAAAGTGTCGTAGAAACTTCCAAAAGAGAAGTGTGGTTTGTGGATAGTGGTTTTACAACTCATATGTCCGGTGAGAAGAGCTTGTTTGTTGACATGGATACATCCGTAAATTCTCTAGTGAAGATGGGTGATGGAAACATGGTTCAAGCTAACGGAAGAGGTACAATTTGCGTGCAAACTATCAATGGAGCAAAATACATTAGAGATGTGTTATATGTTCCGGATTTGGCACAAAATTTGCTTAGTGTTGGGGAACTTGTGGAGCTTGGGTACGCGGTTCATTTTGAAGATGGATATTATACCATTTATGACAAGAAGCACAAGAACAAGAGACAAGTAATGAAGAGTATCAAGATGGAGAAGAATATAAGCTTTCCAATTGTATTTGAAAAGGAGAAGAATGTTGCATTGAGGATGGAAACCATTGATGAAACATGGTTATGGCATAAAAGACTTGGGCATTTGAATTTCAATAGTCTCAAGGTGCTTTCCAACAAGAACATGGTGCAAGGACTTCCACAACATATCAACCACAAAGATGGAGTATGTGAAGGTTGTGCACTTGGTAAGCAACATCGCCAACCATTCCCAAAAGGTGTAGCATGGAGAGAAAAAGAACTTCTTGGTTTGGTACATACCGATGTGTGTGGACCAATGAAGACACCAACTCATGGAGGTAATAAATACTTTATCTTATTCATTGATGACTTTAGTCGTATGACTTGGGTGTACTTCATGAGACAAAAGTCTGAAGTTTTTAGCATTTTCAAGAAGTTCAAGAGCCTTGTTGAAAAACAAAGTGGTCACTACATCAAAGTTTTGAGAAGTGATAGAGGCAAAGAATACAACAACAAAGAGTTTGATAAATTTTGTGAAGATGAAGGCTTGGAAAGGCAACAAACCGTAGGTTATAATCCTCAACAAAATGGTGTTTCCGAGAGAAAGAACCAAACCGTGATGGAGATGGCGAAGTTCATGCTTCATGACAAGGGTATGCCTAAAGTGTTTTGGGCCGAAGCCGTCAACACCGCCGTCTACTTGATGAATAGGTGTCCAACAAAAGCCGTATGGATAAAACTCCAATTGAAGCATGGGGTGGAAGAAAACCATCGGTAAGGCATCTGAAAGTTTTTGGTAGTGTGTGTTATTCTCAAATTCCAAAGGTGAAGAGAACAAAGCTTGATGAATCAAGTGAGAAGTGTATATTCATTGGATATAGCTTCCAATCAAAAGGTTTTAGGTTGTATAGCTTGAAGAACAACACAATGATCACAAGCCCTGATGTCTTGTTTGATGAAGGAGCTTCATGGAATTGGGAAGAAGGTAAAATTGAGAAGAGAACCATTATTCGTGTTCTTAAGCATTTTTGGTTGCACTATACATGTGGAATTACGACTCCACATCGTACTATGACGGGTCTTCAAAACTGTTAAGTAGTTATGTTGGAATTGAGTTCCCAACAATTATCCGCATTTTAAAACCTTTGGCAGGCAATCTCTTACCGCTAGATTTGCAGGTTGTCATTTTAATGAGACAGTCTTCCCATCGTTATGGAGAGATAATAAAAAATATTTTCTAAGGAAACGACATGAATTGTCATGGTGTGTTCCAACTGTATCTCATATTGATTCTTGTACTCCACAAATGAATGTGAAGTGACAAAGAATAATCAATTTTTAGAATGTACACTGATGTCACTAAAGTGACAAGATCACACATACCAGCTACAAATATTCCTGCAAGGTTATAAATCCTCAATATGGGGTACACCATAGACTAAGGTGTTCCAATTACATTTGGTGGAAGTGTAGTTGAGGCCGTGGCTCCATTAAGGAAGATGGAGAAACCACCAAGTTCGATCAATGCTCACCTAGAAAGGAAGTAGTTGAGTAAGGCACAAACTAATTTGTATCATTAATGAAATAATATCATTTGATTGTCTCTGACTATGTTCATGAATCAATACTGGAGGACGCTCCGAAGTTTTAAATGATTTTAGAGAACAATGAAATCCTGACGGATTATGAGAATGCACAAGAGTCAATGAAAGGATCATGCGTGCACAATGATGATATAATCTATAAATAGTTGCTCCAGAAGTAGAGCACAATGAGATTGAACCATGATTTATTTTGATTAATTTCAAATAAACAACATATTTGGCCTACACAATCCAGGTAGAACTTAGTTCTTTGGCAAATATATGGGTATTTGGTGTGGTAGTGCTAACCAACCAAGTGTAAAGCCTATTGGACATACATAATTAATTTGTCATAAAGCATAATGAGAAGAAAGTAGTCTTAAAGTACAATGACTCGCCTTGTGGCGCGAGGTTTCTCACAAAGCCCTGGAATTGTTTTCTTGTAATGAATGTTATAGAGTTCCGCTACTTAGTTAGATTGGTAATTTCAAAAGGATTTGAAATGCAGCATATGTATGTGGTTGTTACATATCTATGAAAGAATCAAGAGATAAAAGATATTTACAAAAGTAATTGATATACTTTTGTTGCCCAAATCAAATAACTCTAAACCACCGAGTGCGTTTACAGTTAGATAAACGCTCACTTATAGATCAAGCAATCAGGCGGATGTGGTATACCCATCTAAGTGACTATTTGATTTGGAGGGGATAGACAAGTAGGTTATTTATCCTTGCGTATTCACATAAAAGTTCATGATTTGGAATTATATCTATCTATGTAATTGGTACAGACATGATGGGTACTCTTCATGTAATAAGAGATCTTAAAAGCTATTTGAAATCCGAATTTGAGATGAAAAATCTGGGGAAAGATCGACCGAATACTGAGCTTGTGGTATATTATCCCACTATTTTGCATTTGTCTAAAGTTTTCAGGCAATTTAACAAAGACATGCATCCTGATAGCAATCCCATGATTAGTCGAGGTTCAAATGTAAGTAAGTGACCATTTATTCTAAAGGAAGATGACGAAGATGTGTTGGGATATGAAATTCCCATATCTAAGTACAATAGACACATTGTTGTACTTAGTCTAATAATGTACTCGATAAAATTTGGCATCCTCAAGGAACTTGTTAGATAGATATAGCTCAGCGCCAACGCAAGGTCATTGGAATGGTATAATGAATGTAATCATGTACTTAAAAGTAACCATTGACATAAATTTGTTTAATCCCTACATAGACATTAAAAGGAATGCTAATGAAAGTGCAATCCAAAAGTTGTTGATTAAGAAGGAACAATAATATCTTCTCCAACGAAAGTAATCAGAGGGAGATATGATAGATTATTCTCTAAGTCATTACCAATATTCCGTTTCGTAAAATACATGACTAAAGGAACATTCTGGAACAAATCTGAAAGTAATCAGAGGGAGATGCCGACATCAGGGGGAGGATCCAAGGATATGATGTCGACATATTTTACTTCGAAATCGAAGTTGTGTTGTACTCTTTTTCTCTTCGATCGAGAATAGTTTTTCCCAAAGGGTTTTGTTACTCGACAAGGTTTTTAGCGAGACAACACTAAAAACATCAAGTATGTTGAACGTTGAAGACATAAAGATCGTGTTGATATTACTGAAAGTATCTGAATCAAAGAAATGAAATACGATATTCTGTTAAGCAACGTAACTTCTAGAATCAACAATAGGGTAGTTATATAAACGTTCAAGTCACCAAAGTAAAGTGTGATACACTCCTTTTGACTGCATTAGACTAATGAAAATTTTCTGATATCAGGGGGAGCATCTAATGGTGTGTTGAACTATTTTCCTTCACCGAAGTTGCTTTTTCCCACAAGGTTTTGTTACTCGGAAAGGTTTTTAATGAGACAACAACAAACACTGGGAATGTAATTTCCTAGATAAGGCTATTGTCTTTCCCACGAGGATTTTCAGCCTTAAGAGTTGTAAGCAACCAGTAAACTTCAACGGAGCAAAGTGATCATCTGCAACGGATCACTTTTACTTGCATCGTCATGTTATACTCTTTTCCCTTCGTCAAGGTTTTATCCCACTGGGTTTTCCTTGTCAAGGTTTTAATGAGGCAACATATTTGAGTTTATATATGTTCTAAGTTTGCTTGATATTGTACTCCTTTTCTTTAGTTCAGGTTTTGTCCCTATGGGTTTTTCCGGATGAAGTTTTTATGAGGCAATTAACTTAGACTCGTCGATCTTTTAAGATTGTATTGCATGTGACGAACTACATGTAAAATACGAGACAACATGTGAATTAATACATGTGAAGAGTTATACCAAGGTTTTGTCCCACTGAATTTTTTCCTTATCAAAGTTTTAATAATGCAATTGATTTCGGCACAAGTCATCAAGGAGGGAACGACATTTGAAGAACAACATTCAAAGAACTATATGTGAAGCACTATGTATAAAGTTTTAGTATTGAACCGCACAAGGGGGAGTGTTATAGGGCCTATGGCCCATGGATGTGCGATCTATATAGTTACCTAGAGTTTACCTTTACATATATATAAAGGATATTGTATCCATGTAACCCAATTATCCTGATCAATAGAAACCTCTCTTTGTCTCCTTACTTTCTCCATATTTTCCACTGCAACATTTTTTTTTTTAACGAAAAGAAATTCATTACTAAAGCAGGTTCATGGTTCATATGGGGTAGGGCATAAAAGTTGTTTTTGCCATGCCAAATCTGTTTCTCCATAATAGAAAAACCGGTAAATATTAGATAAAATAATATATTTGTTATACTAAGTGGTACTCTTATTAATAAATTTTTTATTTATGTGTGTATGTGGGATATTTTTAATATTTTAATATATGTAGTGGGATCCGTATGGAGTAAAAGTAATATTATAAAAAGAAAAAGCAGGAGAGAAGACGTTTTAAAATATTAGAAAAATACTGAGCGGTGGAGTCTCAACCGCCAGCGATCTATACTAGATCGCCCGGTCAAGACTAGACTGCCAGGTTGAGACTCGGCCGCTCGGTAGGGACTTGACCTGGCCTGTCTAAGTGGAAAATTTGCCACTTAGCCAGGCCTGTTTACAAGTTTGCCAGCTCCATAGTGGGTGCAAAACTCGCAAACATACCAGTTTTCTATACCCGTAGGAACCGGCCTAAAGAAAAGATTACATAGTTTTGCTTTCCTCTACGAAGATAGCTTTAATACAAACTTGAGGATTATTATCCTTCCAAACAGATCACAACTTGTTATCTTTTGCAAACTTGGCTAAAATATCAGTACTATTATTACATTCCCTTGAGACATGAACACATTCTAAACCCCTAACAATATTTAAAAACCTACTAATATCCGCTAAAAGGTTATGATCCTCCCATTTTGCTTTTTCAAAATTTGAAGCAACAACCTCAATAACATTTTTAGAATCTCCTTCTAAAATAACATTACTATAACCTTTTCTCAGAATCCATTCAGCAGCTTCTAGCATAGTCAGAGCCTCAGCATGCTCTGGATCTCTAGCTTTATTCTAGTTCACCATTGTCCCCAAGAATCTACCTGCATCATTTCGAACAATAAGGCATATCAACTATTTTAGTATTATAATCAAATGCAGCATCAAAGTTCAACTTTATCAATCCTTTTGGAGGTAGACTCCATGTTTTTTATTTCTTATTTCTCCTCCTGCAAGTAGTGTTATCAACATTGCTTAACAAATATTTTTGTCAAAAAGCTTTGATGCTAGCAATTAAAATATTTGGGGTTAGTGTGTGCATTTTCAAAAACTTTCTGGCATCTATGCTTCCATAACATCTACATTATAATTGTGACAAGTAATACTGCATTTTGATTTTTTAAGGAGACATTGTTATTCTCATCTTGCCAACTTCTTATCCAATCTTGCAGAGAATGAACTTGTTGTTGAGAAGAAAGAGCACCAAGCAGTAAAGCAAACCATATTGCCCTAGCAAGAGTATAGCAGTTTAAAATGTGGAAATCCGTTTCCTCCATTCTATTACAACAAGGACAAGAGTAATCTGATATCCTCTTATGTCTGCCAAGTCTTGTTCTAGTCTGTAATATACCTTGCATACATTTCTACAAGAACATATTCACTTTATAAGGAAGCTTCAAATGCCAACTCTTTAGTCAAAGTTTTTGTTCTGCTGCAATTGGTATGTGTTGAGAAGAAGGATGAGTTAGAAACTTGTAGGTGGATTGCACAGTAAATTTACCATTTTTGGTGAGGCTCCAGTTCGGTTTATCAGAACATGTGGTTGAGAGCCAAATTTCACTGATCCTATCCTTTTCTTGTTGATTAAACAAATTTTTCATACTGTTGACATTCCACTGCTTCAGATTTCCATTCTTGTAAATAAGAGTACTAACTTTATTATCACTGTTTCTCTGATCTTCATAGTTTGAGAAAAATTGTGGTGGCAGATCTCTAATCCAATTATGCTTCCATATTTTTATTTTTGAACCATCGCCAATACTCCATATATAATGTTGCTTAACTATTTGAAGACCTCTACAAATGCTTCTCCAAATCCAAGTTCCATTCAATTTTACCTTATCACATAACGGATCTTTGCCATAGAAGTAACTAGACAATAGAGTCTTCACCCACAAAGCTTCTTTTCCAGTCATCAGTCTCCAAGCTAATTTAGCCAGGAGTGCATCATTGAACTTTGTTGAATTTTTAAAACCCAAACCCCCATATATTTTGGCTTAGCCATTCCCACCTAAGCTTTCATAATTAAACCTTTCTGTTGGCCCAATCAATACCTCATTTGAGTTCTTTCTATATCATTTATGATCTTGTTAGGCATCTTAAAAAAACCCATTTGATAATTTTCCATAATACCTAAAATAGCTTGTATCTGAATAGATTTGCCTGCTTGATTTACTAATTTTCCTTGCCAAGGAACCATCTTTTTTTTTGAAATTTCTGAACTACAGGCTTGAAACTTTCACACTTGCTTCTACCCAGAAACCAAGGAAGACCCAAATACTTTTCATTCAAACGAATTCTCTTCATCCACAGAATATAAGTAGCTATCACAATCATGACTTGACATAAATTTACTGAAAAATACACTTGATTTTCCAAAATGTATCACCTGCCCCGAAGCTTTACTAAAATCATTAATTATCTGAAGAAGGTTTCTCATTTGATGATGATTTGCTTTGCAGAACAGTAAGCAATCATCTGCGAATAATAAATGATTTACAAAAGGAGCATACATACTGACTTTTTATTCCTTTTATAAGACGAAGACTTTCTGCTTTACTCAACATTCTTGAGAAAACCTCCATACACAAAATGAATAAATACAGAGATATATGATGTCCTTGTCATAATCCTCTAGTGGGATGAAAACAAGAACAAGGAGATCCATTAAGAAGTATGGCTATAGAAGTAGTACTGACACACTAATAAACCAGCTTGCACCATTTATCAGAAAAACCTAAACAATGCAGAATATCAAGCAAAAAACTCCATTCAATTCTGTCGAAAGCTTTTGACATATCAAGCTTTATTCCTATTTCACCATCCTGACCTCTATATTTCTTCATTTGATGTACGATTTCTTGCTCAATGAATGTATTATCACTGATGTTTCTATTTGGTACATATGCTGCTTGGAACGGTGAAAGTATTTTTTGTAGAAGTGGTTTTAACCTATTCGCCATTATTTTTGATATTACTTTATACGTTATGTTGCATAAACTAATTGACCTAAAATCAGAAGGATGTTGAGGGCATTCTGACTTAGGTATAAGAGTTTGAAAAGTGAAATTTAATTCCTTCAATAGTTAACCACTTCTACAAAAGTTCTGAACCATTAGAATGAGATCCTTACCAGTAATATCCCAGCATTTTTAGAAAAATCCATCTTAAAAACTATCTGGTCCTGGGGCAGCCCACGATTTGATTTGAAAAATGACATCTTTGAATTCTTCCTCCTCTGGAATTTTTGTTGAGTAAAAGTTATCTTCGTCAGATATGCAGGGAGTGATATGCTGAAGTAGCTCCTTGTTCTTCTAAGCTTTAGTAGTAGTACTTGTTTTCTTGAAATGCTGTATCAGAGTATTTTCCATTGCTTCCCTATCCGAATGCCACAAACCAAAATCATCTTTAATGGAATCAATATGATTTCTCCTTCTTCTATAATTGGCTCTTCCGTGGAAATATTTAGAATTTCTATCATCTTTCTTGAGAAGATTCTCCCTTGAGTTCTAATATTTTATCTCTGTATCCACTCCATATAAGTAATTGAGTTGTTGTTGAAGGACTTGTATCTGATCATTATGAAGCTTCCGAGTACTCTATTGATAGACTTTGATTTTTTCTTGAATTTCTCTTATATGCAGATTTACATCACCATACACATTATAATTCCATTTCCTAATTTCTTGTTTTGTGTTTTTTAGTTTTGATACCATATTGAATCTTGCCGAACTAGAAATATATTGAGACCAAGATTTAGCAATAACTTCCTTACAAGAGTCTTCCATCAACCAATTTTCATATAGTCTAGATGGCCTTTTGAATGACTTGTCTGCTACAGAGTATTTAATAACATATGAGCATAATCAGAATCAGGAGTAATAAGATTATTCAGTATAGCTTTGTGAAAAATTTGATGCCATTCTGTATTCGCCAAAACTCTGTCTATTCTTGGTTGAACAAACAGACCATCTTGTCGATGATTAGTCCATGTATAGGGAAATCTAGAAAACTTGACATCTTGCAGATCACAATTCTGTATAATATCTCTGACCATTTTGGTAGCATAAGAAGTATTCGGGCAAAAAGAATCTTTATCTTCTAGGAACAAAGTAACATTCTCCAATTAAGACCCCAATGAAGTATATTATTCTGATTGAACTCAGCTATATTTCTCCAAAGCTCCTTTTTTTTATGATAACGTGGACTTCCATTACAAGTAAAAATCCACTCCACATTTTTAGGGCCAGCAGTTGATTTGATATGTAAGAGTTGGTCACTGTGAATTAACATCTCAAACCCAAAACCATCTTTCCATAATATAACTAAACCCCCAGACAGACCACAAGCTTTACTACCTTTCTATTGGTCTCATATATTTGAACCACATCTTGACGTCGTGCACTACACTTCAGCTGCTACTCAACTCTGGCATCAATACTCAAATGCAAACTTGAAATTCTTCTTAGCCAATTAATCCAATTAAGCCTGAATTCCACTAGAATCATTTACGCTTAAGTGTACACACATAATGATTCTTCCCAAGATGATCATTACGATCATTGCCATAGTCTTTCGCTTCCCGACTTTTCCTTTTGCATCTAACTCAACATAAGAAGGACTTATAAACGACTTGGCCTTCGTTTTCAATCAATTTTGATGGCACATGCCTTGGACTGTTGTCCTTCATTCCCTCCGTTAAGAACATTACAAAGTGCATAGGGGTTTCCTTTTCATAAGATACCCGATCCTAATACTTTATGTCTCGCAAGCTCTGATTATGCAAAAATCATTCAATAACTCATTTCTCAGAATATGGATACGTATAAACTCTCTATACTTAACGTTCCATCTTGCATATCCGAACCAGAAACGTGCGACTTTGCTTTTCCTAACTCGCTAAAGCAAAACTATTGAGTTTCGAAATCCATTTTCGCAACTGTGACTAACTATCATAGCTAACCATTTAGCTGTTCATACGGCATGCATTTAGAGCTAACGTATCTCCAGCTATTCCTTTGAACTGCATTGGTACATTGACTAGAAAGAGAGTGTGCCTTTCTCTAGGCCATGATTTCTACCCAATGCTTGCCAATGGAATGATTGTTATCTTGCTGCATTGCTTGCACTATCGCTTTCCATCTGCGTGGCATATTGCAAATCCCAAACAGCAATATCACTTTCGCATCAACTAGGAACCTTTTTCTATGCTTTTCTTATTAGCTTTCAGCTCATCTCACTGTTACATACGTTAGGCTAAGTAAGCTATTGCAGCACTTCCCCATGAACTAGCTTTACATCGTAAATAAAGAGACAAGACATTATAAACGAAAACACCCTCATTCATTACTTCTCTCACATAGCAAGACTATGACACCAACATAGCATAGATAGGTTTCATTAGCACATATAAGTGTCATTTAACTGCAATGCATGCGCTTATTTCGGATAATAACGGCGCAAAGTATGATCGGTTCCTTCTTTATTTCTAATAACGGTAGAGCTTCGAATAATTATCATTAGCATGGCTGCACATGACATTTACACTAACACAATCTATTAGCCTAACTGTTTGTTTCTCCGATATGTACGTAAATACTCTCTTCTCGTACGTCTTTCAGATATACACGTTAAAGGCTACTAATTACTGCCAGAAAATGATAACTAATGTCCGTCTGCAACAAATATGTGTGATGGAAAGCACGTACAATATAATGCAATTGCTCACTTAAATTCGAGTTTCACAGTACTTGGACTCTGATTATTTATTAGTGAATTGGCTTTGGATGGCGATATGAGAACCATATAGCTGTCAAGGATCATTAATTATCTTAAATCTGAATCCATAATTCAGAACTCATTGCCATATATGTTCACTCTATATTAAAATGCGATAAATGCTGAATTCAATAAGAATATCTTAATGTTCCAGAATAGGAAGAATATCTCACCAACAAAAAATTATTTTACGATCTCTTTTGAAATCTACCGTTAGTACACTGTACACGACAAATATCTGACATTTCTTTCCTTTTTATCCCCCAATTAAAAGCTTCAATAATATGCCTTAAGTGTCAAAACACCCTTATAAATACACTCATCACCCCTTCTCTTCTTCACTCCCAGAACTCTGCCTAACGCGCACACACTCTAGTTTTTTTTTTTAGGTTACAAACATTTTGCAGAATTTCTCAATATGTCGCATAACAGGGATACCCGTCACCAGCCCACTATAGATCCTTCTGTAAGTAACAGTACTGCATCTCCAAAACTATTTTTACAATTTTTGCATGGTATGAATAAATTATTCACAGGAACTAAATTCTAAGTTTTTTCAACAGTCCATGGGCCAGCAGAATCCTGATCTGGAATGGTTCCGATTGTTGTGGGATGATGTTAATCCCTTCCAAGTTGACCTGAGTTCGTTCAGTACAAGTGCTTCTCCACTGTCCGAAGAGGAGTTGCATATTCTCCCTAATCGTGCTGCTGCTTCCCAGGATTCAAGTCACCTAGAGCCTCGAGGAAAGATAAAAACTAATATGTCCTTCCCATCCCTGGTAGCTACTTCTTCTAGCAATCCAACGTTGAAGCAGGATTTCAAATCAGCGTTTGAGGGCATAGATTCTTCCTCCGGGGAAAGGGCGATGGATCCACAAACTACCTGGTTCAATAACCCTACGGATCCTTGTCATCCGTTTCTGATCCAACATACCCCATCGATGAGGGGTTATGTCAATCCTTTTGTTGACCTGAGTTCAAGTGCTTCCCTCCTTTTTGCACCTGTGTCCCTATCTGAAGGGGTGTGGCCAATCCTTCCCATTCCTGCTGCTTCCCAGCCTGCAAATCATCTAGATCCTCGAGGAAAGCAAAAAGCTGATATATCCATACCGTCCCTGGTAGCTACTTCGCCTAGCAATCCATATTTGAAGCGGGATTTTTCTTCAGCATTTCAGAGCCTAGGTTCTTCCCTCCAAGAACCCGTGGAAAGGGAAATGGCTCCGCAAACTTCCTGGTTCCCCGAATTCCCTATGGATGGTCAGGGTAACTTTCAGATCCAACAGTCTGATCTGGATAACCAGCCCCGAATGGTAGTCCTGTCTGTTGTCAATACTTTCTCAGATGTTTTCCTTGCTTTCTGTGTCTGTATTCTAATAGTCGTGTTCTTTTTTCTGTAGTCTAATCTCCATGCCAAGGGGTCTTATGGTGGAATGATTGACAATGAGACTCGGTCCCAGAAGAATGAGGAACGAAATCATGTTCTTCGCCGCCAGATAGAAACACTCCGAGCATCTTTTGTGGATGAACGGCGATTGACGGAACAAGCTATTCAGGCGCAAGAAGGTATTTAGTTTCATCATTTTTTGTACTGTTTTAAACCCATTTTTTTCACAGGTTAGTGCCCTGTACTAATGCGTGATCTGACTGCATTCTCTAGCCGGTGCTGGAAGGGTCAAAGAATTAGAGGGGAAACTTTGTGCTGTTGTGCGAGAGTTGGAGCGAAGGCGTGCTTACATTGATCACTTTTTGGGGGTTAATACGCGCTTGCAATCCGATATTAATAGAGATGATGAACATTCTTACATTGATCTCTTGGTGAGCGTTAATACCCTCTTGGAATCTGAAATTAGTAGAGTTGATGAACAATCGCGTGCTCTCCGAATTATTATACAAAGCTTAAACTATCATTAAATGATTCTCATTTTCTTATATGGTTTCCCAAATTTTGTTATATGAACTCTAAGAACATGAACTTCAGGTGTAACTTCGTATGGAAAATTTTCAACTTTCATATCATGTATTAGTTTCCGGTGTGGTTTTTATATTCTATGAACCTTATACGACCATGGTGGTTGTTGTAGTGGTAATGGGAATGAATGAAGACGATCTTTGGTGATTTATTGTCTTTCCCTGTCGGGTTGGTTTGTCTTTTTTTCTCAGGCAAGTAGAAGTACGTACGTACCTCGTCTGTGCTCGTCACTAGCAAACCTAATGGCTAATGACACCATCCTAGCCCCAAGTTTGAGTTATTTCGTATTTTGGTACCTTTAGTGTTTGGGATCTTGGATCGCATATTTGTCCAGGCTTTAGGTCGGTTGATATTGAGTTGACACTTGACAGTCGATTCTCTTAAAATTTGAACACTTTTTTTACATAAATACCAGTCTGTCTATTAATTATCATAATTTTGAATCCGTAATTCAAAACTCACTGCCATATGTGTGCGTTCAATTTTTTTTTTTTTTTTAAATGTTTCAAAATAGGAGGAATATCTTACCAACAAACCATTAATATTTTCCAATAACATTTGAAGTCCAAATTCATTGAAAATATTTAGTGTTTCTTTCCTTTTATCCTCCTATCAATAACTTCAATGATATGCCATAAGTGTCAAAACTCCCCTTTTAAATACACCCAGCATTTCTTGTGTTCATCACAGCAACAACACAATTCAACCACCATTTTGCATTGTTCAACCATTTCGATACACCCTATTCATCTCTATGTCGCATAACGAGAATACTCCATTCCAGTCCACTGAGGGTCCTTCGGTAAGTAACAGTTCATCCCTAAAACGTTTTCTATTATTTTTGCTTCGCATGACTGAATTGTTTCTTGGAACTAAATTCTTGATTTTTCCAGCATTCAAGGCGTCGTCTGTATCCTGAATCTGCTAGGAACCTGTCAATGAGGGGCATTCAATTTAATCCCTTATTGGTAAACCCGAGTTCCAGCGGTTCACCTCTTGTTCCACCGGTTCCTTTGTCTCAGGGGGAGCGGCATCAACCTATCCTTCCTACCGGTGCTGCTGCTTCCCAGCATTCAATGAGTCACTTAGAGCCTTGGCGTGCTTCGTCTAGCAATCCTTCACCTAAGCGGGATTTTGCTTCCGCGTTTGAAGGCCTTGATTTTAGTTCTATCTTTAGACGATCCGTGGAAAGGGCGGCCGTAGATCCACAAACTGGATGGTTCCCCGATATCCAATCACCTGAAGATTTCGACTATCAGTGCCGAGTGGTAATCCTGCTCTCCATACTGTTTTTTTATGGTTTTTGTGTCTGTATTCTGATAGTCATGTGTTTTTGCTGCAGTTCACTCTTGGTGCCAAATGGGCATATAATACGGTGGTTGATCACAATATTCGGGCTACAAAAGCAGAGGATCAGGTATCTGTTCTCCGCTCCCAGATAGGTACAATCTTAGCATCTTTAGAGGACGACCGCACGAAAGCAGAGCAACAAGCTCGTGTTTTCCGCTCCCAAATAGGCTCTATCCAAGCGTATTTAGCGAAGGAAAGGCGATTGAGGGAGCAAGCTTATCAGGCGCAACAAGGTATTTAATTATTCATTTACTGCGTATTGTTTTGAACCTGTTATTTTCTCTTACGGTAGCGCCAGAATTGATTCGTAATCCCACTGCAATCCTGCAGCTGTTGCCGAAAGGGTCAAAGAATTAGAGGTGAAACTAGCTGCTGTTATGCAAGAGCTGGAGCAAAAGCGTGCTGACATGCACCATATGGTGAATGTTAATACGAGCTTGCAAGACGGTATTGCCGGAGCTTTTGAACATCCTCTTGGGGAATAAAGTACAAGTATGGAAGCTTCAAAATATGGATGACATATCCGAAATATACCTTAAATAAATGATCAATAAATGAAATTCATTTTATTGTATGGAAGTTTCAAACTATGAAGGACACATTCGTGAGAAAAATTACTTAAATAATAATCATTAAATGAAATCTATTTATTTTATGATATTTACTAGATCTTAACCCGTGCCGTAACGTCACGGGATGTTTTGTCTCTAATACGATATTGTTTACATTCCTCTTGCTTCATTTTATTCGTGAGTAATTATTTTGATATTCAAATAGGTTTTGGGAAACAAAATGGGTTACATGATCTTTTTATTTTTTTACTTAAGCATGTTATTCCAATTTATTATCTGGACGGAGTAATAATGTTGTGCCAACATGAAAATAAAATAAAAAATACAGTAAATAAAAAATTTCCCTATTTATTGTTCCGTCATATTATAATTTCAAACTTCAAAAAAAATATTTCATCTAACAGTACATATACCTAAACTGCCAATCCAACTCCATGATGTTTATGAATATATTTGTTCCGAAATTATTGATAACTAAGGCTCTAAGGAGTGAAGCAAAAACCTATAATATTTTTCCTACTATAAATAAACACTATTTATTTATTTTTTGCAATTGTAAGAGTTATAAAAATAAAGAACCCTTGGCTATTGGAAGGCTGAGATATACACATGTGAGTTGAAAAAATAAACTTATAATAGTAAATCAAAACATGTGTAAGATTCTTTCTCAATCGTATTGATAACATAAAATTGAAGAAATTCGTGGATAAAAAGATTTCACACCAATGCTAAGTAGTGCATGAATGACGTTCTCACATCTAGTGTTACTCAAGTAATTTGGAGTTTTAAAGATCATAGTCATAATGATATTTGTATCTACATAAATTCAACTAACCTTCCGAAGAAAAATTATTAGTTTCAAGGTAGAGCCGACACAAACTTTTGTCGCCTTCAATGTATACAACACACATTGGGTTTAATCGGCCTTGAGTTTAAAAAAATACCCCAACATTAGTCAAATAATATCTACAAATACGGGATCTAAACAAAGTGCTAACGGGAAAAATGAGAGACTAACATCAGTTCTACAAATAAAATACCCTATATGTATCAAAGTTTGTTAACCAAACATGTATTCAAATTAAAAATTCATCAACTTAACACAAAAATATAAAAGAACCCAAGTTAAATCAATACTTGCATAAACAAAACTTATAAGAGAATTTTGTAATTATTAAATACCTTTAAAATCACTATTAGAGATTTAATTGCATGCCTCGTTAAAAACTACGGTAGGACGAAATCACCAGATTAATCTGTAGAAATTTCACTCGATATGTAGCAATTCAGAGAAGTTTACATTGGTGGTGATGCGTTCCATCTAAGTGTTGTTCTATTGATTATTTTTTTTAGAAGGTTTCGGTTTTTATTGGAGAAACCGAGCTGGAGCGTTTCATTATATTCATTATCATTCAGAAATCCAATACCAACTCGCCCTCTGCTTACGGGATCTCAATACAACCTTAGATTTATCTATTGGACGGAGAAACCTTAATACTAAATATGTAGTTTTTAGTGTTATTTATTATATAACGTGACATCCAAATGTTTTTTTCTTCTTCTTAATTTTCATGTATTTTAACCGAGTTTATATTAGCATTAATACGATCAACCACATTTCTAATTTATAGTGTTATCCTTTTGTAGCAGCACATAATTAACATAGTCAATTACTACCCATCAATACCGGCCAGTACCACAAACCACGGATATCACTTCTTTCTCCACCACCACCATTTTCCATCCCTCGTAGAATATTGGGCACACTTATAACTTTTAATCCCACACGTCATGTATAAAGTTTAGATTTAACAAACTTAAGTCGTCAATTAATTTATTCAACTATATGTTTTTTGTTAATACTGAAAATCATGCGTACGAACGGTTACCAAAGATAGCAGTGGTACCAAAAACTACCATTTTGTCTTATATGATTTGGTATCATCCCAAAAGTATTTGTTATCCGCCTTTTTTGATCGTGTCAAAAACAACCAACTATACTTTTCACAATACAATGTTACCCGTCATGTAAAAAAAATATTTTTGATTCAAAAAGAAAAAACAAATACCACCGCCATTAAAACCATCCAGCGCCACTATTTCTTCCACCAAAACTAATTTTACCGCCTCCACCACTTTGTAACACCTTCCACCGCTTCCACTACTTACTTCTTCCTCTACTACCACCACCACCACTAATATCTATTTATGAAGATATGTATTAATATTAATTAAGGGATATTTATGATGTAAAATTAATTAATCATTTATCATGAGAAATTAATGAGACATCAATTAATAAAACACTTATACCAATTAATATTTAAGTTGAACAAACCATGACCATAGATTTATCTTCTCTCTAGACAAATCACTTATACTAATTAATAAAACACTTATACTAATTAATATTTAAGTTAAACAAACAACCATTGTGGATTTATCTTTTCTATCAATTCCAACCAAGGTGGAACAATGGTTAGAGGCCACTCTTATGACACAATAGGTCATGAGTTCGAACCTCCCCATTATAATTTTTGAAATTCCATATCTTGGCTTGAGTATTCATTTTTAATTCATAATATTGGAATGAACACCACGTGTGCGACTTGTAGGGTGTGGCACGGAGAACCACATCCTTTGATTTATCTTTGCCAAGGATAAATCCTGACCACCACTTAGATAGGCAAAGTTAGCAAAAATTAATAAATTATTTATCATGAGAAATTAATGAGACATCAATTAATAAAACACTTGTACTAATTAATATTTAAGTTGAACAAACCATGACCATAGATTTATCTTTTCTCTAGAAAAATCACTTATACTAATTAATAAAACACTTATACTAATTAATATTTAAGTTGAACAAACAATTACTGTTGATTTATCTTTCCTATCAATTCCAACCAAGGTGGAACAATGGTTAGAGGCCACTCTTATGACACAATAGGTCATGAGTTCGAACCTCCCCGTTATAATTTTTGAAATTCCATATCTTGATTTGAGTATTCATTTTTAATTCATAATATTGGAATGAACACCACGTGTGCGACTTGTAGGGTGTGGCACGGAGAACCACAGCCTTTGATTTATCTTTGCCAAGGATAAATCCTGACCACCACTCAGATAGGCAAAGTTAGCTAAAATTAATAAATCATTTATCATGAGAAATTAATGAGACATCAATTAATAAAACACTTATACTAATTAATATTTAAGTTGAACAAACCATGACCATAGATTTATCTTCTCTCTAGACAAATCACTTATACTAATTAATAAAACACTTATACTAATTAATATTTAAGTTAAACAAACAACCATTGTGGATTTATCTTTTCTATCAATTCCAACCAAGGTGGAACAATGGTTAGAGGCCACTCTTATGACACAATAGGTCATGAGTTCGAACCTCCCCATTATAATTTTTGAAATTCCATATCTTGGCTTGAGTATTCATTTTTAATTCATAATATTGGAATGAACACCACGTGTGCGACTTGTAGGGTGTGGCACAGAGAACCACATCCTTTGATTTATCTTTGCCAAGGATAAATCCTGACCACCACTCAGATAGGCAAAGTTAGCAAAAATTAATAAATTATTTATCATGAGAGCCTACACCTGTCAACAACATCAAAGATGATGGTGAAAATAGTGAGCTACGGAGCCGTCAAACGAAGTCCTCTACAAATGAATCAGAAATCATGGGACGGGAGGATGATAAGAAAAAAATAATAGATATGTTAACATCACCTGATAGCAATCATGAAAATGTCTCTGTCGTTTCCATATTCGGTAGTAATTTCCCAACATTAAATTCCGATTCTATATAATCGGAAGTAAAACTAAGTAATATGCTCCCGAATAAACAACATTCAGAAGTCAAAAATGTGTATTTCCTACCGAGTATGCATCATTTGGAGTTCAGTAAACTATAGTTTTTTGGCCTATATATTCGGTAGTAAATTCCCAAGACTAAGTTCTGATTCTAACCAATCGGAATAACAAGTATGTACCATATTTCCGAATAAACTACATTCGGAAGTTAAAATCTCCGTTTTTCCCAAATTAGAAGAAATGAAACAAATGAAACAAAAATCATTCTAATACTGCACCGAACACAATCGGACGTTTGGGTTATATTTTATCGTCCGAATGCATTCGGAGAATAGAAATAGTATATTATCTCCCGATTAAGTAAGGCAATTTGGCCATTACGAATTACGCGAGATAAGGGATGGCTACAATTACTTTTGGGTGATCCTATTTTGTTTTATGTTGACCCCTAAATCCTTTTTGTTGGCCCCTAAAAATGTCAGGATATTTTGCGGCATACCTAAACATTTCCCACGAAGAATAGTATGTCAATGGTTAATTTTAGAATAGAGAATGGGCATATGTAGAGCTGTCGACGGGGCAAGCTAGGGTCAACCCGGACCTAGCTTGTCAACCCGTTGACAAGCTAGGGTCAACCCTAGCCCTATTCCTATTCATCTACAAGCCCAAAATCCCAACCCTAGCTTGCCCGCGGGTTGGCTTGGCGGGTCACGGGTTGGCTTGTTAGTTATCATAACAACCAAAAAAAATGTTGAAAGTTAAAAAAAAAAAATGTTTAAAATTACGCTGTTAGGGAGGATTGAACCTAGCTCAGCTAGGTGTTCACTTAGCATAACAACCACTAGACTACAAATGAACACGTCTCTATTAGCTAAAATCTTTAAAATAGATAATCTTAATGAAGATGACGGGTTGGCTTGTGGCTATGGGTTGACCCTAGCTTGGCTTGTTTTCTACTAGGGCTAGATATGCTAACCCTAGCCCGGCTTGTTTAGCCAACGGGACAAGCCGAGCCGGGTTGAAACAAGCCAAGCTAGGTCCAACCCGCAAGCCGGGTTGAAACAAGCCAAGCTAGGTCCAACCCGCAAGCCGGGTTGAAAATTGACAGCTCTAGGCATATGCAGTTAAAACACAAACTATTTAGTTCGTGAAGAGTTACAATCACTAGGGCTGCCAACGGGTACCCGATTATCCGGAACCGACCCGGACCCGGGTGTGTCGGGTCCGGTTCCGGGTCCCAAGATTGGAACCATTAGCTAAACCACTACCCGACGGGTAGGATCCGTTAGGAACCGATAAATTTCGGGTCCCAACGGGTAGGACCCGTCGGGTATCGGGTACCCGAATATCTATGTTTTACTTGTTAATTTTACATAAAATAGAAAGATTTAGTATAATTTCGTTCAAATTTTTTTCATTTATCCTTCATATTCTTATGTTTAATCCTAATTAAAAAAATTACATAGATATAATAATAATTTTATATGAAAAATTATTAGATTCAAGCTAATATAGCAAATATAAAAGTAAAATATCAAAAAGTTTAGTTGATTTTTAAGGACCCGATAAATACCCGGACCCGACGGGTAATTAGTGTTTTTATCGGGTCCGGTTCCGGGTCCATCAATTTAGGAACCGGACCCGGAACCGATTAAAATTACCGGTTCCGGTTCCGGGTAGCACACTACCCGGACCCGATGGGACCCGTTGGCACACCTAACAATCACATGGCCCAGAAATACCAATTCAATTTCTTGAAACAAGTTATTGACATGTAAAGTTAAAACAAACACCTTAGTTGTTTGGATGTAACCTCTCCTCTGACTTGACCTGAGTCGGATGTTAGATCGTTAAATTTTTGATTTATTAGACCGATGTCTAATTTTAGGTTTAGTTTCGCTTGTTTTAGGGGTAAAATTATCAAATAAGGAGAGCTAACACAACAAGTCCAATTCCCCTTGGAAATAAGAGAGAAAGAGAAAGGGAGAGGATCTCCCTCGAAGTTCAATGGCCTTATATATTCAAACTATTTTCTCCCTTACCTCTTGAGGACATATGTATCTCAAACTCTTTTTATTATCAAATTACTATTTTCTTTCCTCTAAGCCAATCTTGAGTTTTTGGCCGACAGTCTTTTACTCTATCCTAAGAGTGTCTGCAGCGGTGCGACTAAACCTAAAGATCAAAGACGAAAAAAAAAAGACCATATATGGGTTTAGTAACCTGTTAGACGTAGTGGTGTACGAGTATTTATGGTCAAGCGTACGTATACTATGCGCATGTTATTTGAGCGTTGATATAAATTGCGCCCCGTTCAAGCGGGGATAAAGATAACGCTCAACGTGGTGCGGTGATATACAATACGCTTGACGAGGGGCGTACATATAATGAACGCCTAGAGATGGCGCGTTAACTTAATCAACGCATGATGAGGCGCACGTAAAGTCACCGCTTGACGTCAAGCGGACGTAAACTCAACGCCTCATGGGGCGTACATATACCAAACGCTTGACATGGTGCGGTATTATAATCTACGCCTCATGAGGCGTATACTTCAGCCCCGCCTCACTCAGGCGTTTGTAAACTTTCCGCCCGTCCACACAATTTTTTCGGACGCGACCCAGCCGAACAATACACCTCCACGTACAGCCCACGTGTTGTTTTTAACCATAAATTTATCCGTCCTCTTCAATTTTTTTCTACATCTTTCTTTCTACCCCTCCCAAAACCAGTTCCAGTTCGTCTCACAGTCAACAGAAGGTAGGGGAATTTTTTTTTACCGACGTTCTTGCCTACCTCAGCATCTGGGTAAAACAACAAGTATGTTTCTGTTCCTTTGCCTATCTGAGTGGTGGTCAGGATTTATAAAGCAGGGTTTAGATAACTTTGCCTATCTGAGTGGTGGTCAGGATTTATCCTTGGCAAAGATAAATCAAAGGCTGTGGTTCTCCGTGCCACACCCAACAAGTCGCACACGTGGTGTTCATTCCAATATTTTGAATTAAAAATGAATACTCAAGTCAAGATATGGAATTTCAAAAATTATAACGGGGAGGTTCGAACTCATGACCTATTGTGTCATAAGAGTGGCCTCTAACCATTGTTCCACCTTGGTTAGAATTGATAGAAAATATAAAAATCAACAAACACGTGGTGTTCATTCCAATATTTTGGTTGTTTGTTCAACTTAAATATTAATTAGTATAAGTATTTTATTAATTAGTATAAGTGATTTGTCTAGAGAGAAGATAAATCTATGGTTATGGTTTGTTCAACTTAAATATTAATTAGTATAAGTGTTTTATTAATTGATGTCTCATTAATTTCTCATGATAAATGATTTATTAATTTTACATCATAAATATCCCTTAATTAATATTAATACATATCTCCATCAATAAATAATAATTTTGACAAAAATCATTTCAATAGATATTAGTGGTGGTGGTGGCAGTAGAGGAAGAAGTAAGTGGTGGAAGCGGTAGAAGGTGTTACTAAGTGGTGGAGGCGGTAACATTAGTTTTGGTGGAAGAAATAGTGGCGATGGATGGTTTTAATGGAGGTGGTATTGGTTTTTTCTTTTTGAATCAAAAATAATATTTTTTTACATGACGGGTAACATTGTATTGAAAAGTATAGTTGGTTATTTTTGACACGATCAAAAAAGGCGGATAACAAATACTTTTGGGATGATACCAAATCATATAAGACAAAATGGTTGGTTTTGGTACCACTGTTATCTTTGGTAACCGTTCGTTCGCATGATTTTCAGTATTAACAAAAAACATATGGTTGAATAAATTAATTGACGACTTAAGTTTGTTAAATCTAAGTTTTATACATGACGTGTGGGATTAAAAGTTATAAGTGTGCCCAATATTCTACGAGGGATGGAAAATGGTGGTGGTGGAGAAAGAAGTGATATCTGGTGGTTTGTGGTCTTCGGCGGTTTTTGATGAGTAGTAATTGACTATGTTAATTATGTGCTGCTACAAAAGGATAACACTATAAATTAGAAATGTGGTTGATCGTCTTAATGCTAATATAAACTCGGTTAAAATACATGAAAATTAAGAAGAAGAAAAAAACATTTGGATGTCACGTTATATAATAAATAACACTAAAAACTACATATTTAGTATCAATGTTTTTCCGTCCAATAGAAAAATCTAAGGTTGTATTGAGATCCCGTAAGAATAGGGCGAGTTGGTCTTGGATTTCTGAATGATAATGAATATAATGAAACGCTCCCTCTCGGTTTCTCCAATGAAAACCGAAACCTTCTAAAAATAATAATCAATCGAACAACACTTAGATGGAACGCATCACCACCAGTGTAAAATTCTCTGAATTTCTACATATCCAGTGAAATTTCTACAGATTAATCTGGTGATTTCGTCCTACCGTAGTTTTTGATGACGCATCCAATTAAATCTCTAATAGTGATTTTAAAGGAATTTAATAATTACAAAATTCTCTTATAAGTTTTGTTTATGCAAGTATTGATTTAAATTGGGTTCTTTTATATCTTTGTGTTAAGTTGATGAATTTTTAATTTGAATACATGTTTGGTTTACAAACTTTGATACATATAAGGTATTTTCTTTGTAGAACTAATGTTAGTCTCTCATTTTTCCCGTTAGCACTTTGTTTCGATCCCTATTTGTAGACATTATTTTACTAATGTTGGGGTATTTGTTTAATCTCAAGGTCGATTAAACCCAAAATGTGTTGTATACATTGAAGGCGACAGAAGTTTGTGTCGGCTCTACCTTGAAATTAATAATTTTTCTTCGGAAGGTTAGTTGAATTTTTTTAGATACAAATATCAATATTATGAATTAAAAATGAATGCTCAAGTCAAGATATGGAATTTAAAAAATTATAACGGGGAGTTTCGAAC
This sequence comes from Papaver bracteatum, assembly GCA_023529315.1. Classification (NCBI taxonomy): domain Eukaryota; kingdom Viridiplantae; phylum Streptophyta; class Magnoliopsida; order Ranunculales; family Papaveraceae; genus Papaver; species Papaver bracteatum. The sequence goes on from JAJJWX010001881.1 coordinate 687,370, forward strand.
TCATGACCTATTGTGTCATAAGAGTGGCCTCTAACCATTGTTCCACCTTGGTTAGAATTGATAGAAAAGATAAATCGACAATGGTTGTTTGTTCAACTTAAATATTAATTAATATAAGTATTTTATTAATTAGTATAAGTGATTTGTCTAGAGAGAAGATAAATCTATGGTTATGATTTGTTCAACTTAAATATTAATTAGTATAAGTGTTTTATTAATTGATGTCTCATTAATTTCTCATGATAAATGATTTATTAATTTTACATCATAAATATCCCTTAATTAATATTAATACATATCTCCATCAATAAATAATAATTTTGACAAAAATTATTTCAATAGATATTAGTGGTGGTGGTGGTAGTAGAGGAAGAAGTAAGTGGTGGAAGCGGTGGAAGGTGTTACTAAGTGGTGGAGGCGGTAACATTAGTTTTGGTGGAAGAAATGGTGGTGCTGGATGGTTTTAATGGCGGTGGTATTGGTTTTTTCATTTTGAATCAAAAATAATATTTTTTTACATGACGGGTAACATTGTATTGTGAAAAGTATAGTTGGTTGTTTTTGACACGATCAAAAAAGGCGGATAACAAATACTTTTGGGATTATACAAAATCATATAAGACAAAATGGTTGGTTTTGGTACCACTGCTATCTTTGGTAACCGTTCGTTCGCATGATTTTCAGTATTAACAAAAAACATATAGTTGGATAAATTAATTGACGACCTAAGTTTGTTAAATCTAAGTTTTATACATGACGTGTGGGATTAAAAGTTATAAGTGTGCCCAATATTCTACGAGGAATGGAAAATGGTGGTGGTGGATAAAGAAGTGATATCTGGTGGTTTTTGGTACTGGCCGGTTTTGATGAGTAGTAATTGACTATGTTAATTATGTTCTGCTACAAAAGGATAACACTATAAATTAGAAATGTGGTTGATCGTCTTAATGCTAATATAAACTCGGTTAAAATACATGAAAATTAAGAAGAAGAAAAAAACATTTGGATGTCACGTTATATAATAAATAACACTAAAAACTACATATTTAGTATCAAGGTTTTTCCGTCCAATAGATAAATCTAAGGTTGTATTGAGATCCCGTAAGCATAGGGCGAGTTGGTCTTGGATTTCTGAATGATAATGAATATAATGAAACGCTCCCTCTCGGTTTCTCCAATGAAAACCGAAACCTTCTAAAAATAATAATCAATCGAACAACACTTAGATGGAACGCATCACCACCAGTGTAAAATTCTCTGAATTGCTACGTATCCAATGAAATTTCTACAGATTAATCTGGTGATTTTGTCCTACCGTAGTTTTTAACGAGGCATGCAATTAAATCTCTAATAGTGATTTTAAAGGTATTTAATAATTACAAAATTCTCTTATAAGTTTTGTTTATGCAAGTATTGATTTAAATTGGGTTCTTTTATATTTTTGTGTTAAGTTGTTGACTTTTTAATTTGAATACATGTTTGGTTAACAAACTTTGATACATATAAGGTATTTTATTTGTAGAATTTATGTTAGTCTCTCATTTTTCCCGTTAGTACTTTGTTTCGATCCCGTATTTGTAGACATTATTTGACTAATGTTGGGGTATTTGTTTAATCTCAAGGTCGATTAAACCCAATGTGTGTTGTATACATTGAAGGCGACAGAAGTTTATGTCGGCTCTACCTTGAAATTAATAATTTTTTCTTCGGAAGGTTAGTTGAATTTATTTAGATACAAATATCAATATGACTATGCTCTTTAAAACTCCAAATTACTTGAGTTACACTAGATGTGAGAACGTCATTCATGCACTACTTAACATAATTGGTGTAAAATCTTTTTATCCACGAATTTCTTCAATTTTATGTTATCAATATGATTGAGAAAGAATCTTACACATGTTTTGATTTACTATTATAAGTTTATTTTTTCAACTCACATGTGTATATCTCAGCCTTCCAATAGCCAAGGGTTCTTCATTTTTATAACTCTCACATTTGCAAATAAATAAATAAATAGTGTTTATCTATAGTAGGGAAAATATTATGGGTTTTTGCTTCACTCCTTAGAGCCTTAGTTATCAATAATTTCGGAACAAATGTATTCATAAACATCATGGAGTTGGATTAGCAGTTTAGGTATATGTATTGTTAGATGAAATATTCTTTTTGAAGTTTGAAATTATGGTATGATGGAACAATAAATGGGGAAATTTTTTATTTGCTGTATTTTTTATTTTATTTTCATATTGGCACAACATTATTACTCCATCCAGATAATAAATTGGAATAACATGCTTAAGTAAAAAATAAAAAGATTAGGTAACCCATTTTGTTTCCCAAAACCTATTTGAATATCAAAATAATTACTCACGAATAAAATGAAGCAAGAGGAATGTGAACAATATCGTATTAGAGACAAAACATCCCGTGCCATTACGGCACGGGTTAAGATCTAGTATATATATATAGGGAGGGATAATTGGTCGAAGGTGCATATATCAAAAGAAGTTTCTTAAGCTTTGAAGATAATATCATTATGGCTCGTTGCTTACTCGAAATGGATTCATGATTCTTAGGCACCATCGTCACGATGTTGTGAAATTTAAGATGCACCACCATGGTGCAAAATAAAGAAAAGGATAATGATTCACAGTTTTGTGCATCATTTGCAAAGGACCCTATAGGTATGTACGAACTTGGTTATTGCTTGGATTTAGTAGTGTAAAACGAATTGGTTTTAGTTTCTTGTCCCTATGTGGACACTACGGGAAAAATCATCATTGACGACAATTTATTAGCGTTGTAGTACCCCTACGACAACGTTTTTTTATGCATTGTGTAGGTGGGATATTGTAGAAAGTCCAAGATTTTCTACAATACTTTCCTAAGAGTTGTAAAGGGTGATGTGATACATGGTTCGGCAATATTTTGGCAAAGTTGTGATTCTCTTTCGATTTTTTTTTTAAAGGCTAACACAACTCTTGCTTGTGTTGTAGGACTATTTTACACAACAAAGGATCTGTATCGTTAAAATATGTAACACAACACTTGTATAAGTTGAAGGTCTATGTTAGACAACCTAAGATATGTATCATAGAAATATGTAACACAACACTTGTATAAGTTGAATGACTATCTTAGACAACCTAGGATGTGTATCATAGAAATATGTAACACAACACTTGTTACTATTATGAATAACATTTGCACTACACTTGTTAGAGTTGTAGAACTATGTTGGACAACACCTAGTTATGTCGTAAAGACATTCTTTCACAACCACTGGTTTGTGAAGTTGAAATATGGAACACAACTCTTATTAGATGTTGTGTGCATAAAACATTTATGAAAAAAAAATTATAGCTGAAACAGAATTGTCGAAAGTATTTCACATTGTCATTAAGATGCCAGTGTAACACATTTACATTCATTCAAGTTAACCTGCCAGTGTTAAACACACATTCAAAAAATTGTAGTGATATAGATATTTGTTACCAAAAGTTAAGTTTCTTGAACACACTCCACTAACGAAACATCAAATGTACCACCACCTTTCAAAAATAAGAACCTTATTTTCTCCAATACTCTGCGGCGGCAGGTGCCTTCTTATCAAGAACCATAAGCAATTGAATTTGCCGTTGGCTAATAATGCACTAGCATCCTTTGTATCTACGAAAAATTGAAGTATGCGGAGACGATAACAACATCATTCTTTATATAAGAACCAAGATAAGCTTCCGCAATCTCACACATTTTGATTAGAACCATAGATGATATTTCTTCAGCTGGAAATTGCTTCTCTTCCACTTTGTATGTGATGATAATCTTCTTGTATGTGATGATAATCTTCACCTAGTCCATCTACAACCCATGAGCTGTGACCCACTTCCCATGCTACTACCTTTCGATCGTCCATGATCCAAACTTGCACCAGATCGTCTTCACCTCCAGCCAAAATATATTTTACATCCATGTTGTTAATAGAGCATTTAGAGATCAATCACATTGTCCCTTCGCAGATACTATCAAAGTTAGAACAAATACAATATTAATATTTTACCTCAATGAACCAGCAAGGCCAAACTAAGTTAGCACAAATAAAATATTTAATATTTTACCTCAATGAACCAGCAAGGCCAAACTGCAGAAGAAAATATTATACACAATTAAACCAATAATTAACCATCTTATAATCAAATTTAGGAGGATAACACAATGTTGCGTCCGCAGACCTTCACATTTATCTTTAGGGCCATGTTGGCCAGTTACTGTTTTCTCATCTTGAGTAAGTGCTTTGTCAGACATCACTAGGAAACAAGACCAAGTTCGGTCTCATAGATACATTTTAAGTCCCCTGTACAACACAAAATTTCCATTAAATATTTCATTCCACTAATAAAAAATCTAAGCTGATAGAGTGTTTCAATTAAAGACGAGCCTTGTCATACCATAGAGTGAGATGTTTTTGTCCATCAAAATTACAATGAGCAAGTCGAGTTCCTTCCCCTTACGCTTAGTCATCGCTTCGGAATATCTGGACGATAGGTATATGGAGGGAGAGTTGGCTCAGTGCTGAATGTCCACACATGAAGCAACCATAATTAAGTTAGTTAAACAGGGCATTGAGTACCAAATTAAAGATCAGATTATCAATAACCAGGAGTAGGATAAATTAACATGGCGCACCATTCCAGAAAGATAGCTACGTGGGAGCGGTATGATTCTATATACTGCTATTTTAAAGAGATTTTATAGATCTATTTAGTTAAGCAAAATCTAATATCTCGTATATTGAATAACGTGTGAAATAGATACTACGTGAAGTGCATGCATACATATTTTATTTCTTGTTTTTTTTACTGAAGAGAATAGATTTAAACTCTTCCCTAACTAAAAAGAACAATAACAGTTGGTATATTAGAGAAAATATCTAAATTTGAACACCATAAACTTACGGTGGACTCTCTTTTGTGTTAGGATAAATTAACATGGCGCACCATTCAAGACAATAAGTTAGTTAGCAAATCCGACAAAATTTGAACGCACTCTCTGTTTTGAATACTTAGAAATGAATACAGCAGTAAGAAATTAACACTTACCACACGAAAGACTGTTGAACCGGGTCTAGCCAACTAACCTTTGGGGGGGTTCTTAAGCGTGTACATCATTTTCATCAATGGGCCTAAGAATGTCTGGTTCTACTCATGCTACTACACTTGTAGAGTTTGTGTGCTCATTTCTGCTCCTCAACAGATTCCATGAGTTCAATGGGAACCATCTCCTGCATCACAAAATCAACAGACACAAAAGTACATTAATTCATAATATATCAAGGCTGGATCATAATTCTTTGTTTAGGTACAACAAGCTACCAACCTCTTTAGATTCAACTTCAACATTATCGAAACAAATAAACTGATCTAATGGATTCTAAAATTCACGAAGCATTCTAAAATTGAACAAATAAACACATTTCTCAGTATTTGCAAATGATGATCTAATGGATACTAAACATTTAATTATTCCCTACATAAAATGAATGGAGGTGCTGGGAATTTGTTAACAATCATTCACACTTCTCATACGACCATATAAATATTCCCTACATAAAAAAGCAGTCAGCTTTCTAATTAAGTGAACTGCCAAACACAAAAGCACACATAAATTTTCCGTTTTATGCAATTAACACGATGAGCGCCAGTGACTAGCTTAAACATCCACTAAACTTAAGATTTTTCATCAGCAGAACATCCATTAATTCAACTATAATTTATACGTTGGTTGCAGATAGATTAATAAGTATTGACGATGAACCCATATATAAGTAACTCATTCAAGTAAGTAACTCATTCAAGTTTTTACTAATATTAAAGAGCCAAAAGTTGTTGTCTCTACTTAGAAGCAGACCATCAACTGAACCTTATGTATGCTGTAGACTATTATGAACCATTTTCATTATCCATATCATCAAATGTTAATATAAAAGATACTAACTTGTCTTGTTGATCATTCTTCACTCCAGTATACCCTATTGACATAGTAATAAACTCATTTTCCCTATTAACATACTCATCGGAACATATTGTTCTTCGTAACTAAAAAATAAAAAAAGACAACTGAAATTTTCCTTTGGGAAATTTTATCAAACAATTACGGTACTGATCATACTTTCAAATTTTCAATCAATTTATGGCACAGTAAAATCAATATCTATACCATTCTCAACAAGTAAATCATGAATAGAAATGAACACATAGCAACTATCAGAAAATAATAAAAAAAAATTGAATATATAATGGTTTTGAATAGAGGGGGAGAGATAGAGTATACCTGGTGCAATAGAGGAAGATGATGAAGAACTTATGCAAAGTGGAAAAAAAAGAAACTAACTTCTGATCCAAAATCGCAGCACCTTTCTTGGTGGATTTAACCAACTTTTTTTCAGAAACACATTACTTTCTTCTCTATTCACGGCTTGCAATTCCACCACCTGCTACCACCATATGTTGGGCTCCAACAATTCAAGAACGATTCAAACCATTTTCTTCTCACTGAGAAGATCACCACCAGTTCAAGAATCAACAACACTCCTTTGTAATCATCCATGGAAATAACATCTTACATACCCTGTATTACCAAATCTAACCCACCATCTTCATAGCTTCAAAAACCCTTGACAAACACCAACAAATAGAAAAAAATCAAAAACGGTATGATTTAAAGAGAACTAAATTAGAATTTGAATACATATAAACTCAACCCATAGAATTTCAATATGAAATCGAAAGAAAAGTCAGTGATAAAATTGACAGAAAACAAAAAAATCCGAAATAAAAACCCTAATTTAATTTCAAATCTAAACAGAAGTTGTATAAAAGAAAATTCTCACATGAAATACAAGAAGATCGGTAAGTCACAAACCTTAACAACAAAGAAGAAAAGAACAAAAAGGTTCAAGAAGAATGAATCGTACCTCTTCGCTTTGTTCTGTGGTTACAGGTTTAGATTGGGTTCACGGGAGAACTTGAATCCATTAAAACCCATCTTTTTATTCTTGAAATCGAACTCATCTTCTTCCTCAATAAAAAAAACTGGTTTCAAATCAAAGCCATATTCAATATACCACCATCTTCTTCACTGCCAAAATCAACCACCGATTACTTCTAGAAACTGATTCTCATCTTCAAACCCTAACTCTCTCGATCTGTAATTTGCAGCACCAATCATCTTCCATCACCATAAAAGTCAAACCCATCTTCAATTCGTTCTCAATAATCCATGGCTACAACTCAGTTCAATTTTATCACATGAAACCCATCAACTCTTCTTTATCTTTATTCTCTGTTAATAAAACTAATAATCAGATCTGGTGAATGAAGGAGGACGAGGGAAGAAGATAGCCGCAGCTTGAGAAAGAGAAAGAAAAAGAAAAAAGAAAAAAGAAAAAGAAAAGAGAAAGGGAAAGATAAAGTGAGGTGAAAAAAGTATTTAGTATAATTTTTGGACGGTGGATAAAGAAGGTAAAGAAGGTCATACAGATCGAGAAAATATCTGACGGCGTAGGTTTAGTTTGGTAGCCTCACACGGATCAAAAGAATTTGTTTTTTCTTTGTGTTTTTGTGTTTCTCTTTGTGCTATTTCAAACTCATGTATTCGACTTTCGATATGAAAAAAATCCAAAAAATATATCAATAAATTTAAGATATCATTATAAACCTTCAGTTATAAAAAAAATCCAAAAATATATGGGATTGAAGTATAAAAAAATAAGAAAGTGTGTTTTCTTTGTTCTTTTTCTTTGTGCTTTAGTTCTTTCTCTTTGTGCTTCCGGTTTGAATTTCAACTAGTCACATAGGGGATGAAGAAATTTTGACTAATCATACAGGTCATGAACTTCGAATGTGGTATAACGACGTACAAAATAGGAACCAAGAAGCTTCGGGTGGGCTCTGACTTCAAACTTAGAAGGATACATCATCGAAATTGATAAATATGAAGCTTAGTGTCGATTCGAACTTAAAATGTGGTATAACGACATACAAACTATGAACCAAGAATCTCTGAGATGGTTCTGACTTCAAACTTAGCATCATACATCATCAAAATCGACAAATATGAAGCTCAATGTCGATTCAAACTTAGAACTTGGTATAATGGCATATAATTTATGAACCACGAAGCTCTGAGAGGGTTATGACTTCAAACTTAACATGATACATCATCAAAATCGATAAATATGAAGCTCAATGTCGATTCAAACTTCAAACTTGGTATAATGGCATATAATACATGTAAGATTCCTATGGAATATACCCTGAAACTTTAAACAAACCCTATTGTGGAATATTTTATGCATAACCTGGCTCTGAGATCGAATCCTGACCAGGAGTGGACTACTATAAGTCGGAAACTTGGTAAGAACAATGAATCCATCCATTTACAAGTAATATTCCTTCGAAAACTTGGCCGTGAGTGGACCACTATAATCTGAAAACTTGGTAAGCACAATGAATCCACTGAAATATTCTACTAAACCTTAAACAAACCCTATTTCTGCATATTGTACGCATACCAGGCTCCGAGATCGAAACCTGGTCGTGACTTGACTACTCTAAGTCGGAAACTTGGTAAGAACGACGAATTCATCCATTTACAGGTAAGATTCCTTCGAGATATTCTACGAAAACTTAAAAAAACCCTATTTCTGCATACTGTATGCGTACTAGGATCCGAGATCGAAACCTGACCGCGATTGACTACTATAAGTAAGAAACTTGGTAAGAACGAAGAAATCATCCATTTACAGGTAATATTCCTTCGAAATATTATACGAAACCTTAAACAAACCTTATTTCTGCCTATTATATACATACCTGGCTCAGGTATAGAAACATGGCCGCGAGTTGACTACTCTAAGTCAAAAACTTGGTAAAAACGACGAATCCATCCATTTACATGTAAGATTCCTTCGAGATATTACGTAACCTTGAACAAACCTTATTTATGCATATATGTATGCATACCAGGCTCCGAGATCGAAACCTGGCCGCGAGTTGACTACTCTAAGTCAGAAACTTGGTAAAAATGATGAATCCATCCATTTACAGGTAAGATTCCTTCGGTATATTCTATGAAACCTTAAACAAACCTTATTTCTGCATATTCTATGTATACAATACTCCGAGATCGAAACATGGCCGTGAGTTGACTACTCTAAATCATAAACTTGGTAAGAACGACGAATCTATCTATTTACAGGTATGATTCCTTCAGAATATTCTACGAAACCTCAAACAAACCTATTTTTGCATATTGTATGCACCAGGCTCAGAGATCGGAACCTGGCCGCAAGTTGACTACTATAAGTAAGAAACTTGGTAAGAACGAAGAAACCATCCATTTACAGGTAAGATTCCTTCGAAATATTCTACGAAACCTTAAAAAAAAACTTATTTCTGCATATTGTATGCATACCAGGCTCAGAGATTGAAACTTGGCCACGAGTTGACTACTATAAGTCAGAAACTTGGTAAGAACGACGAATCCATCTATTTACAGGTAAGAAATATATCATAATTGGATAAGAAATATATCAGAATTGAACATCCCAGGTTCGAAGATTACCTGAGTTAAAATGACTATATTACCCTTACTAGAAATAAAGGTAATAAATATTATGGAGACTGTGAAAATTACCAGACTACCCTTATCTGAAGTGAGTAAAGCAAATATTCCACGAAACCTGGCCGCGAGTTGACTACTCTAAGTCAGAAACTTAGTAAGAACGATGAGTCCATCCATTTACATGTAAGATTCCTTTGGAATATTCCCAAAAAATTTAAACAAACCATATTCAGGCATATTTTATGCATACCCAAGTTTCGAGGTGGAAACCTGGCCGGGAGTGGACGACTATAAGTCGGAAACTTGGTAAGAACGATGTGAATCCATCCATTTACATGTAAGATTCCTTCGGAATATTCCCTGAAACTTTAAACAAACTCTATTTTGGAATTTCGTACGCATAACCTGGCTCCGAGATTGAAACATGGCCCTGAGTGGACCATTATAAGCTGAAAAATTGGTAAGAACGATGAATCCATGCATTTACAGGTAAAATTCCTTCGGAAAATTTCCCAAAAATTTAAACAAACCTTATTCTGGCATATTGTATGCATACCATGGCTCCAAGGTCGAAACCTGGCTGGGAGTGGACCACTATAATATTACTAGAGTTGGACCTGAGTTCCTCATTCGGATGAACTGAAGATGAAATTTATCAGATTTGAACATCACGGGTTCAAAGATTACTAGAGTTGGACTTGAGTTTCTCATTGTGAACTGAAAATGAAATTTATCAGATTTGAACATCACAGGTTCAAAGATTACTAGAGTTGGATATGAGTTTCTCATTCCGATGAACTGAAGATGAAATTTATCAGATTTGAACATCCCGGGTTCAAATATTACTAGAGTTAGACCTGAGTTTCTCATTCGGGTGAACTGAAGATGACATTTATCAGATTTGAACACCCGAGTTCAAAGATTACTAGAGTACTACCAGAGTTTCTCATTCGGATGAACTGAATATGAAATTTATCAGATTTGAACATCACCGGTTCAAAGATTACCAGAGTTCGACCTTAGTTTCTCATTCGGGTGAACCGAAGATGAAATTTATCAGATTTGGTGCAATAAATATTATGGAGACTGTGAAAATGACTAGACTACCCTTATTGGAAATAGGTAAAGTAAATATTACAAAATGTGAAAATGACGATATTGCCCTTAATGGAAATAAGTGCAATAAATATTAAGGAGACTGTGAATAATGACAAGACTACCCTTATCGGAAATAGGTAAAGTAAATATTACAGAATGTGAAAATGACGATATTACCCTTAATGGAAATAAGTGCAATAAATATTATGGAGATTGTGAAAATGACCAGACTACCCTTATCGGAAATAAATAAAGAAAATATTAGAGACTATGAAAATGACCATATTATCCTTAGTGAAAATAAGTGCAATAAATATTATGGAGACTGTGAGAAATGACCAGACTACCCTTATCGGAAATAAGTCAAGTAAATATTACAGATTGTGAAAATGAAAATATTACCCTTAATGGAAATAAGTTGAATAAATATTATGGAGACTGTGAAAATGACCGGACTACCCTTATCCGAAATAAGTAAAGAAAATATTACAGACTGTGAAAATGACCATATTACCCTTTGTGAAAATAAATGCAATAAATATTATCGAAACTTTAATAATGACCAGCCTACCCTTATCAGAATTAAGTAATGTAAATATTACAGACTTTGAAAATGACCATATTACCCTTGATGGAAATAAGTGCAATAAATATTATGGAGACCTTGAAAATGACCAGACTACCCTTATTGGAAATAGGTAAAGTAAATATTACAAAATGTGTAAATGACGATATTGCCCTTAATGGAAATAAGTGCAATAAATATTAAGGAGACTGTAAAAAATGACAAGACTACCCTTATCGGAAATAGGTAAAGTAAATATTACAGAATGTGAAAATGACGATATTACCCTTAATGGAAATAAGTGCAATAAATATTATGGAGATTGTGAAAATGACCAGACTACCCTTATCGGAAATAAATAAATAAAATATTAGAGACTATGAAAATGACCATATTATCCTTAGTGAAAATAAGTGCAATAAATATTATGGAGACTGTGAGAAATGACCAGACTACCGTTATCAGAAATAAGTCAAGTAAATATTACCGATTGTGAAAATGAAAATATTACCCTTAATGGAAATAAGTTGAATAAATATTATGGAGACTGTGAAAATGACCAGACTACCCTTATCAGAAATAAGTAAAGAAAATATTACAGACTGTGAAAATGACCATATTACCCTTTGTGAAAATAAATGCAATAAATATTATCGAAACTTTAATAATGACCAGACTACCCTTATCAGAATTAAGTAATGTAAATATTACAGACTTTGAAAATGACCATATTACCCTTGATGGAAATAAGTGAAATAAATATTATGGAGACCGTGAAAATGACCAGACTACCCTTATTGGAAATAGGTAAAGTAAATATTACAAAATGTGAAAATGACGATATTGCCCTTAATGGAAATAAGTGCAATAAATATTATGGGGACTGTTAAAAGTGACAAGACTACCCTTATCGGAAATAGGTAAAGTAAATATTACAGAATGTGAAAATGACAATATTACCCTTAATGGAAATAAGTGCAATAAATATTATGGAGATTGTGAAAATGACCGGACTACCCTTATCGGAAATAAATAAAGAAAATATTAGAGACTATGAAAATGACCATATTATCCTTAGTGAAAATAAGTGCAATAAATATTATCGAAACTTTAATAATGGCCAGACTACCGTTATCAGAAATAGGTCAAGTAAATATTACAGATTGTGAAAATGAAAATATTACCCTTGATGGAAATAAGTGCAATAAATATTATGGAGACTTTGAAAATGACCAGACTACCCTTATTGGAAATAAGTAAAGTAAATATTATAAAATATGAAAATGACCATATTACCCTAATGTAAATAAGTCCAATAAATATTACGGAGACTGTGAAAAATGACAAGACTACCCTTATCGGAAATAGGTAAAGTAAATATTTTAGAATGTGAAAATGACCATATTACCCTTGATGGAAATAAGTGCAATAAACATTATGGAGACTGTGAAAATGACCATACTACCCTAATTGGAAATAAGTAATTTTGGAGAGAAGCTTTGTTTGCGTTGCTTAGCTCGTCCCTTGAGCATTACTTTTGAGCATTATATTTTGTTTTACAACACTTATGAAGGGTTGTCATAAAGTTAGTGTATAATTAGTGTATTAAAGAACCACAAACTTAACATAACATGTTATAGTGTAGGATGGTTAGTGGTGTAGACTTCCACGCTTGAGGCTCATGATCGAATCCCCCAACCTTATTTTTTCCAACATTATATATTTTTACTTCAACAACACTTATAAGTGTTGTTGTAGCTTTCTATTTAAAAAAATTACTTCAACAACACTTATAAGTGTTGCTGTAGCTTTCTATTTAAAAAAAGAAAAAAAAAATCAAAACTTGTGAACTGAAAGGGTGGTTGATGAGTTAGACTTCCATGCAGTACATTTATGTTCGAATCTCCCCTCTAACATATTTTTCATTATCATATTTTTGTGTACTTCAACAACACTTATAAGTGTTGTTGTAGGTTTCTATTTAAAAAAAAAAGAAAAAAAAATCAAAACTTGTGAACTGAAAGGGTGGTTGATGAGCTAGACTTCCATGTAGTAGGTTCATGTTCGATTTTCCCCTCTAACATATTTTTCATTATCATATTTTTGTGTTCTTCAACAACACTTGTGAGTATTGTGATAGGCTAAGTTACTACATATATGGAACAATGTTGTTATAGCTAAATGTTGTCACAATCTAGTATAGAGTGGATGTTTGAACTTGTTTCCTAAGTGTTGGCAGTGATGATATACGACAACCCTTCCTTTGAAACCAGTGTTAGAGAGTTGTTCAATTGCTTAGATCTTATAGAAGTATTCAAGACACAATCGAAGCAAAAATGAATTTGATTCACTTGAATTGATTCATGAACATTATAGCCACGGTTTGAAAATATGCATTCCTTAATTTATAAATGTCTTAGTTCACGAATAAACTGTTTTACAAAAAATAACCCACTTAAGTACCCATACGGGTACGCATACTTAAGTACCCGGACTGAGCTTGTATTTAGTTCACAAACTCCAGCAGAAATTCACGGGATGTGAACGTCCGACAGTATGCGTACATGTACGCGGACTTAGCTCCGGTTATCCTAAACTGCAAAGTACGCATACTTTGGTTCAAGGATTTTGGACTAACACAAGTATGAGTTCACATACAATGTTTATATCCATTCAATAAGGTTATATATTCTAAACTATAATTTCAATTATTGAAACATTCTTAGAGGATGTTCTATATAGCGGTTATTCACACACTATTTTTTATCAAAGCAATTTTCAAGAGATGGAAACAATAACATGACTTTCGTCATTAGTAAAGATGAACTCGGGCAAAGAGAAAGCTTACCAACACATATTTCGAGAAAAACATAAACGAGATAAACTCGGCTCGAAATAGCAAATGTGTATGATTGAAGTCTATATAACAATACGACTTTTATCTCAAGATAGGAGATAGAGTAGATAGACTTTTGAGTGATAGATAACTTCAAGTATCCACATACCTTTTGAGTGAATTTCCACCAGTTCCTTGAGAAGTTCTTCGTCTTTGTATGATGAACGTCGTGGAGTCTAGATCTCAACTACACTTTTTATCCTAGTCCGATACTTAGCTATAAGTAGACTAGTAATCAAGACTTATAATTTTGGCAACTAAACTTGAAAAACAAGATTGAGATATCATCGCTTGCGAGTTCGACCGACCAGTGCTCTAACAATCTCCCCCCTTGTAAATTTTAGTGACAAAACTATCAATACATATGGAATAAAAAATAAATAAACTTTGCATATTCTCATCCACATGCATGATATCCTTGGTTCTTCAACATTACTCGAAATATTCGTCACTTCCAAGTACTCCAATGATTCCAAAGATATTCAATGCAGTATCACCGTTGTTGAAGATCCGTATCCATAACAATGGGAAAACAAAAGCTCTCAATCATTGGTACACAGTGTCATAGTATTATTACACAACATCAAAGTTCAATTGTATAAATTTTTTGAAAACAATACTATAGTGATATGTATCGCTCCCCCTTAGTCAATACTCCATCTCATATGGAAACCACTCCCCCTTTTTGTCAATAAAATTGGAAAAAGTATGAAAACTAGTGGGATCCTAATGAAATTTCCATAGAGACATTTCATGACCAAAAGAAAGTACATACCAACTTTTTAGATGCAATCATATAGACGAAAATAAATGCATTCATCAAGGAGTTTATAAAGATACCAGATAACCCCTATAATATTCCATAATCGCACTCCCCACAAAGATTTGGCAATTAAGCACAAGTTCAATTAAGAACTCTCCCCCATAAAATGTCACTCCCGAAAGAACAACAAGAGCGACCTTACTTTCACAAGAAAAGAAGTATTTCTTTGGACATTAACAAATCACATGAAACATGAATTTGTATATAAAAAAAAAATTCAATTAAATTAACTACAAGAGAACCTGTGATTAATTTAATCATAAATGCTCATATAAGAGAACTTACGGAGCCACATAGCATGTACATAAAAATATTGATCAAGGAAGATCAATACTGCAGAATAAAAAAAGATTCATTCTATTATTTATCACCATTTGCGCAATGACATATAATAGACTTAATATTTGTAAACAAAAGTTCATCCTATCTTCCATCAATATTTATATAATGACATAATAGGCTTATTTTTTGTTTGTCAAAAGTTCATTCAATCTTTTATCAATACTTGCATATCGACATATGAAGGACTTAAATTTTGACCACGTATGGAACAATCACAGTTCACGGACGCAAACACACATATCGCATAACAAATTGCAATATATAAAACCATAAAGATTAATACTGCAAAATCATCTTCCAAATCAACTTTAGAATTTCAATAAATAAATCTAAAAACATTGCAAGATGAGAATTTAAAGGAACATCTCTTGGATTCCTCACATTCCTTCCTTTTCTTTTCAAAGTTGGAGGTAACAGAGATTTTTATTTTTCCTCCATGATTGATGTCTTAACAATCATATTAACATATTTTCCATCAGAAGACATGATGCTTGACGTATCCATATGCGTACGGGTTTGTGAAAGGAAATCACAACTTAAACTCAACAAGCAGTCTTAAGTTAAAAAGAGTTTCACAGAAGGAAAAAAGAATATAAGGTTACGAAACCTTTAAACACATGTTCGCGCACGCACAACTCACAACCCTAAGAAAGGCAGAATTGTCGAGAATAACCCTCTTTTATTGATTGACCAGGGAAGTCCTTTCCAGTATCAATTAGATATGGAAGAATTCCAATCTTGCAAAACAGGAAAAATAAACAATTTGAAAACTATTTCTCTTTTTCAAAAGCCTTGGATGTGCAAAATCTTATCTCTTTTGATCAGGCACATGAGACAAGATGCACTAACCAACATAATTTTAGTTGTTCTGGGGTGAACAATAATCTGTCCACCATATCCTTTTTGACCGGAATTCATAGAACCATGTTTCTCATAGCGTTTAGACCATAAACTTATTTCAAATGGTCTTGTCTTATCCATGGAAACTAACTTATTCGACGAAGATAAAATCTTACATACCTCAGCGATATTTTGAACAAGTTTAAGCTTGTTTGCTAATTGATTCTCTCTTCGTTGAAGTTTGTTAACATGCCTAAGGGTACACACGGTACGGTTCATCTCGGTTATTTCCGAGGCCGAGTACCTGTACCTCCCTAGCCTCGGTTCCTATTTTTTGGACCGGTACCTTTACCTTGTACCTTAGTTCCGGTACCATTCAGAACTAGTACGGTAGAAGGGACAGTTCCGGTACTAGTCTCAATCCTTAATTTTGTTTCATCATCTTCTTTGATTGGTGATGGTGCTTCCATTAATTTTGATATAAAATCATATGACACTCTAATCAGTAACGACCCAGATGTTGTTTTTCTTATATCAAACGGGTGACAACTTCTCACCTTGTTTAAAACATTGGAATTCTTCCTAACTTTGGCTGTCAGTACCGAATTTGTGGACCGAAGAGGGAGTGGTAGTTAGAGGAGATACATGTGATAATGATTTAAAAGAAGCGGTAGAAAAAGAAGAAATGGTAAAAAAAAACGGATTGAAAGAGATGCTGAGGTTGAGGCTGTTGTGATTGTTCTTCGTCTTCTTTGATATGTATATAAGAGATATGGTTCCATATCAATGGAACACATGGCCATGGTATCATTTGTAAGCTTATCAATGATTTTAATCCCATCTTTTCTATCTGTTCATATATGTGTGAGTGAAACTTTGCTTGCTGATATATATATATGAGAAAGAGAATAAAACTGAGAGATGAAAGAAATGATTTAGCCGAAATGTTGAATATAAGAGAGTCTATGGTCGGAAGAGTATTCTATCGATCTTGCTTTGATTTGAACAATTTAGATTTGTCAAGTGTGTATGTGTGTGGATGGGTTGATTATATACGTGAGAAAAGTACAGGTGAATTGAATTGAATAACAATTTATATTTTTCAAAGAAGATGATGAAAAAAATGAAACACTTTTGATTATATCTAAGATTTTAAATCTAACGTTCAATATTGACCGGTATAATCGGTACGGGACGGCACGGGATATGGTTAGGGCTGAGTACCTATACCTCCCTTTCCTCGGTTCCTATTTTTTGGAACGGTTACTGAACCCCTTCCTCGGTTCGGTACAAAATAGGTACGGTTCCACCGATTCCGGAAAGGTCATGTTTTTCGGCTCGGTTCTGTGCACCCTTAGACATGCCTCAATTTGTGTTTGTACTTGAAACACTTTGATAGTTCATGACCTTTGAGCGAACAATAAGAGGATGTCAACCTAGAATATGACCCAGGCATCCGAGATGAGTAAGATGCTAGACACATAATGAAACCTGAAAAATTTGACAGAGAGTTTCCAATAAAATGGTCAATTGTTTTTTCCAGATTGGTTGAGTTTTCTTTTGAAAGACTATCAAGATTGATGTATGCATTTCTATAATAATCAAAATCAATATTTCTCACAGAAATACAACACTTGAGTTTTCGTCTTCATTAGAATCATAGTTGTCAGACATTTCATCAAGAGTTGCATCAAGACCTTTGTTCTCAGTCTATTGCTTTCGATTTGGACACCCATTTGCAAAATGACCAAAGCCTTTACACTTAAAGCACTAAGGAATATCCTCGTCATCAGTTTTATCATTATCCATGTTTTTAGGAGGAACACGATTATGGGGTTTATTTGATGACCTGGATTTATCTATGGAGAACCGTTTACTTCTCTTCAAAAGAAGATCCCTAACTGCCTTGTAATCAACGAGACTGACTTGTCAAGATCTTCATCTGATGAATCGGCCTCAGATAGATCATCTCAGAGATGCAAACACTTTTACTTTTATCAAGTAATTTAGTGTTCTTTTGTTCTTTGAAAGCAACATCCTTCCCAAATTTTGATGTATGCTCATTATCAAAGATCTTTAACTTCCCAACCAGAGTATTTCTAAAAACCGTTGCGAGATTATTTTCTTAAACGATGGCATGCTTCTTAGAATCGTATCTGGGTGGCAAAGATATGAGAATCTTCATCACAATATCCTTTTCAGGAATAGTCTTACCCAATACAAAGGATGTATTAACAATTTAAGACACTTTTTGATTAAACTTATCAACTCATTCTTCATCTGCCATATGAATGTTTTCCCAATCATAATTTAGGTTTTGAAGCTTAGCTTCCTTTTCGCAGGTATTTCCTTCAGATACGGTTTTTAAGATATCTTGGGCTTCTTTAGACTTTGTGCACGTAGTCACATGATGCTAAAGGTCTGGGGTAATGGCATGTATGAGAGCATTTAAGCCGTCAGAATTTTTCTTTGCATCAACGATTTCTTCTGGACTATATCTACCAATATCCTTAGGTATAGACACATCACGCTCTGTATCAACCGGAGGAGTATAGCCATTAACAACACGTACCCATGTTTGAAAATCACGAGCCTGAAGAAAAGTAAGCATATCAATTTTCCACCACAAGTAGTTTGAGCCATCAAAGACTGGTGGTACGTTTATGGAGATAGATTTTTTTTCCATAGAGTCAGATCGCTACAAACACATGATTATAAGGTCTTTAAACATGTTTGTATGCTTTGATACTAATTGAATAAGTTGGGGTCTAACAACCTCACCCAATATTCCGCTTAGCAATCTGTATGGACTAACTCCAATATACTTTTAAGAGAATCAACTAGACACTCAGACTCAAGCTTAATAAAAAGTATATCAAAGGGTTATATCTCAATTTATCGATTCAATCCCAACTCAAACAAATTGAAATATGCGAGTCGAATTGAATACAAGAGAATTAACTTGAACGGTACTAAAGACCAATGTTCAAGGATCAATCAATTTCAATCAACTACCAAAGGTTGGATTTACCAATTGATCTATATAACGTGAAAATGCGGGGGTTTAACAACCACACCCAATAATTCGGTTGGAAGTCTGAGAGGACTCACTCCAATACACTTTCTAAAGAATTAACTAGACAATCAAACTAAATCTAGAATAAAGTATATCAAAGATTTTTAATATCTCTAACTCTTAACTCAATCTGCAATCAGCAAATAGAAATCTACGAGCCTGATTGAATATAAAAGGAGTTACTTGAACGGTACCAAAGACCAATGTGCAAGTGTCAATCAATGTAAATCAACAACCTAAGGTTGGATATTCTAATTGATTGATATTAACGCACAACCTGTGATATTTCAATTATATAACAAAATATAATACAGAAAAGAAATAACACAGACACCCGAATTTTGTTAACGAGGAAACCGCAAATGAAGAAAACCCCCGGGGCCTAGTCCATTTTGAACACCATACTATATAAAGCCGCTACAGACCCTAGTCTACTACAAATTAACTTCATACTGGACTGTAGTTGAACCCTAATCAATCTCACACTGATTCAAGGTACAGTTGCGCTCCATACATCTCTGATCCCATCAGGATACTACACACTTGATTCCCTTAGCTGATCTCACCCACAACTAAGAGTTACTACGACCCAAAGTCGAAGATTTGATAAACAAATATGTCTCACATAGAAAAGTCTATAGGAATAGATAAATCTGTCTCCCACAGATAAACCCAAAAGTTTTGTTCCATCTTTTGATAAAATCAAGGTAAACATGAACCAATTGATAAACCAAACTTATATTCCCGAAGAACAACCTAGTATTATCAATCATCTCACAATAACTTAATAGACTAGCGAAACAAGTTATTATGGAATCACAAACGATGAGACGAATGTGTTTGTGACTACTTTTATATATTGCCTATCAGAGATATAAATCTCAATCCAATCTTACGATTGCATTCACTCAAGTTAGAAAAAGCAAGATCAGATCACACAACCACAAAGAAAATAGTTGGGCCTGGCTTCACAATCCCAATGAATTCTTCAAGTCGTTAACCAACAGGGTCTCGAGAAGAAACCTAAGGTTAAAGTGGAATCGACTCTAGTTATGAAGCTAGTAACACACATGAGGTGTGGGGATTAGGTATCATAGTTACTAGAATTCTCCCTTATATAGTTTTCAAATCAGGGTTTGCAATTAATCCAAGTTACCTTAGTAAAAAAGCATTTAATAATCACAGTTAGATGAAAAACCTGATTCAACCAAGCTAATTCCTTTCAATCGTTAGATAAAACTTAGCTTGTTACACACAAATGAAATCCACCCTCATTTAGGTTTAGGTAACCGCACCTAAACGTGTACACCATGTTGGTTCAAAAATAGTTAACCGAGGTTAGCCATATGATTATTGATAGGCTTCCGGAGATGCCTATATGTATAACCGCAATCGCACGGTGTCTACAATGTAGACAGTGGAAAGTACGGGTCGTTCCCACGAGGAGCGACGGAAATAATGTAATCAATACTTCAATTAAGAGTAACCAGTAATGATGTTTTTGGATTTTTGAAAGAATAATAACAGAAAAATAAACTAACGTAACAAAACGAATCAAACGGGAAAGTTGGTAACCAGGGTTTCATGGTACCCACTACTATTTCTAATTGAGTACTGAAAAGCATTTGAATTCCAAATATGCATTTATATCTTCGTTCTATCGCAACACCTATTATTGTTATAATTATCGATAATAAACTCGCATCTCCTAAGTATAACCCATCAGAGTTTCCTAAGCATGGACTATCAAATTATAATGACGAGAAGACTATTGAAAATATAATTATCGGTTCACAGTCACTATTTGTGTCGTCTAAGCATAACCCATCAAATGATTTAACCTAATCATGGATTATCAAATACTGTAACAAATAAAATTGGAACACGAAATACATTTAGGCATTTAGGCTTTTACTTTGTACAAATCCGGTGGAACGATAACAAATATTATTTATAAAATCAATAAATCATAAACAATGGATTTCGACAATTCTATTCAAAATAGCCAAATACCAAATTAATCCAAATTATTTCATAATGGTCTATGCTTGAAGTAGTTTCCACCAAGAAAAAACCCAAGCTACAAAAAGTCTAGCAAAACATGGCTTTCTCAAAAGCCACAAATATATTAAATAGAATGACAAGCAAAACAAAATGGATGAGAAATGATGAAACTTCAAACCGCAATCCTTTTTATTGCCGTCGTTGCTGCCAAACCTCTACTCGTTTTCTCTGGTTTTGGCCTGCAGCCGCAACCTTCCCTTTTCCTCTTTGTCTCTCTTTACGGCCCTCAGCCGCCGATCTCCTTTTATGTTCTTCTGTCGATCAATATTACAGCTTAATCACAACTTCACCACTCTCATCCCTAAGAGTAATTTCCCCAAAACTGCTGTTGATTTCAGACTCATTAGTCTTTGCAATGTGTCCTATAAGATAATCTCTAAGTTGCTTGCTACTAGACTTAAGAGTGTTCTCCATAGGATAATATCACCTGCACAAACTGATTTCTTACCTGGTAGACTTACCCATGATAACATAATAATTTCTCATGAGCCCATTCACTCTATGAATAAAACTGAGGCCAAATATGGATGTGTGGCCATAAATTTAGACATGTCAAAAGCATTTGACAGAGTGGAATGGTGCTTTCTCATTGATAGTCTGAAAAAATTGGGTTTTTCTGAAGCTTGGTGCAAAATGATTGAACAATGTATATCCACTGTCTCCACATCTATCTTGCTAAATGGTTCTCCAGGTAATGTTTACTATCCACAAAGGGGATTAAGGAAGGGTGACCCCTTATCCCCTTATCTTTTTATTTTTTGCATGGAGGCATTTTCTAGAGGTTTGAGAACTTCTGAAAATAATGATCTAATTCATGGTTTCAAAGCAAATAAAAAGTGCCCACCAATCTCTCATTTATTATTTGCTGATGATTGCCTTATTTTTATAAAATCTAGAACTAAATATGCTAGGAATTTGTCTACTCTAATTGATCAGTTTAGCTGTTTTTCTAGTCAAGCTGTGAATTTTAAAAAATCTGCTTTAGCTTTTAGTAATAAGGTGCCTGACAATGTTAAAAATGAGATATGCAACATTATGGGAATTAGAAGGATGACCTTAAATGAAAAATATTTAGGTGTACCTCTGTTTCTTCAAAAAAGAAAATATGATTCCTTTGTCCATCTTCTAGAAGGATATAGAAACAGACTTCACATATGGGATTCTATTTTCCTATCTCCTCCTGGTAGAACTGTGATGAACCAAGCTGTTTTAGGTAGCTTAGCTAGTCATCATTTAGTTGTTTTTCATATGCCTAAAGAACCGACTGATAAAATGGACAGTATGCAAATGAAATTTTGGTGGGGAAAAAAAGAACATGAAAGAGGGTACTACCCAAAAGCTTGGTCTGATATAGCTCTTCCCAAGGAGCTGGGAGGCCTTAATATCAGAAGGACATATATTTTAAACTTAGCCCTCTTGACTAAGTTGGCATGGAGAATGTTAACTTCTCCTGATGAACCCTGGGCTATAATCCTTAAAGGTAAGTATTTTGATAATGTTAATCCTTTAACTGACAGTTTTAATGAGCAGGGATCTTGGATATGGAAATGTATATGCACTGGACTGCAGATGGTTAGAAAGAATTACATTATGGAAATTGGTGATGGTACTAATGTGTCTAATTGGAAAAATAATTGGATTCCAAATAGACACATCCCTCCACCCTCCCACTTCTTCTCCTCTGGTATGTCTACTGTTAGCCAATTAATAGACCAGGATACCAAAACTTGGAAAATAGATACCCTTAAAACTCTGTTTGATGACAATACTGTTAATGAGATAACCAGAATCAGAATTCCCCTTGCAGGTAAGGATACAATCATATGGGAAGCTTCTAGTAATGGTCAATTTACGGCTAAATCTGCATATAATGTCATTCTAAATGAGAAACTAGCAGCTAAACCAACTAAGAATAACCTTTAGATTTGTTGGAAATATTTTTGGAAGCATAAGCTTCCACCCAGAGTTCCATTCTTTGCTTGGAAATTTATGCATAGATGTTTTCCTACTAAGTCTAGACTAGCCAGAGACACTAGACATCAGAATGCCTCCTGTCCTTTTTGTGATTCTTCTACTGAAACACTTCAGCACCTGTTTTTAGACTGCACTGAAATTAGAAATGTTTGGAATCTGGTAAATCCTAGCTTACCTTTGCAACTGCAAAATCAAGATATTCACCAATGGTTCTGTGCTTTCTTTACTACACCAAATAACTCAAAGGATTACAACCAGTATGATCTTGTGTGTTTCACTATGTGGCTCATCTGGAAATCCAGATGTGCTAAGGTTTTTGATAACAAATCACTTGTGTATTCTGAAGTTGCTAATAATGTCTTGTCACAGTTGGGTGACTGGATTAGGGTAAGAGACATGAATTTCTTACAGATTCAGTCTAATAGACAGAATACTCATATTTGGTCTTCTCCAGCTAATGACTGTGTAAAAATAAACTTTGATGGCTCTCATATTGATAAAGATAGTCTATCGGGATGGGGACTAATTTGTAGAAATGTTACAGGAGACATCTATGGATTGCGAGGAGGTGCATCTCTTGCAATAGATCGAGCAAAGTCGAGGCGCAAGCTTTACTGGAAGCGGTTCTTTGGGCAAAGAATAAGGGCTGGAGGAAGATTCACTTAGAAGGATATTGTTTAAATGTGGTTGCTGCTCTTAATGGGAAACACAGTGCAGTAAAATGGACAACCTTTAATCTTATAAGTGATGCATTAATGATTCTTAAAACTTTTGATTTTTGGGTTTGCATGCATACTCATAAAGATGCAAACCATATTGCAGATGAGTTAGCCAAATTTGCAAGAACTCAATCTTTATGCTTTAGTTGGTTCAATAATGTCCCTAGTTGGATACATGGCTTAATCCAGCAAGACAAAAACAATTTGTAATTCTGCTTCTATTCAATGAAGTTATTTTCCTATTAAAAAAAAAAAATCAATATTACAGCTGCTGGGACAAGCCCACTTTGGACCTAGCAAGTAACTTCACGGCCCAGTCCAATGACCCACTAACATCCTACGGTACCCTGTCCAGCTCTATTATTCTCGCACTCGGGTCACAACTCTGTCAGCACCTAACTCCATTTCTTTTCACGTTCAGGCCACCAGCTGCAATTGTAACTTCAGCTCCACGAACTAAAATCACTGACTATCATCCTCCGCCAGTTTCGTCTTGTCCTTCACGTCATCCCATAGTCGCACAGTTCATCACCATCTCTTTGTCTTCACTGGCAACTGCAGTTCTTGCCTTGTCTTTATTGCCTTTGAAAACCAAAACCCTCAAACCATTATGTTGCTGCTGCGCTTCTCATTTTCTAAATCGAGAACCAAAAGCTCCCAGTAGAGAACTAGTTGAGCCAGCACATACGTCTCTTTGTTCCATCGACTTCAGTTGGAGTAAACAAATCGATGCCAACTCCATTCACTCGAACACCGGTGTATATTCCGTTGAAACATCATAGTTCTGACCGTCTGTTGCCTTCTCTTCCAGCCACAACAAACTCTCTAGCCAACAGAACTTACTCGCCTTGAGAACTTCAATTACAGTAAACCCAACCAGCCACACCAGTTCCATTCCTTCCAAGCCCCCGAGTCTCAAGTCTTTGTTTGCTGCCAATTCGTTCTCCTTCCAGGATGCAACACCGGTTCAACTGAACATCACCTACATTACGAACTCAAATCATCCAGCAAACTTCTCAACTGGCAGCAACGGACCCGATTAATTCTCTCATCGCCAGACTGACCAGCTTCACTTATAATTCTCATGGAGTTAAATCAGAGTATAGACCACTTTGGATCTCCCCCGTACATCATAGTTATTGTTTCGGTATGTAATTTCTCTGCTAACAAACACCAAAACTTCTCCATTTCGCACCATGAGAACTTGGTGACAGCAGCTGCTTTAAAGAGACCGAAACAAGCCACCTACTCGAATATTGATTATACATGAGAATTTCTCTTTAGTTCCAAAGAACGGAAATGTGGAAAGGAAGAAGCCACGTCCCACTTATTCTCTTAACCTCTCAATTTTACACATCGCCCACCATTTCCTAAGCCTCTATACAGCATCACATCCCTTGGCTTCCTTTTAATGTCTTTGGCAAGTGCCAGATAGTGCTTTACCCACGTTAACCCCTAAGGTCCATTATATCTTGACTGTTGGTGGAAATTCGTTTGTATCCATTCTGTAACATAGCCTTGCCCTGAAGTGATGTATCCAAGCAGGTGACAAGACCACTTTAACTTCGTCTCATTTGATCCGATGAGCACTCTGGCGATTTTTGGCCGCAAACACCATATAGCTCCTCATTTAGCTGTTTATGTTCCGGATAATCGAATTCACTTGCACTTTCTACAAAAACACTAAAATAATATTATTAGCCAAGATATCGAGTCCTAACTAATATAAATATGGGTATAAAATGTATAATTTCGTGCTTATCAATTATTCTCATATCAAGCTTATTCATCTTAACCATAATTAGTTCAAATAACTCAAATTAAACTAGTTAATGAGTTGTTCAATTGTTATATTCTCAAGAACACAATTGAAGCAAAATCGGTTTGATTCACCTGAATCAATCATGAACATTATAGCCACGGTTTGTAAAGATTGCATTCCTTATGATTTAAATATTTAAGTTCATGAACATACCGATTTGATAAAAGTAACCAGCCTAAGTATGTGTATGTGTATGCGTACTTAAGCAACCATATTTTGAGTTTGTTAAGTTTCCAATCTCAGCAGAATTTTTAGGTTCGAAAACTTCTGCCACTATGCGTATGGGTACGTATACTTGAGGTTACTAGTTTAGGAGTTTGTAATTCCTAAACCCAGTAGATATTTTCGGTTCGAAAACCTCTACCAGTATGCGTACAGGTACGCATACTTATCTTTTTTCCTTCACCAAATTCGTATACACACATATGTATACACTTGGCTCCCGGTTTATGGATTTATACACATTAACGTGCGAACACACTATATATTCTTATATCCAAAGATGGGTACATTATCAACTCTACATTCCAATCATTGAAACATTCTTCTATAAAGTCAATAGCCGTTTTTACACACTATTAGTACCAAAGCAATTTTCAAGTTATTGAAATGTCAACATGACTTTCGTCCAGAGTAAAGATGAACATGGCTAAAGTGAAATCTTTCCAACACATATTTTGAGAAATATGTAAGCGAGATATAATCAGCGCGAAATCTCAAATATGTATAGTAGAAAACTATATCGTAAATACGACTTGTGTCTCAATATAGGAGATAGAGTAGAAATAGACTTTCCAAGTGATAAATGAGTTTAAGTCTCCACAAACCTTTTTTCGATGAAGTTCCACAAGCTACCCTTTTTAGTTCTTCATCTTCAAATGATGAACACCGAGAAATCTAAGCTCAACTACACTATCTATGTCCTATTCCGAGACATCTATAAATAGGCTAGAAATCAAGACTTATAGTTTTGATCACTAAAATTGAAAAACATGCTTGAGATAGAAACACATGCGAGTTCGACCGAGCAATGCAATAACACAACGCACAACCTGTGATATTTCAATTATATAACAAAATATAATGCGGAAAAGAAATAACACAAACACCAAAAGTTTTGATAACAAGGAAACCGCAAATGCAGAAAAACCCCGGGACCTAGTCCAGATTGAACACACACTATATTAAGCCGCTACAGACACTAGCCTACTACACACTAACTTCGGTCTGGACTGTAGTTGAACCCCAATCAATCTCACACTGATCCATTGTACAATTGCGCTCTTTACGTCTTTGATCCCAACAGGATACTACGCACTTGATTCCCTTAGTTGATCTCACCCACAACTAAGAGTTGTTGTGATCCAAAGTCGAAGACTTTAATAAACAAATATGTATCTTATAGCAAAGTCTACAAGAATAGATAAATCTATCTCCCATAGAAATACCTACGAGTTTTGTTCCGTCTTTTGATAAATCAAGATGAACATGAACCAATCGATAACCCAGACTTATATTCCCGAAAAACAGCCTAGAATTATCAATCACCTCAGAATAATATTAATCGACTAGCGAAATAAGATATTGCGGAATCACAAACGATGGGATGAAGAGGTTTGTGACTTCTTTTCTATCTTGACTATCATAGAAATTAATCTCAAGACAATTTTACGATTGTACTCAAATACGATAGAAACAGAAAGATCAGATCACGCAACTACAGAGAAAATAGTTGGGTCTGGCTTCACAATCCCAATGAAGTCTTCAAGTAGTTAGCCTACAGGGTCTCAATAGAAATCTAAGGTTAAATGAGAATCGACTCTACCTTATACAACTAGTATCACACATGAGGTGTGGGGATTAGGTTTCCCAGTTGCTAGAGTTATCCTTTATATAGTCTCCAAATCAGGGTTTGCAATCTAAGTTACCTTGGTAACAAAGCCTTCCATATTCACCGTTAGATGAAAACCTGATTAGATTCAAGCTAATATCTTTTAACCGTTAGATCGAACTTAGCATGTCATACAATAATGAAATGCATGTTCATTTAGGTTCGTGTAACCATACTTAAACGTGTACACCTAGTTGGTTCAAAAATAGTTAACCAATGTTTAGCCATATGAGCACTTTCATATCAACCTTATTCATCTTCACCATAACTAGTTCAAGCGACTAAAACGAACAAGTTAGAGAGTTGTTCAATTGCTTAGATCTTATAGAAGTATACAAGACACAATCAAAGGAAAAACTATTTTAATTCACTCGAATCGATTCATGAACATTATATCCACTTTTTTCAAATATGCATTCCTTGATCTATAAATATCTTAGTTCACGAATAAACCGTTTTTAGAAAATAACACACTTAAGTACGCATACTTAAGTACCCGGACTGAGCTTGTTTTCAGTTCACAAACTCCAGCAGAAATTCAAGGGATGTGAACTTCTGACAGTACGCGTACAGGTACGTGGACTTAGCTTTGGTTATCCTAAACATCAAAGTCCGCATACTTTGGTTCAAGGATTTTGGACTTACACAAGTATGAGTTCACATACAATGTTTATATCCATTCAAGGGTATATATTCTAAACTCTCATTTCAATCATTGAAACATTCTTAGAGGATGTTATATATATCGGTTATAAACACACTATTTTTCATCAATGCGATTTTCAAGAGATTGAAACAATAACATAACTTTCGTTACGAGTAAAGATGAACTCCACCAAAGCGAAAGCTTACCAACATATATTTCGAGAAAACGATCGATAGGCGAGATAAACTCGGCTAAAAATTGCAAATGTGTATGATCGAAGTCTATATAACAATACCAATTTTGTCTCAAGATAGGAGATATAGGAGATATACTTTTGAGTGATGAAGTTCCACCAGTTCCTTGAGTAGTTCTTCATCTTTGTATGATGAACGCCGTGGAGTTTAGAGCTCAACTACACTTTCTATCCTAGTATGAGACTTAGCTATAAGTAGACTAGTAGTCAAGACTTATAGTTTTGGAAACTAAACTTGACAAAAAAGCTTGAGATAGCAACGCTTGTGAGTTCAAGCGAGCAGTGCTCTAACAATCTTAAAATCAGGAATAAGCGGGTTAAAGAATGACAGTCTTCAACGGTTTGCTATACATGCTCTTTTTCTTTTCTGCAGCAACAAAAACATATTATTTACAACTCTTGTTCTTCATAGCCTTCCTTAATCACTCGATATCCCCGCTGTGAAATCTCAACACAATTTTTAGACACCACAGACTCCAAAATTTTCTTTCTTTATTCTCCGCCATTTACGGGGAATAAATTTTTTTCCTTCTCTGCATGCGTTATTCTGCAGTTATCACACTCCATACTTGTTGATTATATATATGTCCCATAAGTTGTTTATCAAGCAAAACACACACGCAAATCTTCTAAAGATAGATAAAATCCCGAGATTATGTTACAAAAAAATTACTTTCTTTGTTTTCTTCAAATTCACATATCTATCCAAGTGTCTCGAATCCAACTCCATTACCAGACCTATTTAGTCGTAACAATTTAATATTAACTAGTGAAGCCATTAAATCTCACGAACAATCTCCCGAAATCCTTCCAGAATATCGCACAATAACTGAAATTCAAAACCCTTTTTCCCGCAAGAATTTTATTTAAAGAGGAAAAAGAAGGGCGTTCCCTATCCGGTCCTAGGGTGCCCTGAGTAATTTTTGGGTGCCTTTCATGAAAAACAAGAGTGACTTCCCCGAAATCCTTTCAGAATATTAAGAATACCCTAGTTCAACGTGTATAATCATCAACAATGGTAATAAAATACCATGCACCATTTAAAGATGGAACCGAAATTGGTCCTCACAAATCACAATGAATTAACTCAAAAGGATATTTATTAGAAATACTACTTTTATTAAATGCTAATCTTGACTGTTTTGCCATAGTATAAATCTCATACTTCTGGACATAACTAGAATTAATATAATTAACATTACTACTCAAGAACTTAAGACGTTCCAAGGATGGATTTCCTAGACGCCAATGCCATAAATAAAATGACTGATTATTCCTAATTGAATTTATTGAACTTTGTTGAAGATAATAAATACCTTCTACTTGATTAGCTAGACCAATCTGCATCTTCTTTGTATGGTCCTGAAAATACACAAGTTAGAAGAAAAATTCGCAGAACAACTATGTGATCTGGTGAGTTGACTAATAGGTAAGAAATTAAATATAAAATAAGGTATATGATAAACATCATCTAATTTGAGGAAAGGTGAAAATATAATTGTCCCTATGTGTTTCACACGGGTACTAGATCCATCAGGTAATTTAACAGATATATTTTCAGGTGCATATTTATAGGAAGAAAAGATTGACTTTAAAGAACAACAATGATTTGATACACCACTATCAATTATCCAACTTGAGTTAGATATGGTCAAAACTCTACTTGTTAGATTTCGATTTACAGATGAAAAAGAAGAATCAAAATTAAATATAGTTACAATTGTACCTGCAAGATTTGCTAATGAAACCATAGTACAATCACCACCTTTGGAAGCCATTAAAGCTTTGAACTTCATATTCTCGTGATAGTCCTCAGCTGTGAATGACACTTTTGTTTATGAAGAGTCTTTCTCATTCATTGTTGTGTCGAGCATTATTCCTTGTTTTTCTTTGGACTTTGGAACATGATTCAGCGGGTAACCATTTAACTTAGATCATTTTTCTCGAGAATGACACTACAAAATTACTGACTTTTTGTCACGCATCAATTTCCACAGATTTGAATATTCGTGGCTACTTTTCACATTTTTCCACGTTAAATAATTAACCGTGGCAAATAGGTTACCCACTTGCCACGGCTTGATGCCTACTTTCCACGCGTCTAGCTTTACAATGTATTAGTCCGCCAGATATCTCAAACCCACGACAAAGTGGGCCTTGGGTATAACGGGCCATCTTTCTTCGGGATAAGCCATAAAACTAGTTAAAAAATACAAGTCCTCCACGATCCCCACCTAGATAACTCCCCAGTTCCTCCTGCCACCTCCGTCAACTCTTCTCTTTCTTCGATCATGAATACTTAAACGACAATCAATACTTTGAAACCATCTGCAGAGAAGGAAATATTTAGGCAATATTTCAGGTAATTTTGGGGATTTATATAAAATTAGATTTTCTTATTTTGATTTTCTGAAACTAGGGTTTTTGAAGAAATATTATTTCTGATATTGGGTCAGATTCGGATCAAGGAAAGTCCTCAATTTCATCCAGACATCATAGATTTCATCCTCTCAGATTGCATCTCCGCAAGCTGGTAGGAAATTAAATTTATTATTTCTTTTGATTCCTGGTGTTCTGTAGTTTTTAAAATCGCACGATTACGAGTCTAGTTGAAAATTTTAAAAATGATGTGCATCGTATATTTGAATCATTTTGATTATGATTCGTGATATTAATTTTTGAATAATATGATTCAAATCAAAATCTGAATTCATTCAAATCACAACTTTTCTAACCAAACACAAAACAAACAAGAAATCCTTATAGATCTCTTTTAGATTTATGAAAACCTGATAACCTAAAACAATTACAAACTTCATCTTATAGCATGTTAAAATAAAGTAAACTTACAAACCCAGATTCAGTATTTATGAATGCATGTGTAAGGACAAGGAGCAAAAAAGGACTTGTTCCTGTATTTGAAGCCTTGCCCTAGAAAAGGGGTTTTCCCATGTTCTCCAACATGTGCAGTTATAGAAAATCTTATTATGAAGTTTTTGTTTACACCATGGTTATGATATCTGCAGCATAGAAGCGTATTGAGTTAAAGCTAAAGGAGTTGGTGAAGAAATGGACAAGCTGCAAGGTTTCTATAAGGTGGTGTTCAAGGTTTTTCTGCTACTGCGACCATTATTTTCGCATTGGGAGGTTGTTCCTAGAAGTAAGTAAAGTTGGGTTCTCTTATTTCCATGACTTAAGGATGGATATGAGTGAATGAATGAATTTAGGAATGAATGTAATAATGTGCCTTTGTTGGAAGTACGTGGTGACAGGTTCGAATTCAACCTTTATGCTTTAATTCATTTTGGTCTCAAAACTCTATACATATAGGAGTTCATCTATATTTACGAGATAATAATAAGATTAAATTCTTCTCTTTCACAAGTTTTTATATCAATGGAGGTCCCTCCAATTTTTCAGATGAATGGTGCAGCGGTGAAACAAGTTATTCTTCCAACTCCTTGATTCAGGTCTCTCTCTCTCTCTCTCTCTTACTCATATATATAAGAGAATGTGCTCTGCCAATGCTCTACACCAACTTTTAGAGTTGCTACAACTGAATAGAAAAAAAAATCTAAAAATCACAAACCCTTTTGAGGCAAGCCCTTCAAAGACATCTTTCTTTTAGCTTTCGTGGATACCTTACCTTATTTTCTTTTCTTGGTGACTACGTACAGGTTCCTTGATATTTCAAACGCATTATGTTTTTTTTTGTCCCTTCTTATTATGGCTTGTTTGTGTTAACCTTGAAATACCAATTTTTTTTTAATTGCTGATTTCAGTCATGCATATAGATCTAATTAGTTTCTGCATTTACTATATGACCCACGGGAATGTTGTATAACTGTTTTAAGATATCTCTTTGCACTCCCTTTTAAACCTTCAGTGTGATTAACGTTAATCAACTTAGCGTGGCTACCATATATAGATCAGAACTCCACTTTTTGTTACATAACCATAATAATATATGTGTGGAAATCTGGATATCATATTTTATTGGCAAGAGGCTACTCATAAGTTTAAGCTAGAGAGTTTAAGAGAAGGCAGTGAGTGGGTGAATCATATTAGTAAATCTAACCCGCGCAATTGTGAGGGTTTACTGAACTTGTTTCTCAATATTAATCAATTCTATCAGATAACATGAATTGCATATAGTACAAGATTAGTATCTTGAATTCATGACTAATACTTACATTTTACTTGGAGATGGAAGGTTCACCATTTATCTTCATCATCAGTAACTACTACCACTGTTATGGATTCAACTCTTTTTCTATTGTGTAATAAGATTATATACTGAACTAGCATCAAATTTATGTACCTTATTTGTGGCTACCTAATATGTTATAATCTTGTACCCATAGGACTAATGAGGAACCAAGCTTAAGGGGTCATCTTCTTCAAATGTTGGCCAAAACAACGAGGCTAATGCCTCTTTAAGAGATGAAATTAAGAAACTGAAGGAGGGCCAGGTTTCTACGCAGAACAACATGAAAAAAGAACTTCTTCAGAAGGAGAAAACTGTAGATGAGATGAAAAAGGCTAGCGAGGAATCAGAAAAAGATAGATGCCTTAGTGCTACTATTATCTGGTCAGGTATGTATCCATAAATATTTTTGGAAGCCTATTATCTAGAATCTTAAGCTTTCTCGGGCATGTATGAGCATATCCATAAATATTTTTGGAAGTGTAGTACTATCTAGAATCATAAGTTTTATTAATTGCATTTTGTTTTGTAGAGCGTCCTCCCACATCCAGAGCCGTAGATTTATGATCTTGCTACACGAATCCAAGAGAATGTTTCTATCTTTATCATTACAAATGTCTGTGCATAGTTTTATACCTCTATTCACAAAATTATAGTTGCTTATAAACCACTGAACATATTCCCCTTGCTGCAACATATTAGAAAGACGATGGCATAATTGTTTAGTTACTCTGGATGAACATCATGGATTATGGTGATGATTGCAAACACATTTATTATTTTAGCTGTCACGAGACAGATTTGCATTATTGCTAGAAAATAGCTTGACAATGATCTTAATAGTTTCATACACCAGTGGATGGTTATATATACGCATGTTGAGTTATAAGGAAATTTTGAAATGGGTGTACTAGTTTTGGACTATTCTAGGTTTCTTGCTTTTTTTCTTTTACCCATGGATTGAATTTATGGTAACTAAATATCTGTACTTGTTTGAAACTATAGGTGCACATAAGAGAATATAGTGAACTTTGTATTCAGTAGATGTTTTCTCATGTTATTTAACATTGATATCAAATTTGGTGTTTACATTTTGCAGGTTAATTTCATTGAAAGATATTAAGTTCCAGGCTATGTTGGAAGATATATATATGTTGATTAACTTTGAAGTAAGGAATCCATCTGTGCTAATTGGTGTACTTTGGTTTTCCATGTTCAATGTGAATTTTCTCTTGAAACTTGTATCAGATTCGAAACGGTTTAGTATCACGCTTTATTTGCTTTTGTAGAATGTAATCAATCAGATAACAATGTGTTGTTTGTGTTTTGTTTTTCTAATGCCAGTGAATATTGCTTATTTTCTCCACTTTCTATTTTGGTGGATGGGAACAAAAATTAGTATCGATCAGCTTTTAAACAGCTACAACAAAATCCATGGCAAATAATCTTGGATCAACACCCACGGACAAAAACCGTGACTAACATGGTGGCTAATAACCACATATGTGTGACATCCATATAGTAAATAGCCACGCCCAAGCGCGTGGTAAATGCTCGTAAACTAGTAGCCACACACAAAAACCGTGGCTGACATCGTGGCAAATAGTATTAGTCACGGGACTATTTGTCACGTGGAGCTGGCCGTGGCAAATAATATTTTGCCACGGATTTTTGATCAACTGCCACGGTTCTTTGGAATCACTAAAACTCTGTATTTTTGTAGTGTGACCAATCATTTTACAATGGTCACAAAAAGGTGTGGGTTTCTTGTTTGCTGGAACTTTTAAATACTTTGATTCACTTCTTTGGTTATAAAGTGTTGCACTCTCTACTTGAACTTTGCGAAATATAGAAATATGTAACTGTTTTTCTTCCTAACGAACTAGGTTGTAAACCTTATTGATTGATGGAAGAGGATCCATCAACAAAACAATATTTCTAACATTCGAAAATATATCATCAAGACCTTGCAAAAAAATTTATCACCTTATCTCTGTTGTGGTGTTCAACAATTTCTTTTCTTGCTGCAAAAATACATGGAGCAATGCCTATGGGGGTTGCATCCAGTTCATCTTATAATTCTTTCATCTTTGTGAAAAACGTCGCTACATACATCCTATCAATTTTTAGAGTGGAAATTACATGTTTCACCTCATAAAATTTGGGAGCATTAGATTGACAAAATTGTCACGGAGTTCATTCCAAAGTTGACATGCCGAATCATCATACATAAAACTAGATTTTATATCTTGCTCTATTGAATTGGTGATCCATACAGAGTTAAATCCTTAGGTTCCTTAATTTTCCCATTCACAAATCTCATATTGTCTTTGGCGGAAAGAGACAAGGTGTTTCCACGTGCCCAAATTCCATAATTGTCTCCTTTCAAGAGAGGAGTGAACAAAACAAGACTTGTAATATCTGAATGGTGAATCGCATAATGATCATTAATCTCCAGTTATGGCGAGGGTTTGATTGGAGATTCTAGAGAAAAGTTTTCAGAATCATATGATTTTATAGTTGGAAAAGCAAGAGGAGTCACCATTTTAATTGATCAAACAAAAAGTGGAGAAATTTAATTACTTGGATTATGGATCTTTTATGCGCTAGCTCTGATACCATCTCAAACAATAACACAATTTTGGTTGTTTTACTAACTTAGTTAGAGTTAAAATTATATTCATACACACATATATATTACTTGATTTACAAAGATAAAAAATATAAAAGAAATAAAACAGGATTAAGAGAAAATAAAATAAAACAATTACTACTCCTAATTTATAGGAGATATGCTAAATACAAAATATATTGCATGATCTTCGATAGTGTATATCTTCAATATATTCTGATCTTTATGTATGCAAATCTTCTTGATATATGTGGATCCATATACACACAACAAATAACATTTAATAAATTTAGAAAAAAATACTCCCATGCAGAGAAGACATTTTGAGTTTGAAAGATGTTGTAGTTGTGTGTGGCCAATTTGTTGGTTAGACTGTGGTTACCTTTAGTTCTGATCCTAACCAACAAATTTCCCATTAGTGTTAATAGTAAAACTTCCCACAGGGGAGGTAGCCGATGAATATTTCTTCTATATGGTCTGGTGGGGATTCTCCTCCTCGGCCTCGAGGAATAGATTTCGTGGCTAAAAATGGGGTAGTAATGTTAACAAGACATGTTCTCAATCCCATGTTAAACTCATGAGTACTACTTATTTTCCCTCCCCTATCAACTCTTGGGGTAGGAATTCTGGTATGAACATACTTAAATAAATTGGTGCCCCATTATGACTTCCATACGGTAACGACGTTTATGGCCAAAGCTCGCGTATGTTAACCGAAGGTCTAGAAGTGGAGGATAACTCGTCTGCTGCACCTTACTGCCATATCAAATGACACCAACATAGCACGAACAGTTTTCCTTAGCATATATAAGTGTCATTTAACTGCAGTGCATGTGCTTACTTCGCGTAATAACGACGCAAACTATGATCGGTTCATTAGCATATATAAGTTTCATTTAACTGCGGTGCATGCAATACGATAAGAATATTCTAACAATTAAAAAAAATGGCTCTATTCTTTCTCATCGCTCTTCTACCCATTCTCCATTCTCTGCATTTTTTTATATCTTTAAGCTCTAGAACCTATTAGATCCCATGGAAAACTTTTAAGATTTTTCCCAAATCTCTTAGTATACTAAAACCTTCATTAGATATGCATCATCAACATCATTACACACAAATAGATAAAAAATTCTTTAGATTTTCTTTCAAAAAAAAAAACAACCCTTCTGCACAAATCACCCTCACAGAATTCTATCCTGCAGGTTCTACCTTGGGAATCTTACCATTACAACTTGCTAAGCATCTGTTTAATGTCCTGTTTGAAGATGGAAAGAATGGTGATGCAGGTAGAACCACTTGGAAATATTCTGAGAAAAACATCTGGTTTGTGGTAAATAAACAATCCAATACCATGGTTTTTATTTATACATCCTTTTATCAAAACCCAACCCTAAAGCAGATCCTGTTTCCTTTTATATTCCTTCTGGTAACTATTATGAAGGATGGTTCTTAATTTCTACTGCACTTGGTGAAATTCTAAAAGAGGTAGATGCTGCTCAGAAACCGGTGCTCAATTCATTAACAGGCACAACAAATCGATCATATGCTCAAGTTCCAAACTCAAACCCAAGGCCAACTTTAAACCATAAATCTAAACCTTTCCATCCTAAACCACCATCTTTAAACCCTAAACTTGCAAAGCCATTCAACCACCCAAAACCTGCAACGCAGTCTTTTTCAAATCCTTTAAAGCAATCACCTTTTTACTGTGACAATCTTGTGGCTGGCACAACTGTTTCTCAAGATGGTTCCGTTCATACAATCAATATTAAACATTTTGACAGGCATAACTCAAGTTCGTAAATGGGAAAATTCCTATTTGATCTCTTCACCCATTCGGGTTGTATCCTGGGTTGATATTACTGCATCATTACAATCTCAAATTCTGTATCCATTCCATATGGATTTATTTCCAATAAATTCCCACCAGGAAATCTTTAAAGGAGATGAAAACTTAACAAATTTTGAATTTTCAGTCACCTATGGAGATAATAATTTACCGGTGTTCAAATGGGATAATAAATTATGGAAGAAAAATGCTCATTGGGAAACATATTTTCATTTGGAGATTTTTGGCGTTCCTTATCAATATTAGTCATCTGAAGTTATACGTTCTTTGGGTAGTCCCTATGGTAAAATAATAGTAATTGATCTCAGCTCCCTAAAGTTACAGGATTTAACAACCATTAGGATTAAAATCAGAAATACTATGGGCGTTAATCATATTCCAAGAGCGGCAAAACTGATCACTGATTTGGGTACCTATACTGTAAATATCTTCATTGCTGATAAACTTAAGCCAAGTTTCCGGAACCCTATACCTACGAAGTTTGTTCAATCCAAGAGGAAATCAAGTGCTACAAATATGGAAGATAATAAGGAAAGTAGCATCTCAAGCAAAAATTCTCGCTCGTTAGCTGATTCAATCCAAGATTTGGTCGTTACGGCGAAATCTGCGGCATGTGACTTGCCAAATAAGAAAGATTTTTTGAAATCTTCTGAACGGAAAGCTTCACATCATGGATCGAAGAAAAAGTCAAGAAAGAGACGCAAGACCAAATCAAGGAGGGAGAAAGCACAACCCATGAAACAAGCTTGGGTCCATACCCAGAAGGACTCGTTTAACACTATAACAATTGATAAAGCCACTGCAATGGATGTTGATGTGCCACCTTCTTTTCACATTACTATTGATGATGTGGTATCCCCTCTCCAATTCAACCTATTCATAGACCTGCACCCATTACCCGTACCTTCCAACAAAAGCTATTTTGTCTTATCAAACCCATCCCTAGATCAGTCAGCCCAATCATAACCATCCCTGCTCCCAATTAATACCTTCCCAATTTTACATACTCCTAGCTACAATCAGTCTCCCATCCTTAAAACACCACCATCCATAATTACCCATTACACCAAACTATCTCAACATCCATAAAAAACCTGCAAGTAAGCTTCCCTTTGCATTTTCAACACAACAATCAACTCATGGTACCAAATTGGGTTCTCATGAAAAGTTTAGAGACTCTTTCAACTATGGATTACACTTACAACAAGTTTTAGTGACATGTCCAATCATTCCAAGAGATTTTTCATGACTAAGATTTCTCTAGATAGTCCAGTAGTGAAAAGTAATGCTCCAAAACTCTCTGCTCCAACTATCGTGAAGGATTTTGCGGTACAGACATTAATATCTTTGGATGGAGTAGCCTCTGACTTAATACATGAATCAAAAGATAAATCTACTCTTCTTGGGGGCTTAGAGGATACTTTACTCTCTTTACTGGATAGTAAAATTTCAACCAATATCTCTTCAAGTAGCATGCCAACATATCCGTCAGGTTTTGAGCCTATACTTGGTGAAATACTAGATGATGCTTGTTCTCCAAGTCATACTCCAAAAAACTTGAGATTGAGTGTAAGCGCCTAGATTTTGATATTTCTCAAGTAGGGTCTTTGGGTTCAACAAGAAGTAGAAGTAAAAAAAATAGGGGGGGGGGGGGGTGGTCTACTATTGATCAATGAGTTTAAAAATATTATCTTGGAATGTAAGAGGGTTGTGTTCAGCTAACAGGAGGCTGATTATGAAGAAAATGATACAATTACTTAAACCTCCTATAATAATATTACATGAGACAAAGATGATTCATTGCTCTGACTATGATATTCTTCAAATTTGTAGTCAAGCAAATTATGGATGGGCATTCCAACAATCCTTTAGTAATTATGGTGGAATGATTACTTTATGGAATAAATATTTGGTGGAAGTTTCAGGCTCTCTTGTGGGTGATTACACTTTATCAATCTTATGAAAAAACAAGACTGATAATTTTGAATGGGTTCTTACCAATGTTTATGGGCCTAACAAACCACATGAAAGGAAATCTTTTTGGGAAGAATTAGATAACTACTGCAGATTATGGAATCTACCTTGGTGTTTGGGTGGTGATTTCAACACTATCACAAAGTGTGCTGAAAAAAAGGGTGTACAAGGATTAGCAAGAGTATGAGGTGTTTCAAAAAATTCATCTCCTTACATAATATTATTGACCTTCCTCTCAAAGGTGCAATATTCACCTAGTCAAGTGGCCAGGCTAATCCTATCATGTCCAGACTTGATAGATTCCTTATTTCACGTCTATTTGAAACCCATTACCCTAGTATCTCATTTAGCCATAGCTA
Source organism: Papaver bracteatum (assembly GCA_023529315.1). Classification (NCBI taxonomy): domain Eukaryota; kingdom Viridiplantae; phylum Streptophyta; class Magnoliopsida; order Ranunculales; family Papaveraceae; genus Papaver; species Papaver bracteatum. Next base: position 727,030 of record JAJJWX010001881.1, read on the forward strand.
GACCTACCTCAGATCATATACCCATCCTTCTAGATATTTTTGATCCTTCTTGGGGACCAAGCCCTTTTAGGTTTGAAATTATGTGGTTTTTGGTGAATGGTTTCATTAAAATGCTAGAAGAGTGGTGGTTGTCTTTTTGTTTTGCAGGTACTCCTAGTACAATTCTCTGGTGTAAACTGAAGGCTCTCAAAGAAAAGCTAAAATACTGGAATAAAGAAACTTTTGGTAATAATACTTCTAAGATGAAGCATATTCTCTCTAAATTGCAAACTCTTAACAGTTTGGCTGAAGATGATCTTTTAACTAAAGATCAACTAAATGAAGAATTCAATCTCAAATCTGAGTTTGAAAAAGTGACTAAGATTGAGGAGATATCCTGGAAGATAAAATCAAACACAACTTGGTTAACAGAAGGTGACAGCAATACACATTTCTTCTTGAGCAAGGCAACAACAAGAAGAAGGCACAACGAAATTAAACAACCCTACATAGATGGCAATCTGGAGGATGATAGGCCAAAGCTTCAACAGCACATTGTAGATTTTTACAAGAATCTTTTTAAGGAGGAGGATATCATTAGACCTGAATTGGAGGCCATCAACTTTGAAAGCATGACAGCAGCAGAATCAGATATTCTAGAGGCTAGTTTTACTGAAGAGGAGGTGTTGCAGGCAATCAAAGATTTGGGACATGAAAAGGCACCAGGGCCAGATGGGTATCCTCTTTTATTTTTTCTCAAAATGTTGGAATATTTTAAAGAATGACATTATGAACACAGTTCATGAATTTTATGAGCATGGAAGCATAGATGTGAAGCACAACTCCACCTACATTGCTCTTGTTCCCAAAAAGGATCATGTGGAATCAATAAAGGATTGCAGGCCAATATGTTTACTCACAAGTACTTACAAGATTATAGCTAAGGTATTAGCTACTAGATTGAAGTTGGTGATGCCAAAGCTCATATCACCTGTGCAGTGTGCATATGTAGAGGGAAGACAGATTTTTGATGGCACTTTAATTTCAAATGAACTTGTTGATTCTAGGTTGAAATATGGACAGCCTGGAATTGTATGAAAGATAGATCTGGAGAAAGCATTTGACAGAGCCAATTGGAAGTATCTAGAATTTGTCATGAGGAAAATAGGGTTTAGCATTAAATTGTGCAACTGGATTAAATTTTCTACTCAACAATATCTTTCTCAGTGCTAATGAATGGTTCTTCCTTTGGTTTCTTTGGTAGCACAAGAGGAGTAGGGAAGGGTTGTCCCATGTCACCTTTATGGTTCAATATTTCCATGGAGGGGTTCTCTAGATACTTGGACAGGGCTGCAAATTACAGTTTATTCAATGGTTTTTCAGTGGTGCAATATGGAACTATAGTGAATCATTTGCACTATGCAAATGACACTATTCTGTTTGTAGATAGCAAAAAAGAATATCTCACTAACCTGTTTTCCATTCTGCATTTTTTTGAGTTCATTGCAGGCCTAAAAGTAAATACTACCAAGAAAAGATTGATTGCTATTTGCCAAGTTCCCAAGCTGAATGATTAGGCAGTTGACTTTGGCTGTAAAACAGACACATTACCTTTCATCTATCTTGGAATGCCTTTAGGGGCTAAGTCTAACTGCAAAGCTAGCTGGGATCCTATCATTGAGAAATTTGACTTAAGGCTTTCTTTCTGGAATCGGTGTAATTTTTCCAAGGGAGGTAAACTGGCTCTTCTAAAACATATACTTAGCTCTCTTCCAATGTACTACTTTTTTCTTTTTAAAGCTCTCATTTCTATCATCAATATTTTAGAGAAGAAGATGAGAAATTTTCTTTGGACGCATAGTTCTACTAATAGTAAATGTTCACATTTGATCAATTGGAATCAGGTGATGGATTCTAAGGATATAAAGGGTTTAGATGTTCTTAATCTTAGACTCATGAATCAAGCCTTGTTGGAAAAATGGTGTTGGAGGTTTGGAGTTGAGAAAACTCATCTGTGGTACAAGATAATTGTAGAAAAGTTTGGCAGCTCTTTTTCTTACTGGACTCCGGGGAAGGTGTATTATGTTCATGGGATTTCATGTTGGAGAAATATTGTTGACACATGCACACTCGTGGTTGAAAAATATACTCTTAATGTACATTCTGGTGCCATTATTAATTTTTGGCATGATAAATGGAAGGGAAACGTTTGTTTCATGGATGCTTTCAATAGTTTATACAAGCTCGGCAGACTGAAAGATGCAACTTTAGCTCAGCACATCACTGAAGATGGTTCTTGGAAGTTTGATTTTAATTTTTTTTTTAACAAATGATGAAGCAAACTCTTTTGTTGTTCCTATGAACATCATAGGCTCTACACCACTGTCTCTTAGTGTTGTTCCAGATACTAGAAGATGGTCTTTACAACAAGATGGTATTTCCTCGGTTAAATCCTTATATGCAAAGATGAATATCAATGCTGGTGTTGAGTACTTTCCACACTCTTTTGTTTGGTCTACTGGTATTCCCTCCAATGCAAACTTTCTGTTATGGTGAGTTGTGCATGGAAAAATAATTAAACTCTCAGGGTATGTTGCAGATCAAAGGAATTGGTATCTACAGTTCATGCATCCTTTGTGGAGATTGTCCAGAAATGCAAGATCATTTACTCATCCATTGTAAAGTTGCGCACAAGGTTTGGTCTTCACTGACTCCTAGTTAAAACTGGTCTTGGGGTTTTCCAGATTCTATGTTAAACCTTGCTAAAACATGGTATAACAACTATCTTTCTGGTAATGGAAAGTTGGTTTGGAAGCTCATTCCGGATGTTGTAGTTTGGGTTCTTTGGAAGGAGCGTAACTGCAGAATTTTCGAAGGAAATTACTCTTACAAAACAGATGAAGAGCTTTGCACTGAAGAAAAAACTTTATTGCTTAGATGGGCAGCTGTTTTTGGAAATAGGATACACCTGAATTTTACTAGCATGGTGCATAATTGGAATCTTGTTTTTATGTAACTCTTTTACTTTTTTAGCTCTTTACTACTTCTGATAGTGCTCTGTACATTCTTCTTCTCTTAATAATATTCTCTCTTCCAATCAAAAATAAAAATAAAAACTACGGTGCATGCGCTTATTTCGCATAATGACGGCCCAAAGTATGATCGGTTCCTTCATTATTTCTAATAACGCTAGAGCTTCAAAATATTTATCATTTGGCATGGCCGCACAGGACATTTACACTAACACAATCTATTCGTCTAACTATTTGTGTCTCCGATTTATACGTAAATACTCTCTTCTTGTCTTTCCAATACACACGTTAAAGGCTCCTAATTAGTATTGCTGCACAAAATGATAATTAATATTCCTCTGCAACAAATTAAGTCTGACGGAAAGCTCCTACGCTATATTGCAATTGCACATTTGAACTCGCGTTTCGCAGTACTTGGACTCTGATTATTCATTAGCAAATTGGCACTGGACGGCAAAATGAGAACCCATATAGCTGTCAAGGGTCAATGATTATCTAAAATTTGAATCCATAATTTAAAACTCATTGCCATATATGTGCAGTCTAGATGAGTAAAATTTAAATGCCATAAATGCTGAATTCAAAAACAAAATCTTGATGTAGCAAAATAGGAAGAATATCTCACCAATAAACAATTAAAACTTCAATAACATGCCTCAAGTGTCAAAACACCCTTATATATATACTCATCATTCCGTCTCTTCTTCTCTGCCAAACACACATTAGTTTTGTTTTTTTTAGGTTGCAAACATTTTGAAGATTTTCTCAATATGTCGCAAAACAGGGATACTCGCTACCAGCCCACTATAGATCCTTGGGTAAGTAACACTGTAACAGCACCGCATCTCGAAAACTATTTTTGCATGGTATGAATGAATTGTTTACTGGAACTAAATTTTTTTTTTTTTTCAGCGATCTAGTGGCCCGTTATATCCTGATCTAGCCGGGTTCCCATCGTTGAGGGATGATGTTAATCCCTTCCAAGTTGACCTCACTTTCTTCAGTTCAAGTTCTTTTTCTTCACCGTTGCCTATGTCCTTCCCATCCCTGGTAACTACTTCTTCTAGCAATCCAACATTGATGCAGGACTTCAAGTCAGCTTTTGAGGTCCTAGATTCTTCCTTCGGAGAATCCTTGGAAAGGGCGATGGATCCACAAACTGCCTGGTTCCCTGATACCCCTATTGATCATCTTCATCCCTTTTTGACACACCATTCCCCCTGGGTGAATCCTTATGGTTCTGGGATCCCATCGATGAGGGGTGATGTCAATTCCTTAGCAGACTTGAGTTGCTTCACTTCAAGTGCTTCACCCCTTTTACCAGCGGGGTCCCTATCTGAAGGGGTGTGGCCTATTCTTCCCAGTCGTGCTACTTCCCAGGTTTCAAATCAACTAGACCCTCGAGGTAAGCAAGAAGCTGATATTTCCATCCCATGCTTGGTAGCTACTTCGTATAGCAATCCATCTTTGAAGCGGGATTTTTCTTCAGCCTTCGAGGGCCTAGTTTCTTCCCTCCAATAACCCGTGGAAAGGGAAATGGATCCTCAACCTGCCCGGTTCCCCGATTTCCCTATGGATGGTCAGGGTAACTTTCAGATCCAACAATGCCGAGTGGTAATCATTTCTGTTTTCAATACTTTTTCAGATGTTTTCCTTTCTTTCTGTGTCTCTATTCTAATAGTCGTGTTCTTTCTGCTGCAGTCTCATGCTGAGATAATTGACAATGAGACTGATTCGTCCTGGAAAGATGAGGAACAAAATCATGTTCTTCGCAACCAGATAGAAACACTCCAAGCATCCTTAGAGGAGGAACGGCGATTGAGGGAAGGTATTTAGTTATTCATCAGTTGGTGTATTGTTTTCGACCCATTGTTTTTCACATGGTAAGTGCCCTGTACTAATGCGTAATCTGACTGCGTTCTGTATAGAGGCCACTGGAAAGGTCAACGAATTACAGGGGAAACTTTCTGCTGTTGTGAGAGAGCTGGAGCGAAGGCGTGCTTACATTGATCACTTGGAGAGCGATAATACGCGCTTGCAGTGGTAGAGCTGATGAAAATTCTTACATTATTGATCACTTGGTGAGGGATAATAGGCCCTTGCAATCCGATATTAATAGAGCTGATGAACTTTCGCGCGCACTCGAAATATTATCCGAAGGCTTAAACAATCATTAAATGAATTTCATTTTCTTTTATGCTTTCTAAAATTGATTTATGGTTCCCAAATTTTGTTATATGATCTCTAAAGATCATGAATTTCAGGTGTAACTGAAAATTTTCAACTTTCATATCATGCATTAGTTTTTGGTGGCGGTTTTATATATTCTGTGAACCTTATTCGACCCACAGTAGTTCTATAATTATCCACAATTGTGTTACTCGGATAATGGGAGGACGATGGTTGTTGTAATGGTGGTGGTACTGCATGGAGACTATCTCTGGTTATTTATTGTAGGGTTGGTTTGTCTTTTTTTTTCACAGGCCTACAAGTAGAAGATACGTACCTCAACTGCTGCTCCTCACTAACATACCTAATGGCTAATGACACCACCCTTGCCCCCAGTTTGGGTCGTAGGTTTTGGTACCTTTCTGTGTTTGGGACCTTGGATCTTATATTTTGTCCACTGATGGTTTACGGTTGCTTGACCACTTTTTTACAAAAATACCAGCCTGTCTATTAATCAACAAATTTGTTCCGACCGGCAGAATGAGAGCTGTCAAGGGGTAACAATTAATCCAAATTTTGAATCCAAAATTCAAAATTCACAGCCATAAATGTGCATTCGAAAACAAAATCTTAATGTTTCAAAATAGGAGGAATATCTTACCAACTAACCATTAATATTTTCCAATAACATTTGAAGTCCAAATTCATTGAAAATATTTAGTGTTTCCTTCCTTTTATCCCCTATCAATAACTTCAATGATATGCCATAAGTGTCAAAACTCCCCTTTTAAATACACCCAGCATTTCTTGTGTTCATCACAGCAACAACACAATTCTAGTTTTGTTATCGGTTTCACCCACCATTTTGCATTGTTCAACCATTTCGATACACCCTATTCATCTCTATGTCGCATAACGAGAATACTCCATTCCAGTCCACTGAGGGTCCTGTAAGTAACAGTTCATCCCTAAAACTTTTTCTATTATTTTTGCTTCGCATGACTGAATTGTTTCTTGGAACTAAATTCTTGATTTTTCCAGCATTCAAGGCGTCGTCTGTATCCTGAATCTGCTAGAAACCTGTCAATGAGGGGAATTCAATTTAATCCCATATTGGTAAACCCGAGTTCCAGCCGTTCACCTCTTGTTCCACCGGTTCCTTTGTCTCAAGGGGAGCGGCATCAACCTATCCTTCCTACCGGTGCTGCTTCCCAGCATTCGGTCAGTCATTTAGAGCCTTGGCGTGCTTCGTCTAGCAATCCTTCACCTAAGCGGGATTTTGCTTCCGCGTTTGAAGGCCTTGATTTTAGTTCTATCTTTAGACAATCCGTGGAAAGGGCTGTAGATCCACAAACTGGATGGTTCCCTGATATCCAATCACCAGAAGATTTCGAGTATCAGTGCCGAGTGGTAATCCTGTTTTCCATACTGTTTCAGAAGTTTTTTATGCTTTTTGTGTCTGTATTCTGATAGTCATGTGTTTTTGCTGCAGTTCGCTCTTGGTGCCAAGTGGGCTTATGATGCGGTGGTTGATAACAATATTCGGGCTACGAAATTAGAGGATCAGGTATCTCTTCTCCGCTCCCAGTTAGTTACAATCTTAGATGCGGTGGCTGACGGCCGTACGAAAGCGGACCAACAAGGTCGTGTTTTCCGCTCCCAAATAGGCTCTATCCAAGTCTTTTTAGAGAAGGAAAGGCGATTGAGGGACCAAGCTTATCAGGCGCAACAAGGTATTTAATTATTCATATACTGCTTACTGTTTTGGACCTATTTTTTTCGTACTTGAGCGCCAGAACTGATTTGTGATCCCACTGCATCCTGCAGCTGTTGCCGAGAGGGTCAAAGAATTAGAGTTGAAAATTGCTGCTGTTATGCAAGAGCTGGAGCAAAAGCGTGCTGACATGGACCATATGGCGAATGCTAATACGCGCCTGCAAGCCAATGTTGCTGGAGCTTTTGAACATTCGCTTGGGGAATAAAGTACAAGTTCGGAAGCTTCAAAATATGGATGACACATCCGAAATATACCTTAAATAAATGATCAGTAAATGAAATTCATTTTATTGTATGACTTTGGATGAAAAATTCGTCAGAAAGATAACTTAAATAATAATCATTATTAAATGAATTCATTTTATTGTATGATCTTTAGAAAACGATTTATAGTCCCCATGTTTTATGCGCCCGCTACTCTCGACTTGTGGATCAATTATTCTCCGGAACAATCACAAAAAAATAATAACATCACCTGCGGTTAAAGAGGAGTCCAGAATATTGCCCCATATCATCACTACACGTAGTATATAGTTTTATTCTTGCCGTGTCCCCTTCCCAGACGCAATGAAGGGTAGTAAGTGAATGCCTATGTATTGGTTAAAATACAAATTAGTTGCTTCACAAAGTGTTACAATCACATGGCCCAGAAGTACTAATTCCAACTTCCTAAAAGGTTATTGACCTGTGAAGCTTAAACAAACACCATTTTCTTTTGATCGATGGCCTTTATGCGGGACTATGGGAGATCTTTAGATTGGGTATGGATGGACTTTATGCGGGACTATGGGAGAGATTGGGTAATGTGCAAGGATATAAAGCAGATGTTTCTAGATCAACACATAAGGGGGCTAACTGACAGGGGTCGTATTCTTTGGAAACTACTTTCCTTCGCCGTGTGTTGGGTCATCTGGAAAGAAAGAAATAAGAGGATTTTCGAGAAACGAGAGAAGGCGGAAACTAAAATTATTGAATCTGTGAACGCTACTCTTTTGTACTGGAATGGTCCTAAAGTGGAGTTCAGAGGTGTGGCTTATCAAGACCTTCTTAGGCAATGGAGAAATGTGGTTAATAGGCATTAGCTTCATATGGCTCTACTGTCGGTTTTTGGGTGGGTTTTGAGTACAGTCATGCTGATGGCTGTATCAGTTCTAGTTTTTCTTCTCAAACATTTGGATTTGTCTTTTCTTTGAGATGGAGTCTCTTTTTGTAACTCCTTTATCTATATTTATATATTCGTTGTTGTATTGATCAATTTTTTTTCTTCTTTTGATCGATAAAAAGAAGAAGATTGGATTGATCAAAAAAATAAAGGGTATAATAGGATTATACCACCCAAACAAGAGTACAAAAATCAAATCTAAGTCGGTAAGTGCAATTCTTATGGGAATGAACAAACTCAAAATTTTGTTCAACCATATGAATGGTCAAACGGGTTTCTCCACTATGGTAAGGCAGGGCAAAATGAACAGATTTTGTTTTCTAGGGCCTCACTAGTATTTCTTTTTAATATAAAATATTTTGTATGATAAAGATGAAAAATAAAATAAAATATTTAAGTGAGATAAAATAGGACGAAGTGAGATAAAATAGGATAAAGTGAGATAAAATACGGTTAAAAAGTAGTAAAATAATCAGGGATTGTACTTGGCGTCAATACGAGAATCGCGGGTGTCATTGGAAGAGATGCGGGCGTCATTGGCACTGTCGCGTGTTGGAGCTTCCAACGCCAGCGTTTTTAGCAAGAACGTGCGTCCTTACCACATATGCGCGCTGGATGTTCCGACTCAATGTTCAAAGCATCAGATTTGTTGGTTTGAACATCCATTTTCATGTTTGTTCATTCCATAGTGGGAGAAAAATGAACAAAATCCAAGTTTGTTCATTCCATAAGAAGTGCTCTAATAGACTACCAAACTTAGTTAGAAACTTAAAATGAAAATAAATATTATGCCACTCTTTCATTACATTTGTTTGGTTGACATTTTCAAAATCATTGAAAGCAAAGCTGAAAAGAAAAGATTATGAACTGCCTTATTAAGGACGGTTTGGACATTGTGACTCTTATTACAAAAAACTCGCCCATTTCGTTCTTTCCAGATACTCCATATTATTATTGTTGGTATCATATTCCATATTATGGTACTCTCTTTACTGTGCTTCCTTAGATGACTGGACTGTAAAACTGAAGTGGTCTCATTAGGCGTAGAAAAGAACTAATGAAGCTTGCCCAAAAATTTAGCCCAAACTGATCTTGAAAAACTACAATGTAAGAAAACATTAGAAGTAGCCTCATTCTCAGCACAAAACAAACACACAACAGGAACCTCCACACCTCTTACGATGAGAAAATCCCTAGTAGACAATCTATTATGAGAAATGAGCCACATGAAGAAACTGATCTTTGGAGGATATCTCAGCTTCCAAATTGAGTTAAAGATAGGATTAAAAAGAATTGCAGCATCGTCTTGAGTAATACCTTCATATAAATACTAGACACAAAAATAATTATCCTTTGTTAGAGACCAAATAATTTCATCCTCATCATTCTGATTGAATCTAAAAGAAGCGAGATCATTGCAAAGAAGGTTTGGTTCCACTGTAGCAACAATATTCACTCGTTCAGGCAATTTGAAATACCAGATAATTGAGTTATCAACTGAAGTACCCATATCAGTAACAAAGATTATTTTTTTCCTCTAGAGAGAGCATATAAATTTGGGTAGCAAGTTTTTATAGGAAATTCACACAACCAATTGTTCTCCAAGAATTTGGTTTTAAAACCATTATTAACTTTGAATTTGACATACCTGAGAAATATTGGACTGTATTTCATGATAGCTTTCCACACATAAGTACCATAAGAACTGTTTGGGACCTTTGAAACCCAACAAACCTCTCATGCACCATATTTTTCAGTAGTGATAGACTTCCACAAAGCATTATCTTCTACGTCATACTTCCAAGACCGTTTGGTTAAGAGAGATTGATTGAATTTTTGTAGATTCTTGATACCCAGACCTCCAATTTTTTTCTTCTACACAAAACAACCCATTAATTATATGAATTTTCCTTCTCCCTTTATTGCCATGCCAGTGGAAATCTTTCATAATATTTTCAAGCTTCTTAATTACATAAGAAGGCATCTCAAAAAGAGAGATGTGATATACATGCAAGATGTCCAAGACACTTGAAAATACAAGGGTACCCAAATACACCATAATTTTTTAATTATCCACCTATAAGTCCTTTTAACGAAAGTGATTTTCTATGGACAAAGTCGAGATAATACGACAAATCGGTATTCACACTTTGTGTGATAGTCTATGGATACGAGATCGAGACAATACAACAATCAAAATGTGATTACTTCATAATAGGTTCGGACTTAACCAACTCTATAGGATCACTATCAAGTAATACGGAGTTAATGTTTGTGTATTTTACTTTTAATTATAATAAACAATACACAACAAGATTTTGTTAATGAGGAAACCACAAATGTAGAAAAACCCCGGGACCAAGTCAAGAATTGAATACTCTCAGAATTAAGACGATATACAAAATCTAAACCAAAACTTCATATAGTTGAGACCAAGCAACTAAACCTAGTTCACTTAGTTTCTTCAGTATCCATGCGCTTCCGCCATTCAATAAGTGCACACACTGGAAAAATTCCTTTAGATCGTATTCCAAACAGTAAAAGAATAATAAATCTGTTTGGTAACAACTTTCTTAATTCTTTCAGATGAAGATATCTCAAATCATATGAAAAGGCTCTTCCGTTTAAACTAATAAACTCCTTTTTCTGGTTAGCCCAATCTGTCGAACAACTACCAAAGTAGCAGAGTTTAGATTTACAATTAATTAATATAGAATCAACAAGGAACTATAAGGTGATGCCGATCTTACGCAACTAATCAACCAAATAAATTTGATTCTAGTTGGATCCAAGCCGATCAAGGTTTGTGATACACAAAGATAAGAGAAACCAATCATAAATCTTCTTCGTCTTCAAATCTTCTTTAATCTTTAATTAAACCTGCATAACACCACTTGAATCCCTTGTGATCAATCACACACCGAACGGAGTCTAATAATATAATGGATAATCACAAGATGTATTTAGATATACAAACAGCTCTAAAGATCCCGTCGATACTTCGATCTAGTTTGAGTGAATCTTATATCAGAAGAGAAGATTCTCAAGAATGAGCAAACTAGGTGAAATCAAAGTTCAAAAACCATTAGTCCATCAAATCAATCAAAAACTAATAAACTGCAATTATATCTAGTTTCCCACCAACTGTACTCGTAGAACTTCTTGATCCCACAAAAGTCTTTAAATGAGCAGTCATAAGAGATTTTTCCTAATTAAGGTACTTTCCTCTCCGGATAGACGGCTCCACCAGAAACAAAAAAAATAAGAAGTTTGCCTGGCTCTTAGGATAGTTTGCTAGAAATGAAAACTTAGGTTTTTATAGACCAAGGATGTTTGTACACCAAGGAATTTCCAAAACCGAATATTCTCAAGATATGCAATAAATGCCAAAATCGGTTTTTATAATTCCTGGAAATGCTTTGTCCAATATTTTCCGAAATCTCTCAAAGAAAATCTCCAATTAGTAAATGCGCATCTAATTTTTATTCTCTAGATATATATGCATTTAATTGCTGGTAATTAAAGCATATAAAACTAACAACCTTAATTAAAAGATTCTTAATTTATTTCGGATAGGGATCTCCTTGAGTAATTAAGGAATAACTTTGAACAAAAAAAGATAAGAGGTATTGTTTGTGTTCAAAGTATGTTGACATCTTTTGTAAATCCTCTTTCATATTTACAATCTTAGAATCGATTATACCACACTTCCAAACAAGTTTAGAATTGGTTCATCTGTATTCCAAGACAACTATGTGATTGATCAATTATCAAATCACAATCATGGGTTCAATTGGTTTTACCAATCACAAGGATCGGTTCTACCTTAATATGGATTACTTGTGATCGAACAAACAAGTTACCAGGACCGGTTACATCAGTTATCGGGATCTGTTACGTCAATTACCAGGATCGGTTACCATATTCTTATGGTATTGCTTGTGATCGGTTACACAAGTCACTAGGATCGGTTACACAAATTACTAGGACCGATTACACCAATTACAAGGATCAATTACACAATTTTTTTGTGATCGGTCACACCAATTACAAATATCGATCATACCATCTCAGGTGATTACTTAGGGTCGGTTACAATAATTAATAAAAACCAGTCATACCAAATTATAAATCAGGCACTATGATTAGTTATACTAAGATACATAACAAGTTATGATCGGTTCTACAAACTCACACATATTAATAATCCAAAGATATGCAATGAATAACAATACCAATAAGCCTAGCGATTACCATTTCGATTCATAAACAAGTTCATGAATGTACTTCCTTTAAACGAATGTAAACATTGTTTCCTATGATGAAATCTTCACCTTTACCCATACACATAATCACAATAGCATTCATACGATTATGTCGATGTCATATATACGAAGTTCAAAAGATAAGCGTCATACTTTGTATTCTAATTCCTTATCACTATGATCATATAATCATGTCTCACTACTAGAGTATAATCATTCACATCTTCGCAGTTATGTTTTCAATATAACACGACTTGAAAGATGCGTTAGTAATGAAACTGTTCAAGTCAATATTACTAACCTCAAGAGGAAGGATGATGTCATCATTATAGCTTGTTACTTCTTCACATTATTCAGGTCTTCCAGTAATACTTGTATGTCTCATAATCCTAGACTTTCTAATCTAACCTATACGAAGTTGTCTCTAGTACATAATCTAGCGAATCTTAGATGAGTTTTGATTCACTAAAATATGACAACCAAACTTGACATACCAATGCTTGGTGGGTCCAACCGAGCTATGCTCTAAGAACACTATTAATTAGCGTAATTTTACCTTATTTAGAAAGCAAAGGTTTTTTCCAATCAACTATCTTGATTAAGTACCTCTCAATGATCTTATCACATTTAGCAATACCACATCATTTATCCCCTAGAGATAAGCCAAAATATGTAGTAGGAAGATAGCAATCCAATATAAACAAAATATGGAAAGATCACCATAATACCCCATACCATATATCTGACATTTTGTAAAGTTAATTTTCAAGCCAGTAAGAAGTTCAGAAGAAATAAATACTGGTCTGAGATTTCTAACCTGCTCCACCTCAGCATCCAATTTTTTTTATGGTGCATCTGAAAACTGCAAGTGACTTACCATCTTGCCATCAGATTTTACTTGAAAGCTAGTAAGAATTCCTTGCTCTTGAGCTTGTTTAACCTTAAAATTCAAAGTTTCACCCACTAAAAGAAACAATAAAGTTTATATTGAATCACCATGTCTAATACCTTTTTTACTCTTGGAGTAACATGTTGTTGTGCCATTTACAAGGATAGAAAATCTTGCATACTCCACACATCTTCTTATATCCAACCTCTATATTTTTCGCCAAATCCCATAAGAGTGAAGATTTCTTCAAGAAAATCCCAATTGACATTATCAAAGGCTTTCTCAAAGTCAGTCTTGCAAAGAATTCCAGGCTTTCCACTTCTAATTATAGAATCTATCTATCAATTCATTAGCAACTAAAAGACCATCAAGCATGTGTCTCTTTTTTTATAAATGTTGTTTGGTTAGAAGAAATAACATTAAGAAGACATTGTTTAAACCACTCTGCCAATTTTTTTTTGAAACTATCTTATAAGCTCCATGCACTAAACTTAATAGTCCTAAGATCTTTAATCTTCTTTATAGTATCTTTTTTGGGAATCAGTGTAATGTTTTTAACCTCCAATTAAGAAAATTTTGTTGTTGTAATTCTTTGATAACATTAATAAAATATTCTTCAAGGGCATCCCAACACAAGCAATGAAAACTTATAGGGAGTCCATCTGGACCTGGAGCTTTATTTTTCCCAAGCATCTTCATTACAACTACACATTCTTCTTTAGTTATGTCACTTTCAAGCCACATACATTTTCTTCTGAAATTCTTGAAAAACTCACATCATCCATAGAGACAGTTCTACTAGCTTGAGATTGAATTATATTTTGACAGAAGGAAACAATACCACTCTTGATTTCTTTCCCATATGAAGTTAAAGTATCATTTACCTTAATAGAACCAATATAGCTTCTTCTCCTCCTCCTATCATTTGAAATTTTGTGTTGTTCTCAGAATCTCTTATGTGGGTGACTCTAGGTCTTGACCTCCTGCCTAGCCAGGACACTTTCATTCTATTTATGCTCAGTTAGACCATTTTTAACATTTTACTCAGCATCCAGGTCAGCAAAAATAGTTTCCATCTCCTCCAACCTTCTATCTGCATCACCAAAATCCCACTTTGCTCTATTATTTATAAGTTTATGCTTAGTACATTGTAGCTTTTTGCAAAAAATGAATCCTGCAAGGACAGACACAACAACATAAGACCACAAATCTCTTACAATAAAAATAAAATTTGGATAAGTAAGCCAGTATTACTCACAGAGGAATGAGAATATCCATGCTTCACTCCTTCACAAAATAAGGAAATTGGATTATGATCTGAGCAACGTCTATCACGTGCTTTTTTAATAACTTGAGCGTACATACATTCCCAAGAAGGAGAAACCAACAATCTATCAATTCTACTCTTGATTATATGAACTTTATTATTAGTCCATGTGTAAGTAGCACCAAGCATAGGAAGATCAATAAGCTAATGTGTTGAAATAAAATTGCTTAACTTTTTCATTCCTGTAATATTTTCTCCTCCATAAGATCTTTCATGAGAGAATCTAATCTCATTGAAATCACCTTCTACAACCCAAGGATAATTCCAAAAACATCTTAGTTTTTTCATTTCTCTGAAAAATAATTTGACTTCATCAGTGTAAGAAGCACATGGAGCATAGACTCCAAAAAACATCCACTCAAAAGAATTAGAGATGGTTTTACAGAGAATCGTAATAGAATAAGGAACAACGAAAGAATTAGTGACCTAAAATTTATCTGAGTCCCAGAGACACATAATACCGTCTGAGATTTTTTGAGATGGACAATCAAGCCACTTAACAGAATCTTTACTCCAACATTGCCACATAAGAAGATATGTACATTGTTGTATTTTAGTTTCCTATAACAACACAATGCATGGCTTCCAATCTAGAATTTTCTTATTAACAATATCCCTCTTGTTTAGATCATTAAGGCCATGAATATTCCAGCAAACAGTTTGAAAATCCATAAAAAATGAACAACGGACTATTTCTGAACTAAAAAACCTCCTATAAGGCTTTTAAATTATCCGTATCAAAGTTTAAAGATGCATTATTATAGCATTCATCATGTCATCATTCACAACATCTTTAGAACACTTACAATGAATACCAATTCTTGGGAAAATAGAAACCATTTGAAGTAATACAGTTATAGCGCCCCATAAGCTAGTAGCTGACTAATCCAAGAGATTAACTATAAATTGAGCCACTAATGATCTAATTCATCTAATTAAGCATTAATTTCAAAAGTTCTAACCAAAGATTAACCCAAATCTAAACCCTCTCTGAATTAAATACAAGAACTCCTCTCATATAATACATATCAAATAATGAATTAATTTACAAATAGAATATAAATACAAAATAAACATAGCGGAAGCTAACTAAATAACGTAATCAAGTTCTCGAAGCTTTCATCGCCACGTGCACATCTTGATCCATCTCTGAATCTGAAAGTGGGAATTGAGTGAGCACATCATTCCTAAAAGGGGTGTCTAGTAGAAATAACATTTAACTTTCAAGTAATCATTGGCACGATTTGGAAAATAATACACGTTTTCCCAAACATTAAAAGAAATGACCAACACACTAAATTACAATCATGTATATGGAACTAACTCCTTCTTGCAAATAATTATCTCTGTGGTGAGATTTACACACCATAATATTGGTGACAATTACACACCTAGATAAGCATAAAAGCATGAAAGAAAGTAGATATAAATCAAGAATCGTATCATATATACCACAGATGGGAATTCTTATTTCCCAAACATTCAAATGGAAATTATTTTTTCCCAAACATTCATAAAGATAAACGAAGCATTACAATTCCACTCAAGCAATGAAAAGATTAAAAGAAATAACAGAATTTTCAGAATTCAAAATAAAATAATGCATGGATACACAATCATACAATGCATGAATTTGTTAAACATAATTTTTTTTAAAGAAAACATCAACTATTACAAAAGAGTTAATGTATATTCCTACCTCTTTTGATGACAAGCCTTGCCTACCTCGAGATCTGCAATCCACGGGTTCATCTTTTGAATCAATCATTGTTAATAAGGACTAACTATTAGTCACATAAGAATTATAAGAATCTATCCAAAATGGCTCACACAAGAATTATACAAGTCTATCTAATGATTTTAAGCCCAATTATGGTTCTATATCTTTTATTATCTATCTTTAATATATCTAATGGTTTACTAATTCAATTAGGTTGGTTCCATAGTCCATTAGATAAGTCTTAACAAGATATACAACTTTGTAGAAGGGACCAAAGGAGAATTCGGATCATAAAGGGTCCAAAACATGAATTTATGAAAACATGATTCATCATAGTTAACTAGCAGTTGCTAACAGTCAAACTGATGGTCAAAGGTGAACTAACAATCAATGTCTAAGTCAAGGTTAGAGGGAAAGTCAATAGTTAACATGTTAAGGTCGGGTCAATTGGTCCAAGTCAAGTCAAAAGGTTAACTCGGTCAAGTTTAGTTCTGGTCTACTAAGTGTAATCAGATGAAATCCTAGTTTCTGAGTTAACTTACTCAGATATATTGAGTCAGCGAAGCTGACTGGGCTGACTAACAGGCTTAAGCTTATGCACATGCTAGAGCCATTGCTCATGCCAAAGAACATTAATTCACAAACATTGTGCAACACATATGTTTGTATGGTAAAAATTGCTTCTACCCCAAACACGAATTTTTATGATGATTATTGTTGAAGATCGATCTACTTCTTCAATTGAATTGTGTGTGTGTGTGGGGGGGGGTACCTGCAAAAAACCCTCCGATGCTAAAGTCAGTTTATGGATTTTTCACAGGAGCTTTTTTGGAAAGAATTACATACCTTTTTGGGTTAGGGAGTCATGTATTTATATGGTCCAAATTAGGCCCTTAATCCTAATTTCGAAATGAATATGATTTGTCTTAATTCCTTGCATGCCTCCCTGCATTGATATTCTACATGGCTTGGAATAACTGGCCCTTGCATGTCTCTAGTCATGAATTGCATTGACTGGCTCCTGCAGGCCTCATGTAATAACTGGCTTGCATTGATATTTTTCATGACTGCATGGCTCTGGCATAACTGGCCCTTGCATGCCTCATGGAATGTTTTAGAAACATCCTCTAAGGTTAAGAAATTAAGCCTTCATTGAGAGTAACTGACCAAGCCTATGAAAAAATTGATGAAATAGTCAAAACCAACGTGGTGGGGTGGAGAAATCCGTAGGCTAAATGAGCATGGGATGAAATAACACTGAGCCAACCACTCAAATCGGGTGGACTAACTAAGATGGTTGTGCATGTAGTTATAGTGGGTGCCTTAGATCCAATGTGCTTTTTTACTAAATAGATTACCCCGTAACAATATTAGGGTGCTTGATTAATAGGTATATGGAAAAATCTAGATACTCTAAGCATGGATGACATGTGAGTGAGCATGCAACAGCCTAAAGAGCTTTTATCTTTGTCTTTCAAAATCATCTTTAGATGTACTCCATATTTTCTTTGTTGTGTCCGCCATTATCTTTTTCCCCATTTTCTGTTGCATCTAGAGCAAATGAAATTTTGTTTTTGTCTTGTAAATAATCAAAGTACTTAGCTTGGTATTTCTTCATTGTATATAAAATTGTTATAAATTTTTATCTTACCGTTTTAGACAACTGTGCTTAACTAATTTTGACTGGAAATTAAAATTTTATGTATGCTCCGTTTGTGTGGTACTTTGACAATTTTTTTGTTTAAACGGCTGGTGAACTGTTTATGAAATTTGCATTTTACGTATTTTTGTTTTATTTTTTCGAGTGGTGAATCGTAGGGTTTGCCTTGCCGGACGGGTTGAAATCCAACCTGTTCAAAGGAAAATTTCACCGATCCTCTACAGTTGGTGTCGGAGCAGTTCCGATTCACTTGGGACTGTGAGTTTTGTACTTACTTATTTTCTGTTATTTCACGTTGTTGGAGCTATAACCATTGAACTTTCATCTCTTGTTTCTATTTTTTTTTCTTGGCCTTGAAAATTTTATTGTTCCTGAGTTTATAAAATGAATGCTTATTATTATATTTCATCTTTATGTTATTTTTCTTTTTCTTTTCTTCTTCGAGTGACGGACATGGGGGTTTGGCCTTGCTGGGAGGGTTAAAATCCAACCCGTTGGAAGCCAAAATTCACCTATCCATTACAATGCCACATCAACGACATTGCTGACATGGCACCCGATTCGCTGATGTGACTACTAATCTTGCTGATATATCACCTGCCACGTCATCATTCCCGCTGACGTGGATGTTTCCATGTCATCACCTATGCTGAAATGGTACCTACCGCATCATCGACGTGGCATGTGTTGGCGTAGTTGCTCGTTACTTACGTGGCAGTTGCCGATTCGCTTGGAGTTGGTGACGTGGAGCGCTTATGTGGAACTTTTTTAGCCCAACTTGGACTTCTTTCTCATGGGCTTGTGACTTGAGTGTTTGCTAGTGAGGCATAGCTTAGTTTGTTGCACATGGGGTCTTTGCAGGGCATAGTTAGCTATACTTGGCTAATCAAGGGCATGTCCAATGAACCCTTCTTAGCTAATAGGAGGATCTTTGTAGGCCTGAGTTTGCCCTTTTTTTCTTTTGTAGAATATTAAGGGTACAAACAACACAAAACTCAACTACAACTTCTACTTCATTACCCTTTCAATTCTACCAAACTAAAATTATACATTCATTCTTAAATAAACTTTGAATATCAATTACATATAAAAATTAAGTTTACTTGCAATTGTAGTAGCTGCAGTAACTATCTTCTCAAATCAAACAAACTAGCATACCACAATAATTACAAAAATTCCTAGAGTTCTTCCTTAGTTCCTAATTCAAAAATTCAATCCATTATATTCACTTCCAACCCCTTTTACCAACATCCATTCTGTAACAATTAAAGCAAACTTCAAAGAATCTTTGCTTTGATCATTCAAGACCACAAAAATACTCATCCACCACACTACAACTGACATTTCAATTCACTTATTATATAAACATCACCATATTACTTCTTCAACTGAAATCTCTCTTCAAATCTTCTTGAATCCTAACAAAAACATCAATATCACTTCAACCAATTCTAGACAACAACTCTACCAATGTTGATCATTCATGGCTCACTCTCGTTGTATCTCATTAGTTCTATTTAGGAATCCATTTTAACATCCCATTCACTCAAACCAATTCAACTTCATGTAACCAACATCAATACAATTTCTAAAACTCAATTCCTGTTTTAATCTAAACATGAACCAATCTCTAAGAATCGACATAACCTTAAACATACACTCTATATAGATCCATTCCATACTCATCTCAAATATTAATTCAAATATTAACTACCTAAACTCAATCAAGAAGATTGAATAACTTTATCTAAATAAACTCAGAAGAACAATTACCTCAAAACAGTATTACTCAAGCAGTTGGACTTCAATTTCTCCTCCACTAGAGTCG
Organism: Papaver bracteatum; assembly: GCA_023529315.1. Lineage (NCBI taxonomy): Eukaryota > Viridiplantae > Streptophyta > Magnoliopsida > Ranunculales > Papaveraceae > Papaver > Papaver bracteatum. The sequence goes on from JAJJWX010001881.1 coordinate 746,837, forward strand.
GTTCATCAATTCACCTCAAGACTAAGAACAACCCCTCAATTCAATTCATCCAATACTAAAACCTTTCCATCGTCACCATCAATTATCAACTAAGCCCTAATTCAAATCCCAACTCTTTTCTTCTCTAATTTGAACCAAAAACTACAACCCAATTCTTCATATTACAGAACCCATTTTCAAGAAAAGATCTAAACCCTCACTTACATCTTCTTGATCAGTAGTTGAGACTCAAAAACCCTAATTACACGATTCGTTCAACATTAATAGTTAGGGGTGTATATCCGACCGGGAAGGCCATCCCAAGCCCGATTGTAGCATAGGACGGGCCAGACGGGCTTGTAGTATTTACTACCCATTAAGTTTGATAGGTCAGGCCGGGCCAGGCAGTAGCAAAAATTTAGTGCCCATGGACCGTCCATACCCGTGAAGCTATACAGGCCATGCCAGGCCAGGTCGGCCCGGGCAGGCCTCGGGCCCAAGAGATAATTCAAAAACTAAAAAAGAATATATTTTTTATTATTATTTAGCTTGATGAATGATGATACATCTCTAACTCGTTCAAATGATAGTTCAAGCAATTCATATTCATTACTATGAAATGTAAGTCAAAATTTTCTTCAACTTCAATCATTTTCCAACTTGAAAAATTTGATTCCTTAGTGAAATCCATCATACTACTAGAAAACTTTATTTCATATTATCAGATAGTCAGGCCGGGAAAATAAACATGCTACTTGGCAGGAAAACATGTCGGGCTCCAATTTTTTAACAAATACCCGGGTCCGCACACTTATAATTATCGGGAAGGCCGGGTAAGCCCATGACAAGTTGTCGGGCGCCCATGGGTTCGTTCGGACCCGTGCGGTACACACCAGACCACAGGCTTTCGGGCATTTTGTACACCCCTATTAACAATAATTGACTCATTAGTTGGCAAAGTTGAGATTACCATACTAAGATTCTGAACTCTAACCTTCACGAGAGAATTATAAACAACACCATTGTTGAACTGTAATTAAGAAATTTGAACATGAAACGAATAACCTCCAAAATGACATAAGAAAGATGTAAAAATACCATCATAACTTCTGACCTTGAGACGAATTGCAGAAGAATCTTCCCAATTCAGAGTTGTTGCATGCACCTCTAATAAACATCTAAATCTTGAGGAAAGCTCAATATAAAGGTTATGACCCCAAATGTTGAATGGAACTCCACGAACCTCATGTAAGGATTCATAAGCTCATCAACGATATTTGACCGCTCTAGAGATGATTAAGAGACGTTTTAATTGTTAAGATTCGATTAACCGAATATGAATTTAATTAACAGAATTTGATCTATCATTATTCTGGAGATGAAACTAGTACCATTGGATATATCTCGAAAATTTATGTGGGATGGACTACTCGAACGTGTCAATCGGATAATGGACGAAGAAACATTTGATTTGTGAGAATAACAAAATAGTCATTTCATAACAAAGTTGATTAAGGCAGTCGGGATTTATTTTTGGGGCATCGGGTGGTAGCCCATATCATTTTGAGAGGGTGTTTCACCAATTTCATTGGTTTTATCCCCAAAACCAACCCGAGAAGAATTCATTCTTATCTTCTTCTTTTCTTTCCTTTTCTTTCTTCTTCTTCTTCTTTTATGTTCTGACCTGCTGGTGGAATCGTGAGTTGAATTAGGGATTTTGGTATCGAAAGAGGTTTAAATAGATCGAAGAGTGGTTAGTAGTACTGGTGGTCTTAATTCTTGAGCTTGATTCAGATTACAAGAAAAGGAAAATCAGAGATGAATTTAAGGGTTTTTCCTAGAACTAAAGATAGGATTGGTGAGAATTAAGATGAAAATCAAGAGTTGATTGAGTATATTGGAAATCAGTGAACTAGGGTATTGAATTCATGTTGGGTTTGTAAAAAAAGTCAGGAATGATGAAATTGAGGGTTTTGAAGGATGATTGGAAGTGGGTTTGACTCTAATTAGAAAATCGAAGATTGAGAATCTGTTTTAGAGTTACTGGGAATCAAAGATGATGATGGGGATTGAAGGATTGTTGTTAATCTTGAGGCAAGTTGCTGGAATGAATCAAGTGAATAAGAAACCGAATCCAATTGCCTGAGTAGCACAGATTTGAGGTAACCTTTATTCTCAGTGAATCTTGTAAAGTTAGTTGATTCATATATTGAAGTTGTGTGATTGTTAATGAACTCAAAGTTGATATGGTTATCATGGGTAGGTGAACTATATAAAATGAGAGGGTAATACGATTATGTTGTTAAGTTAAGATTGAATAACCTGGTGATGCAGGTATGAGTATATTGAATCACCATTGGAAATGATGTTATTGTGGTAAATTCGTGATGGTAGTGAATAAAATGAGTTAGGAAAGAATGTGATTACAATGAAGATATGGATGTACAGGTGGTAATTTTGTATGATGAATGTCACCGATATTGCATGTGGTGATGGGTTTGTTTGTGTTGAGAATGAATTACAGTTGGGAGTGAAGTGTGATTAAAATGAAAGCTGAAGATTAGGTTTCAGTCTGTATCGCAGTTGAGTCTGAGATGTAGTGTTGCTGTCAGGGGTTATGTAATGCAGTTGAAGTATTATTGTAATGCTGAGAATGGTGATTCTAGAGTTTTAAATAGTGGTTCCTGTGAAAGCTTGGAACTGATGTCATTGCAGGAGGGAATAGTTGAAGTTTTGTTAAAGCATAGATTCAGGTTGGTAACGGAAATGAAGTTGTTTTGAGCATAGTTTGATGTGTGTTCTGGTGATGCACCTTGATGGCGCATTTATGCTTGTGGCCTGTGCATGGCTCAGGCCAGTGCTCTTTTGATTAGTTAGATGTCTGACTGATTTAGTATTCTGACTCTGTATTTGACTGAGTTATCTCTTTGACCTGAATCATTCTAATTGACTGAGTTAACTCAGATTTGATCCGTTAACCTTAACCTTGACCACTTGACTTGCTCTTTGACTGACGTTGACCTTTAATCTGACCAGTGACTAGGCATTGACCGTTACAATTGACTGTTTGTTGACAAGTGATCTTTCCGATCACATGAGTTATTTTCCGGTGATTAATCCGGACAGTTCCCGACCACTTTTGATACCATTTCCGTTAACCAATTTGGACATAGAACTATCGATGAGAACTTAATAAAGAAAGAGATGGGAAATCTAGAACGAAGATTAAGATAAAGCAAAGGATATCGACTGGGATTCTGAAAGATCATTTATGTATCATTGTCATGTTAATTCAGATGGTAATTATACGTTCAAGATGACGACAATGATGAGGATGATCGCAGATAGGAAATGGTAGATTGAGAATCTTGTATTGGAGTGGTTTGCTTTCAATATCAGGTGGGAACTCTGTAAACTTCTTGTAATTATTAAGTCTCTTTCAAATGCGAGCATGATGTGCACTTACTTTTTGTGAGTATATATGTGTGTAAATGGTTGGGTATGCTGTGTGATATGTGTTGTCGGATTCTCCAAAAATTTATATCTAATCTATGTTGATTAGGAGTCAGTTTAGACTCCAATTATTTATTGTTATAAGGAGGTTAGGCTTCCTAATATTATCTTTTTACAATTTCTTGTGAGAATCCATTCATTACATAATATGCTTGATTGTAAAACATTTGAGACTTATAGAGGTAGTTCTTGAATCACGTCCTGGGAAACCATGTGGATGGGAGCTATTATTTGAGTCTGGAGTTATTTTATCGTTTTCTTCTCTAATCAGTTTGGCGATGGTCAAAATGACACATTTTCGGTTTGTTCTAATATTACTTTTGTAGATCATCTGGTAGTGGTCTTTCATGGGTATTTCTACTAAGGACACAATATCCGAGGAAGTGGAATTAGAATGACCTTTCGTTCATGAATGTTATACTTCGATGTTTGTTGACTGCTATGTGAATAATGTGTTATCTTTCGTACTCCCCCCCCCCCCGATTAGTGACTGTGTAACCCCACAGATCCTAGCTAAGCACTTAATAGACGGGAGGCCGTTGCTTAATTATCTTAATAGCACGGGAGGCCGTGACAATACAATTACTTTCTATTTTATAAATTATCAAGACTCGAGCGAGAGGACGTCGAATATTATCTTAATAGCAGTTGAGGCCGTGACAATATTATATTATATATTAATATATAGGGTAAACTTTCGTATGCATATCATACTTGATTGATTTTACAATGAATGTGCTATTGAATGTTATCTTCCTATAATCTTTCTTGAATATCTTTTTTCGATATTATGTTTTAGAGTGGGGAACAGAAGTGTTCCTTTATTGTTGTACTTTAAATATTCTGTCTTTTAGCATTATGTTAGTGATTACTTTAGAGTTATATATTGGGAACCATTTGGGATGATGTTCTCACTCGTTCCCACTTCAATTTCAGTGATCCGAAGAAATGGTGCGCTCAAAGATATCCATTTTCGTAACTTAAGATTTTAGTGAACTGAAGATTTTTGCTTATCTTATATGCAAGTATTTTTTTGATAATCAGTAAAAAAACACATTACTATATTCATATAACTCGAGAGACTATCTTTTATATAATATCAGAGAGTTTGGATTTTGTCATTAGTACTTCATGAAATTAAGGTTCTTAAATTTGGTAATTTAGGTTGATGTTTTCAATTTGGTTGTTATCCTATTAGCTAAGCATGTGATTAGGTTGGGGGCGTTACACCTCAATCCATGACCCTTCAGAATTTAACTCAGATAATGACACGGAGTTAAAAGCATTCCACCATGGTAGCATCCTCCGGTGGATAAATCATTAACATTCAAAATACCAGTATGCACCATTTTTTCTCTATCATGAGATGTTGCAAAAAAAAAAAGCCTTATTATCATCAAAGGGAAAATATCAAACCCTGCATAAACCTGAAACCGATTAGCAATCTCAAGAGAAATATTTCTTAGAGGTCTCAATTATCACTTCCAGATTCCAATCTGGGATAGAATCTACAGTCACTAAACGAGATCTGAGAATCATATTATTCTTTAGTTTGAGACACCAGAATGGACTCAATAGAACTTTTAGGTTTAACATATACTCCCTCTGTCCTATTTTAGATGAATGGAAAGGTTTTTTCACACATATTAATAAAAAGGAAAGATATTATATATTTTCCAAATCTACCCTTTTTAATTTCTCCTAAAATATTTAATTTTTTAGTTTTTAATTCCTAGATTTTAGTGTGGATTTGGAATTTAGTGGATTATTAAAAATAATCATTTGGGAAATTGAGCTTAAATTATATTTTATGTTTATATATGATTCCAAAGCATGGACAAATCAGGAAGGTTTGGGGAGAAAATATGAAAACCTTCATGTAATTTGAGATTTGAAAAAAACCCTTCCCTTTCATCTAAAATAGGACGGAGTGAGTATCTTTTTTGAGGTAATATTAGTAAAACCATTCACAAAATGTAACCAACTTATGTCTCACTCAGCAGCTGGAAAACACATAGAATGCTTAATCCCTTCACAAGAAACTGTTGCACGGAAAAACTCTCCAATAGTCCAATTCTATTTCGATTGCGAGAAAACAATATATATTCCTCCCCACGGTGAAAGATCCAATACCAGCTACCATATAAACCTTTCTTGGATTCTTTTCTCATGATATTTTTCATCCAAGTTAATTAATCCTTTAAAACTAATCAAAAGTTCTACATTCATTCTTGTATTTCTGGTTTTTTCATCAAATAAAATTCCATCCTTAGTGTGTGAAAGATTAAAGGCTTTGAAATCACAATCGACAAAAACATCTTAATTTGAGAAACATTATGTGCCGCTTCTTCTCTTCTTCCTGGAAGTCTCCCAATCTTCATCCCCCTCAACAAAAGTTGATTTCATCACCTTCTTGTTATTTGAATCTCATTTTGCACCAACAACAACAACCCAACTTCCGGAACAACTTGAAGACCTTGTAGAACCCTGTAAATCTTGCTTACCTTGCTGATTTGTATCCAAAAACATTGCCTTGATATGTTTAGAAGACGAACCTTGCACCATCCTTGCTGCGAAAAAATAGGACATTCTTCCTCTTTCAAAAAGATTATAAAAGATTACACCTTGGTTGGTTGGATGTAGGATGAGCATGGGACGGTATGGACCGATTTTTAACTCATCCGTATCCAATCCAATTCATTATGGATTTCGAATTTGGCACCCGCATCATGTCCAACATACAACGTATTTGCATCCAATTGATGCGCGGATAAACAAAATGGATACGGATAATCCAATGGATTTGTTTTAGTTAAAATTTATAATGAAGAAACAAAGCCAATATAGAGAATTCTTTTAGAGCCTACACATTTTATATATGCATGTAAATATAGAAGTGTCATGGAAAACACTCCAAGCAAACACCTTAAGGATTCATTAACTATATATATATATTTTCTAAAAACTATATAAATGCCCTTAAATCAACGGGTATAGATGTCCAATGGATTTCAAGGTTGCATCTGGGTGCAATCCATAATCCGTTGGATTACAAAAATCCCACCCACATCCAATTCATTAGCGAACGGTCTGGGCAACCATCCGTAAAAATACTGTTGGTCCCCCGGTTAAATCCGCTTATTAAGGGCCAAATATTCACCACAAACTGGATGTGACCCCATCTTTGACTCGATCTAAGACAGATGTTTGATTTTTCTTTTTTTTTTAAATTTATTTTTATGATGTCATACGGAGAGCATATTTCTAACACAACAAGTCCAATTCCCTCACAAGTAAGAGAGAGAGAAAGAGAGAAGATTTCCCTTAAAGTTCAATGACGCCAAATATTTATTTTTATGATGTCAATCGTAACCTCCATTAAAACTAAAAATTTCATCGTCTTCGATTAATCGGCGATTTGAAAAATGTTTGGAAAAACCCAGTTAGGGTTTAGTTTATCGTGTTGGATTTAAGTTAATTTTGTATCAAAAATTAGGGTTTTGTATGAAAATTGAAATTGAAATTTCTGGGTTTATGTGAGTTACGGTTGGTAATAACTCAATTACGAACCGTAACTGGAGATTTTGAAGAACATACGGTTGGTAATAGAACTATTACCAACAGTATGTTCTTATATCTAAGAATTTTCTTCAGTTACGGTTGGTATTCGATAACTTACGAACCGTAACTAAGAGTTACGATTGGTAACAAGCAAAATTGCAACCGTAAGTTCTTCTGAAAATACAAAAGTTTTGATTTTGTTATGTACTTTAGATAATTTTGAGCGAGAAAAAGCTAATGGGAACTAATTTTGAAATATACCGGGTCACTGGAATCACTCATTTTGGTTGAGTGAATCAAAATCTTGGGTTTCACAAATATCACATAAGTTTTCTTTTTCTTCTCCTCTATATTTTTTTTTATAACTCTAAAAATCTGATGTTGGTGTTATAATAAGTGAAAATTAATTATCAACACGAATCTTGATTATTAGCAGTAAGGGCTAATTAGTCATTTCCATATTTTTCTTTGATAAGGGGCACTTGAATTACCTTGTAATGACCTTTTTTGTCTTACTAAGTTTCCGCTCCTCTACCATTTCTTGCCGCCCCTTTACCAAGATTGCAAGTATTATACTTAGGGTCCAACCAAGTCTCTTTTTGAACACGATCAAGTCCACAAGTCACCTATCTCTTTATAGAATTGGGCTTAGAAGCCATGTAATGACCATCTGGACCAAGTAATGGATTTTCATGTACCAATAGAGGTGTAAACTAGGCTGTGCCAGCACGAGCACAGCCCAGCATATCCCGCTAAAATTTGAGCACAGCCCAGACCAGCACGTGACTTAGCCCAGCACGGCACAACAAAATAGTTAAATGGGCCGTGCTGGGTTTGACTAACTGGCACAGCAGCACAACACGCGGCACGGATAAACACGTGGCCCAGCCCAGCCCAGCACGTTAAGAAAACATGTCATAATTAACATGTACAACTACACCGTATAACAAGGCATAATACATTACATTTTTTGTATATTTCACAAAAGAGTCACTATTCTAGCTAGTTTTTAACATTTTATGCTGGCTTATTTATAATAACACATATAATACCTTAATATTTGAAAAATATATTTCAATATCGTTATTATAATGTCGTCACCTATATTTAACTAGAACATTAATTTATATGACAATAATCCAATTTTATATTTGATGGACTATATTTTTTTTATTAAATAAACTTGTTAATTTTACTTAAAATAATTTCAAATGATATGTTGTCTAATTAAATTCTTGTGATAATGTCCGACTTAATGTATACATTAAGTGATTTCAAATTGTTTATAGCACATGTGCCAGCACGGCATATCACGACACGTTTATTAGTGTGTTGTGATGTGCCTAGCTTTTGACTAGTAAAGCACAACACGACACATCACGTTTAAATCCTTGGCACAACACAGCACAGCACGACACATGGCACGTTTTACACCTCTATGTACCCTATTTAGTAATTCGGCGTATAATACGCATATCATACTCGAATTTTACCGATTTATTATGTCCAGAATAATACGGACGAATTAGTGAAAGACCGAATAGAATAATACGGACGAATTAGTGAAAGACCGAATAGAGTACGCGTCTATTTATGACCTTCCCGGATAAATTGCGTATTATACGCTTTCGCGAATTATTCGCGTGTTTAATTCGGACACGTGGTAGTAATTTGATTAAAGGATTTTAAATTTCAAAAACTTTGGGGTTGGAAAGAATTGAACTCTCAACCTCCAGGTTGATATGCTGCGCTCAAACCACTGGGCTATGCCCTGTTTGGTGATCTATGTACATATATTACAATTATATAGGAGTTTTATCATATTTCAAACCCATTATTATGTTTAAAAGCTATTTTAATATTATTTAAATAGCCAAATTTTGAGCACCGAATTAGTATATGAAAAAAGAATTATACACATACGTATGCCGTTCCGTATTACTCCCGAATCACGAACCATTGACCGGATTTTTGACCGGATTTTATTTTTACGAATCCGTATAATACTCATACGTATACCATTCCGTACGTATGCCGTATCCCGAATTACTAACTAGGCTATGTACCAACATTAGTTTCCTCGTAATTGAATAGGCGTAGTCTCGTCAACAATCATTTCAGTTAGTTAAGTGTCACTTGAAACACGCATGCACCGTTTAGGTATGAGTTGGCAGGATTTACGAAAGTTGGTAAAACGCGATTAATCATTTATGGTCCCCAAATTTTATGCTCCCATTAGTCGCAACTAGTGGATTAATTATTCTTCGAAACAACCACAAATAATTCCTCAAAATAACATTACCTACGTACACTTCTCTCTCATAAGAACAAAAAAAAAAGAAAAAAAAAACTTTAAAACTTCTTCATCTTCTTGCTCAGATTTAGTCTTTTTGGGTTAGATCTGAGTAAGGATTTTCTGTCTTTTATGAATAAAAGTAGAGTAATTTGTAGTTTTAGGTTTTGTTTTTGTTATTTTTGGTGTCTATGGACACATTTCTTCGCTATTTGGGCGATATTCTCTTCGTCTTTGGGACGATTTTATCTTCGCTCTAATAGCGATTCTCTCAAATCTCCATGGTGTTTCTTGGCTTGTTATTCTCGATTCATCAAGAACATCAATGATTCTGCTCGGATTCGCTTTGGATTCATCTTCAACAAGAGGGATTTAGGGCATCCGTATTCGTTTGGATCTACAAGATTTTGGGAAAATTACTCCATTTTATTTGGAGCATCTCTTATTGAAGAAGAAGATAATTATTTCAAATGGTCGGAGTTGATTCCGGTTCACGCCATCTTTCGTCAATACTGCTGGTACAAAAATTGGATATCTTTGCGGTGCATGGCTCTTTCTATTCGCGATGTATTTGCAATTGGTGTCATCATTTGTATTTGGGTTTTGATTATCTTGTATTTTAGTGTTTTTGATAATCTTGTAAGCAATCATGTAATCACTATTTTGGTTTGAATGAATTGAAATGTGATTTTCCATAAATAAAAATAAAAAAAAAACATTACCTACGTACGGTTAAAACAAAGTCCAGAATATTACCCCATTTTAACCTGTACTACTCGTAGTATATAGTCTACTTTGAAAAAGTCAAAAAAATAAATAGGGGATTAATTTTCGGAATACTTTCATTTTTTTTCCTATTAAATGTCAATTGCTTAGGATTTGTTGACATGGTTATATTGACACATTCTTCACATTTTATATCCATTTTTTTTACCAAGCCCAACCGGCAATGAATTTGAAGCTATTTTTTTGTGATATGTTCTTCATATAAAACTCTACATCCGTACCAAAAATGAAAGTATTCTGAAATACGAAACTTCACCATCCACAAATTTTAATTTCAACCATTAATCTTCAACGGCTGATATTCAAAATCGTAGATGGTGGCTTTATATATCTCAGAATGCTCTCATTTTTGGTTGGAATGTAGACACTTAAAAGAAGAACATGTCACCAAAAAATTAGCTTTAAATTCAATGCCGATTGGGCTCAATAGAAAAAATGACGCTAAAATGTGAAGATTATGTCAATATAACCATGTCAACGGATCCCCCTTATTTGAATTGTATAAAATTGTTAACTCTATTTTTAATTTGAAAAGATAAAGAGAACATGTAAAATCAAATTTATTTTGGAAACTTTATAGTGAAGATAAAATAGAATATATTGTTAAAAGATATCGGTGCTATAAGTTATGTGTTGGTGCTCAGCATGTTGCTAGGCTACCAACCAAAATTTTGTACGAACCTATTTATTAATTAAAAAAAAAACCTTTGTTAAAAAGTAATGAAGATAAATATGAAACATATTAAATAGATTTGTTTCTATTTATTGGACATTCCCATTAAAATTTTATTTTAGGGCATACTAAAGATGATTTTCTAGTTATAAAAAATCGAAGGTTAAATTTGAGAAATATATGAGAAATAAAAAATATCTAATTTAACATCCAATGGATACACATATGGACGGATTGGATGCGGATGATCCAAAGGAATTCCTTATAATTAAAATATTAAACTAACAAAAATGACTTGATTAATGACCGATCAAGGAATAAAAAGAGAACAAATATGACTTAGTTTTGCGTCTCAAGCTCAAGCCTGAAGAAATTGACGAAAAGATAAATAGACTATATGGCGGACTATTAAAAACACAACTAACATCTATTATAAAAATCATAGAAATATTTTAAATCTGGCAGATGCGGATATCTAGCGGATTTTTAAGAGTCCATCCTTATCCAATCCAAAACCAGTCGGGTCCTAAAAATTTCATCCGCACCCAATCCACTATTGAATGGTCCGGGAACCCGTTCGCATAAATATGATTGGTCTCGATAAAAACCATGGATTTCGTACCAAAGGCTCACCCCGATCCCTATTAATTAATGCTTGTTCGAATGTGGGTTATTTTTATCCGGATTTTTATCTTTCAATTTGTTTTCCATGTTTTGGACGGAGAAAATTGTTTCTTAATTTCATTTTATGATTGATTTTAATTATAGTAACAACCATTTTAAACGAACGGTGAAAAGTAAGATCATGTTAGACACATAAAATAGAGATACATAAAATGCTTTACCATAACATTTAGATGAGACCAACTATTTAGTATACCCAGATTTATATGGACATAGTGCCCTTACTAAGGGGATGCCAAATATGGGTGAAATTACTTTAGTACCCTTTATAATTCTAATAACCCTAAATCAGTTTTATTATTTTCATTTCATCTTCCTTCTTCTCTTCTTCTTCTTCTCCTCCACAAACATACCGGCTCCTCCATCCCCCACCACCGAAACTCGTCGATTTTAAAACTCCAATTAATCTTCATCAATGGATCCTCCAAGACCTAAGGAAAGTCATTTGAAATACACTAATAGAAAACCCAATCAATACAACCCCGGAATTGCAAAACTAGTTCAACAGAAAGTGAAAAAAAAAAACGGTTGTTGAAGAAGAAATTGAACCCGCTCAAAACAAAGAAATGGTGCGATTAAGAAAGTAAGGGCCTACTTAAACTCACTCCAGTGCTTCAATTTCATGTTTGCATGTCAAATTAGGTCAGAGAAATCGATTCTTTGATTTTCAGTAATTTTCGCCGGCAAGGTATTATGTTATCGACCCTGCCGGGTTTTCATAGTTAGGGTTTGGCCGGAAGACTCTTAGGTTATTGAAGATCTTTCCGACTGTTGAATACCTGTAACTGGTACTTTCAGGGTCGGAAAGTTATTCAACCTCAGACCCTGCCGGTGTCAGTGTTGTTTTTTAGCCGGGTTGGTTATAAAATTTTACCTTGCCGGTTGTATTTTAAGTTTTGTGTCTCCTGATACCTTGAATTTGAAAACCGGTATGGTATTTGGGAAAAACCATGCCGGTTGTTTGTTAGCCTGCAATGTATGGGTAAAGGACCTTGCTGACTTGCTTTCTGAAAAATCCTTGTATCTACTGTGTTCATATTTGTTATACGCCGACAGGTTATATGAATCACACACTGCCGGCTTCTATTTAGCCGACATGTAATTTAGATATCGACCCTTCCGACCATTGATGAAGGTAGCAGTAGTGGTGGTGTTCCTAAACGGCGCCGTGGTCGTGGTCGTGGTGGTGAATGAATGCATTTCTAGTTCATTTCTTTTTGTTGTGTTGGAAAAATGTTAAGGTTAATGGTTGGACCAACTTTTTTTTAATGTTTATGGGACATGTTTTCATATTTTGGAGAACAAGTGTTGGATTTTTAGTTGTTGAATGAATGGTTTGTTTAGGTACGTAAAGTTTCAATACTTATGAGGCATGGTTTTTTAAGTTATACTGCCGACCAAACCAGGGACGGCAAAGTTTTGAAGTGTCAGACTGCCGGCCCTAACGGCAGAAAATGCTTGCATACCAGGGTCGGAAAGGTAATCAGAACATTGCCAAGCCGGTTGTTATACAGTCGGCAGTGTATAATGTTATCGAACATGCCGGCCATTTATTGCAGAAAATACCTTCTCCTGATGCCTAAAATCATCATAAGGCCGACATGGTTATAAATTATGTTCCTTTCCAACCACATCATAGCCGGCATGCTATTGAAAAAATACCGTTCCGATGGTTTAACAGAAAATTGGATGAACTCCTGATGCCTAAAAGTCATAAGATTGGCATGGTAAGAAAATTTATACCTTGCCGACTATATCATAGACAGCAGGAAAAGGTCAAAATACATTGTCGGCGGATACACAGAAGAAAAGATTTTCCAGATGCCTAAAATTCATAAGGTTGGCATGTTAAGAAACTTCCCACCGTGCCGGCCATACGTAGTCGGCATATTGGGGAAAACATATCTCGCCGGCGAATTCAAAATTCAATTTTTTTGCAAGTACGATTTCATTGATTGACTTGTACTTGGGCAATATAACGGCCAAATTTGGCCACCATCCTATAAAAAAACATAATAATAGTTCCATAAACTCTCGAAAGCTCACATTATCATACACCCCATCTAACTCGCCCAATAGATCTCTACAAACAACAATGGCATCATTTGATTCAAATGAAGATTTGGCAATCACCAAAGCATGGTATGCGAAAAATCGACTTAGACATCAATCCTCCAAAAGGGAGGATTCCACAACCTTTTGGGCTAGGGTACACAACAAATTTATCCAAGAGTTTGGGAATCATAATGCAAGAAGTGGTCAACAAATCCACGCTAGGCACCTAGTCATCGAAAAAGAGGTACTTGCATTTTTGTCTCTCCAACCTCGGATTTTTAACACTCGCTCCTTCACCTTGTCCATTGCACAATTCGTAAGTAATTTTGTGGTTTTTTTTTTTTACGTAACCCATGTTGTTTTATCTTCCAATGAAACACCACTAACAAATGTAATTTTGTTTTGTGGTTTTGTAGAATGAAGTCGTGAAAGCACGCTACTTGGAGGAAAAGGGGGAAGCATTCACGTTCGATGCAAGCTATCACTTCTTGGCAGAAATAATCCCGGAGGATAACACGGACTACTTGGATGCTGTATCGTCTTCGGAGGAGGAATATTGATGGCTTTAGAAGTTTTTGTATAAGTTTTGTGGGTAGACCTCTTTGTAAACACTCATGAGACTATAACTCGTCCACTAGGTTCGCCTAGGGGTTTAAAGGCTTAATGCACATGCTAAGTGCATTCGTTTTTCCGTCGACAAGGAGTTGAGTTTTATGTTTCAATCAATGTAGTAACCAAAATTGCATGAATAAAGTGAATTATATCTTCCCATATTATGTTTTATGTTTGTTATAAGTAAAGGTCGGAAGGGTTAGAAATCCTTAAAATGCCAGCTGCATATCAGACGGCTTTGTTATAAATTATCTGCATGCTGACTTTATTATAGACGGCATTATAGGAAATATTTACATGCCGACCTTTAAATTTTCAGCCAAAAATAGTTAGCATATTCTTCATTCAAAGACCTTTCCGGCCATAAAATGGTCGGCATTTTCTTCATCCAAGGACCATGCCGGCTACACCTGGTCGGTATTTTATTCAAACATAGACCATGCCGGCGAGATATAGCCGGCACCTTATTCAAACGTCGACCTTGCCGACCTTTTACATTTTTGAAAACCAATTTTTTTGATCGTAATCGAACTCATAAGACGGATTAAAGGTTTAATCTACTGAATTTTCATTTTCAAAATTTTAATCTAAACTCAATTAATTAACCTAATCAGATTTTTAGTGTTAATTAAACAAGGGAATATTTTCCATTTTGAAAATATATGGTTAAGGGGCGACCTCTTTTACTTCAAAATGTCCCTATTTTGTCTCATTTGGTATATCCCAATTAATCTGGGTATACCCCAATCTGGCCAGGTTTAGTATTTGGTCAATTTAGATATGATTTTAGGCCCACATTATCTGTAATAGTAAGTATTACAAAATAGAAGCGATGAAATATTGGTTACAAAAGATTTGAAGACACATAGAAAATTGAGTCAGTTTTTCCCTTTATCCACAAATCAAATCTCCGAAGTCTGCCCTCTTCTTAGCGTTATCGATGGATCTTTCAATGGTGAAGGAGCAGATTACATCAAATGGAACTTCGATAAGTCAAGAAAATTTTCGGTGAAATCTTATTATACGGCTATCCAACAAGATAATGAAGGTATACCTCTCTAAATCTTAGTGGTTGGTCTCGTTCATGGCCTCATAAAATTGGGTTTTTCTTGTGGTTAGTTTATTATAAGAGGTTTGCCACTATGGATAAGCATTACAAACGAGGCAAACTTTTGGTGATTGGTTATCTTTTTTATCGTCGGAGTGGGGAGTCGAACTCTCATCTCCCTTTTCATTACAATTTTGTGTCACAGGTGTGAGATTTCTTTCTAAGAACTACTGATACTTATTTGGTGAAGCCGAATTGCATAGACCTAATCATTAAGAGTTGAAAATGGAAATTAGTACATCCAATTGGAAAAGAGTTGCGGCCTATGATTCCTGCTGCCATTTGTTGGTCTATATGGACAATTCGAAATGCTTTAATTTTTTATCACAAGAAGGTGGTGGTAGATGATATCATTCCGCAAGTCCAGGCCCTAGTCTTCAACTGGGCTCGTTAAGAGATGAGGCGTTAAATGGTTTTACTCTTGAAAACATCGTGGACAATTGGGGAATATATTTCATAACTTAGTTATTATCTAGCTGTTTTTTTTCATGTTTCTGGGTTCGGATTGCTAGAGGCATGTAGCTTGCTTGGGTTATTTTTGTTGTAGCTCTTGAGCTTGTTTGCTTACCTCTGGTAGGCGCTTTAATATCTTGTTAGTGTTTGCCGATAAAAAAAAACATCTTAGTTAGAAAAATCCTACAAAATACACTATTTGTCCGTAAATAAGGCTTTAAGGGATTTTAAAGCCCGCTCTGGAGATGCTTTCAAGATGTAGGCGACTTTGGGGGAATATTTTCGCCACGGATTTGTCTTGAACTACTCTTTTCCGTTAGGGTTTACGATTTATTTGGATCCTGCAAACTTCTTCTAAAAACTTCCCACCTTTATCTCTCTGACTCTGTAACTAATAGTTAAAAGAGCAACACAGATGACAGATCCGAAAGAAGTTCAGTCTGGTGATTCTTCCGGCGGAGTTCAAATCCCTTCTGCTGTTTTTGAGGTTTGATTTTCTTATTGCTTCATTGAAGTGGCTTTGGTTTTATTCTGTTTGCATAAACTGTCAATATTTTTTGGTTCATTTATCGATTTTAAGTCATGATGTTATGCCCTTTCAGGTAATCGCCGGGGGTTCTAATATGGAACATGAGACAAAATCAAATATTATTGAGATTAATTCATGCGTAAAACTCTTTGAAAACCTTTGGTTAAACGAGACCAAGGATAAAAATCTTGCATTTTCTCCGTTCTCAATTTTTGCTGCTCTGGGTATATTAGCATCTGGTTCAAGTGGTAAAACCTTGAAGAAGATATTGGAGTTCCTCAATTATGAAAATCTTGACGATCTTAACCGTGTTAGTGCGCGTATAATCGAGGAACTAATTCAAGGTGAGACTGGTGTTAACGGAGAAGGTCCCAAACTATGTTTTGCCAGCGGCATTTGGGCCACAGATAAGCATGCCCTTAATCCCGTCTTTAAGGAAACTGTGAGTGCATCCTATAAAGCAGAAGTTGAGTCTGTTGATTTCAAACAGGTAAGATGCACATAATAAATAGAGATCAGATAGATATTATATATGTTTTTATTGTTTATTGTATGCATATTAATTCAAGATATAACAATTGTTTGTGTTTTGTTTATGTAACCATCTTGATGTATGTAGAGCGAAGAAGCTCGGGCGAAGGTGAACAAATGGGTTGAAAGAAACACAAATGGCTTAATTAAGGGTATCCTTCCCCAGGAATCTATCAATAGCAGGACAGTGGTCGTAGCCGCGAATGCACTCTATTTCAAAGGATCATGGAAACCAGATCAATTTAATCCTGAACTAACTGATGAAGGAACATTCTATCTCCTCAGCGGGACATCAATTAAAGTTCCATTCATGTTTACGGACGAAGACTATCTATGTGTTTCATGTTACGATGACTTCAAAGTTCTTAAGCTCCCATACAGAACTTTAGAAGTAGCAGCTGAAAAGAAAGAAAAACGTCGCAAGATTGATAAGAGTAGTACTCAACGCTTTTCTATGTACATTGTTTTACCAAATACACAAGATGGACTCGGTAAAGTGATAGAGAAGGTGAGTTCTGATACAGCTGGTTTCTTAGGTAGTTATCTCCCAACTAATTATGTTGCGGTGGACAAATTCAAGCTTCCAAAGTTCAAGATTTTATTTGATTTTAAAGCAAAAAGAGTTCTAAAGGAGTTGGGGTTAGAATTGCCTTTCGATGCGGGAAAAGCAGATTTGACTAAGATGTTGATGGGTAAGGAAGGGGAAGACTCCATTCGTATTTCTGAAGTCATCCATAAGTGTTTTGTTGAAGTTGACGAAGAAGGAACTGAAGCTGCTGCTTTTACTGAGGACTCGATAGACGACTCGTTTTGTTCCGGGGATACTCCTCCTCGGCCACGAGGAATAGACTTTGTAGCAGACCATCCTTTTATGTTTATCATTAGAGAGGAAAATAGTGGGGTAGTATTGTTCACTGGACATGTTCTGAATCCCCTGTTAGACTCATGAGTATTACTCCATGATTTAAGTTTTTCATTTAAATTTTAGATCATATTTATCCTAATTGAGGAAATAAATACTTTTCTTCCCACGTTATCACACTACACCAAATCCAGGATTTTGTCACAGGGTATATCCGTTACTAATTTTTTTGTAACACATACACGCCGTTACAGACACGCTGTGATATTTTTTTGTTATTTATTTTTGCAACAGTTTTAACTGTGACAAATTTTGGTTACAGTCACAGTTATAAACTGTTACATTTTTAATAGTAACAGTTAACCTAATTTTAAAATAGCGACACGTAGCACATTTGTCACAGTAATTATAACAGGTTTAATTGTTATTCTCACTTTGCAACAATTCGGTATTGACACGTATCATACGCCGCCACGTAGGCAACAATTTCTTTTTGCCACGTGTCACATTTTATTACGATTACAATAACACATATAAGTGTTGCATAATTTTTGCAACAAATACACTATGGACACCTGTCATCTTTTTGTCACTATTAATGTAACGTTTAAACAGTTACTCTCATTTGTAACAGAATTAAGATGATGACACTTGTTTTTCTTCGCATTTTTCGTCACAGTTATATCTGTGAGAATTCTTTCAATTACTATTAAAAAAAATGGGTAGTCCAGGTCATTCTCATGGACCTGGCCTTCCACTTTACAGGCCTGCACAATTAAACATGAAACACAGGCCTGCACAATTAAACCTGAAACACAGGCCTGCAAATTCTTCTTTTCCAATTTACAATTCACCCTATTTTACCATTCATGCATACATTACAGAAACACAAACTCTTCACATTTTACCATAACTTTTCAATAAAATTCTGCAGTCAGATATGAAATTGTATATTCTAATTCACAAATGAAAGCTATTCATTGCTCTAAACCATTACAACCAATAAGATTCACAAATTATGATTTGTATAACTAACTTGCAGACTTCCACATGAAGAAAACTTAACACCTGAAGCTTGAGTCACTAGTCCAGATCCTTCCACAAGCATAACAGCATTTCCAGTGAGACATAGTGCATGTCCATTTACAACATAAGTTGGCATTTTCTTATAATTTGAAGCTCCAGATCTAAAGCAAATGATGGAGAGTACGAGTTCAAAAAAAAAATACAAACATTTAAATGGTAGTACCTTTCAAAGAGGATTCAACTTATGAAACACTGGAGCTTTGTTGGAAACCCCTATTTCAAAATCCTTGACAAGATCAACTTTGATTCCAGAGTACTCTCCAACAATATGCTTGGAATTTTTGTTTGTACTTCTAGCATGCAAGACCTACAGAGTAGACACAACAACAAATAAACATAGAAGTTAAGAAAAAGATCATTCACATCAAACCAGCCAATCAAGTTGACAGGATATAATTTCAGTTCTTTTCTACTTGGAAGTCAAAGTGAGTATTTCATAGACTTAATTGTTATGATTCCTTCCTTCAAAGAGGTTCATACAAATAATAATATCCACTGCTCCCTGCAAACGACAATCAATGTAATTACACCAGAAACACAGGCCGGCAATACAACAACTGAACCTGAAACACATGCCGTCAATACACCTGAACCCGAAACACAGGCCTGTAAACTCTCCGCAATTTACAATTCATTCATACAGATTTACAAAAAACCATTCTATTATTTATGAACAAAAAAACAAACAAATATGATTGCAAGTAAGAAAACAAACTTTCGAAGTTTATGGACTGTATTACTTTACTTTGACATTCTGATCTTCTTGTCTGCAAAACCAAACAATGCAATTTTTTTAGAAAGTTGCAATTTTTCGCAGTACTACAAAAGATTCAGATGCAAGACTGAGAACTTGCAATTATATCTCCTCTTCTTTTTGCACAACCCTATAATAGCAGACTTTCATAAGAACAGAGTGATGTGATTCTATCTCTAAAGTAAGTGCTAAAATGAATCCCATAAAAAAAGTGCTATACTGAATGGACGGTTTATATTAGAAAGTGGCAGATGTAACTAAACAAACCAATATGGCCAGACTGATCACAATTTACTATGGGAAAAACAGTGAAGCTGTAATTTGAAGCCGTTTATACCTTTATGTTTAGATTATTCCATCTTCTTTGTTAATTTGAATCCGTAAGCCTCTTAAGATCTCCAGTGCTGCAAAGGAACACAAACAATGTAGTTAGTCCCAAACCTGTAAAGTGAGGATATTAGAATGTTTTGATCTAACAAAAGTAAATTGATAATGACTTTCAAACAAAATTTGTATTAAAAAGTGTATCCAGTTTAAAATTTAAGTTTCTAAATATATTGCAAGTTCCAAGTCTGGAAAAGTTGGAGACTTAGTTGGAAAACCTTGACCAACATCCTATTGCAAGCTTAAAAAAACATAAAGTTTCAACACTAGCATAAGGCAAGACTTCACCATCTATGCCTTCATTTTATGGAAACCTTTCTCAAATCAGGTCCATTGTTGAGGCCCTAAAAGATGTAAACAAAAACAGACCAAGACTAAATCCATTAACGTAAAAAGAAGAAGTAGAGGAAATGAGACGAGGAATCTTCTCACATCATTGCTAGTAGCATGGCAGAAGGATAATAATAGCATAATAGCATGGACTATCCTGGAATTTACAAGTATGTGCTCGCGTACCTTTTCCGGGGTAGTCATTGATCCATGCAACGCAAGCAAAAAAATTCTGCTAGGATCTCCTAAAAGAGGGCGTGTTTGGAGCTGATCCTTCAGAGCAATAATGTTTTCCCACCCACTCATAAAAACCTAAACAACACTAGGCTTTTCTTTCTTACTTATATGGCACAAAACATGTTCTAACGAATCAGGATTCCAACAAGACATAGATTCCTCAGTCTTCCATCTATTCTCATTGAAATTTGCTGCTTCAAGGGTATCCTGCATCCAGGTTTTGACAAAATTAGAAAAAATAAATACATAAAACACCAGCATAGTAAGTAAACTGAATACACTTTTCTATGTAAAATTCACATCCATAACTCATGAAGAAATTGAGATTCTGAACCTAAATATACACAGTGAATTGGTATAAGTCTTAATTAAGAGTAAGTCCACATCCTTACCCAATAGACTTGCCAGTTGACACTCAGTATATGGTGGTTCATAAATGCAAACTTTCATTCCATATGCAAAAAATTCAAACAAAATGAATTCAAAATAATAACAACTCAGTAATTGTACACAAACGATTCAACCATGTGAATAAAATATGAGAAATTGTCAAAACAAATTTGACAACCATGTCCTATTCTTGCTCTATTTTAAAGGTGTGCTGCGAAAATTCATTGATTTTAAAAATTGAAGAAGCAATGCAATCAACGATCAAGCTAGAAACCAGAAAAAAGATGATCTTAGTTGCCCAACTGATCATAATGGTATACCTGCAGCAAAAATAAGTTTGGGCATTAGAAGTTCAACAACAAAGTTCTAATAGCAGAGTCCTAAAAAATTCTTGACCAGTTCATAACCAGATTACGTAAAAAGGACAAGTCATTTACTTCAAGAAATGTGGATAATTGCAAATTGAACATTCGATCCATTGAGATTAAATAAAAGATTACTGCAAGCATGGAGGACGAAATAATCTTGTGAGAAAAGATTTATGCTCATCTTTTCATGTTTGGTGGCATACGAATGTCATTGAATTCAATTGGCATACAATTATCACCTACAAAAACAATACAAAATCATTAAATCTTCTTTGAAACATGAAATATCTAATATACTAAGGGAAGTAAAAGAAAACAACTACATTACTGATCATGTTTTTTTTATTATTGCCAGCTTCAGTACCACTATTTTTCAGCAGTAGAGCCTCATTCCACTGATTTGAACCTTCACTAGGAGAATGTCTACCTTCCGACGCGGATAAGACTTATGCCCACCTCTTGAAAATGAACTGCCATGAATGTCTAAACCATTATTTGGTGGAGACCTTCGTGTATCAACCAAAGGAGTCCAAAAGTACAAATACTTGCACCTGTACGTGTTAAAGAGTTGTAGTCCAACGAGATCCGCTTCCACTTCCAGGTCCCCTAGCCATAGTTATCTAATCAAAAACCCATTATAAGTACCAATAGAAAAATGCAGCATTGCTTTTCAGTATCATAATATAAAACCTACATAAAAGAGATTTCTATAACACTAACAATCTACATATAAACAATACAACAATGGTTCTAAGCATCTTACAAAAGCCATATTAAGTAAAAACCTACACTCTAAACAATCAATTCACACAAAGCAACCTGATCATAATCAATCATGCTAGAATAAAAAGGCACAACAATATAAATTAGGTTCCTTCATGCTGGGATCAAGAAGAAAATCAACTGCAATAGATAGAATCCCTTGATATATTCATCCTAAGCTATCACAGATTCACTATCATTCATAAAAGCCAAAAAAAAAATCTGAATTCATATGCCATATCAAAAGAATCATATATCTACATCGTGGTGTTTATCAAAAGTCTCTGAATTGCATTTTATTCAGTAAAAATTTTAATCAAAAACTAAATACATACCCATACATGAACATAAAATACTTGGTCTGAAATAACATGTAGACATTATTAACAGTCTAGATTCATCTTAAACTTGAACACAAAAACCATAAACTGATAATACAAACACAATTCCTTGAACACAATTACGTACATCAAAGTAGAAAATGAAGTTTCATTATAATCTTAAAAGCCAAATTCAACAGAAAGAACATAGAAAATATTCTATCTCAAATATAAAAGCAATTCGATTACACACCAAACAAAAATCAAAGCAAAGTATAAAAACTAGATCTCAAGATTGAAAGCGCTAAAACACAAATCAAACAAATAAAGTTTTGGTTAACAGTTAGCATATGAATAGAAACCCTTTTACATAATAAAAATAAAATCTGAGAACTTCAGTAAAACCAACAAAATCCCTAATTTCAAAGTAACACCAATAAAATTCAATCAAAGTGCCGGAGATGTTATACCTAAAAATAAATCCACTTGAATGTCTTCTACATACAAAAACAATACAAAAATTTAATTAAATCCCTAACATTCAATAAATTAAAAAACAAAAATTGTATTGTGAACCCACAGGTTTACCTGATGAAGATTGAGACCAGAAAAAAGAGGTTTTAAAGAAATCGGTTTTGGAAAGAAATCTGATTATCAAACCAACAACACTAGCATATCACCATTCTCGCTGTAATTTCCACAGTTCACAACCAAATCAGATACGAGAAATCCCTAATTCCAACTCAATCAAAAACCAAAACCAATTAAAAAAAAACCCTAAAATTTCAACCTAATCTCGAAAAATGAATTACCCATCAACAATTTTAAAACAAATCCTTAGCTGAAAAAAAATCCTTAGATGAAAAAGGAGGAAAAAAAATAATCTTCAAAATTCTAAACTCCTCAGATCATCATTAGAGTTCAAATCAGTTACACGTTTAACTATTTAACAGCAAATAAAGATAGATCTCAGTAAACATCGAAATAAAAACGGATCATACTTTCTTGATGATACTGAAGTTTGAAGAGAGTTAAAAAGAGTGATTTCGTGTTACTTGTTTGGTTGAAAGAGAGAGAGATGTAGGTGGGTGAGTTGTTAGTGTGAGAAATGGGATCTAGTTTAGCAAAAGATGCAGGAGAAGAGGAAATGGTGATGGGATAGATAAAGGAGGCAGAGAGATAGATTTAGGGTGTTCACTATTTTGTAAATCTTTGGAGAAGGAGAGGCAAGGGTGAGAGAACTGCGCAATTGTAATTAGGTTTAGGTTTTCTGCTTTATTTTTGTTTATATAGGACATCTGGGTATTTTCCATCTCGAGGATATCTATAAGGATATAGGGTACTGATTTCAAACATGTGTTTCTCACACGCTCTTCAATTTAATCGCAATATAGCGGGGTTGAACGAACATTGTCTCCAGCCCATATTTGATTGGTCATTGGAGGAAAAATATAAGATGGGAAGCACGTGTTAATCAAAGACAATCTAATGGTTCATAGGTTTTGTAAATCTTTGGTGCATTTTTAGATTTTATTGAAGTATTTTTTTTTGGATAAGTTAATTTTTTTATTAACTCTAGATAAATTTTGATGAACTGAAATCATAATTTGATTCGTTTTCGGGTAAGGGATAGATTTTGATGAACTGAGTAACATATTTTATTATCGTAGGTTCACAAATTACTAGATATAAAACATCCCAAGTTTAAAGATTACCAAAGTTAGATCTAAGTTTCTCCTCCAGGTAATTTGAAGACGAAATTTATCATATTTGAACATCCCAGATTCAAAGATGGGTTTTGTTAATTTATCCCAGATCTAAGTCACACCATCTCTCTTATTTTTTTAATTGGTTTTGCACTTTCCCAATACAATGATTGGGTGTTATCTTGTGCATGGGTGCACAAGTTAACAAAACCCAAGATGATTACCAGAGTTGGACCTGAGTTTCTCCTCCGGGTGAAATTTATCAAATTTCAACACTCCATGTTAAAATATTACCAGAGTTGGACCTGAGTTTCTCCTCCGAGTGAACTAAATACGAAATGTATCAGATTTGAACATCTCAGGATCAAAGATTACAAGAGTTGGACCTGAATTTCTCCTCCGGGTGAACTGGAGAAGAAATATATATCAGAATTGAACATCACAGGTTCAAAGATTACTAGAGTTAGACCTGAGTTTCTCGTTCGGGTAAACTGAACATGAAATATATCATAATTGAACATCACAGGTTCAAAGATTACTAGAGTTAGGCCCGATTTCAGTTTCTGATGAACAAGACACGAAATATATCAGAATTGAACATCACGGGTGCACAGATTACTAGAGTTAGACCTGAGTTTCTCTTTCGGATGATTAAAGACAAAATATATCATAATTGGACATCACAGGTTCAAATATTACTAGAGTGAGACCCGAGTTTCTCTTTCGGATGAACTGAACACGAAATATATCATAATTGAACATCACAGGTTCAAAGATTACCATAGTTGGACATGGGTTTCACGTTCGGATGAACTGGAAACGAAATATATCAGAATTGAACAACACGGGTTCAAAGACTACAAGAGTTCGACCTGAGTTTCTCGTTCGGATGAACTGAATATGAAATATATCAGAATTGAACATCACAGGTTCAAAGATTACCAGAGTTCGACCTGAGTTTCTCGTTCGGATGAACTGGAGACGAAATATATCATAATTGAACATCATAAGTTCAAAGATTACTAGAGTTAGACTTGAGTTTCTTATTAGGATGAACTGGAGAGGAAATATATCAGAATTGAACATCACAGGTTCAAAAATTACCAGAGTTAGACCCGAGTATTCGGTTCGGATGAACTTGAGAAGAAATATATCAGAATCGAACATCACAGGTTCAAATATTACCAGAGCTAGACCCGAGACTTCGGTTCGGATGAACTTGAGAATAAATATATCAGAATTGAACATCACAGGTTCAAAGATTACCAGAGTTAGACCCGAGTCTTCAGTTCGGATGAACTTGAGAAGAAATATATCAGAATTGAACATCACGGGTTCAAAGATTACCAGAGTTAGACCCAAGTCTTCGGTTCAGATGAACTTGAGAAGTAATATATCAGAATTGAACATCACAGGTTCAAAGATTACCATAGTTAGACCTAAGTTTCTCGTGCGGATGATCTGAAGACGAAATATATCAGAATTAAACATCATAGGTTCAAAGATTACTAGAGTTAGACCTAAGTTTCTCGTCCTGTTGATCTGAAGACGAAATATATCAGAATTGAACATCACGGGTTCAAGGATTACTAGAGTTAGACCCAAGTTTCCCGTCCGGATGATTTGAAGATGAAATATATCACAATTGAACATCACGGGTTCAAAGATTACTAGAATTGATCATATTACCCTTATTTGAAAAAGTGCAATAAATATTATGGAGACTATGAAAATGACCATATTACTCTTATCGAAAATAAGTAAAGTAAATACTTTGAAAAGGACCATATTACCCTTATTGAAAAAAAAGTGCAATAAATATTATGGAGACTGTGAAAATGACCATACTACCCTTATCATAAATAAGTAAAGTAATTCTTACAGATTGTGAAAATGACCATATTACCCTTATCGGAAAAAAGTGCAATAAAGATTATGAAGACTGTGAAAATGACCTTACTACCCTTATCATAAATAAGTAAAGTAATTCTTACAGATTGTGAAAATGACCATAATACCCTTATAGGAAAAAAGTGCAATAAAGATTATGAAGATTGTGAAAATGACCATACTACCCTTATCATAAATAAGTAAAGTAATTCTTACGGATTGTGAAAATGACCATATTACCCGTATTGTAAAAAAGTGCAATAAATATTATGAAGACTGTGAAAATGACCATACTACCCTTATCATAAATAAGTAAATTAATTCTTACAGATTGTGAAAATGACCATATTACCCTTATCGAAAAAAAGTGCAATAAAGATTATGAGGACTGTGAAAATGACCATACTACCCTTATCATAAATAAGTAACGTAATTCTTTCGGATTGTGAAAATGACCATAATAACCTTATCGGAAAAAAGTGCAATAAAGATTATAAAGACTGTGAAAATGACCATACTACCCTTATCATAAATAAGTAAAGTAATTCTTTCGGATTGTGAAAATGACCATATTAACCTTATTGCAAAAAAGTGCAACAAATGTTATGAAGACTGTGAAAATGACCATACTACCCTTATCATAAATAAGTAAAGTAATTCTTACGGATTGTGAAAATGACCATATTACCCTTTTTATAAAAAAGTGCAATAAATATTATGAAGACTGTGAAAATGACCATACTACCCTTATCAAAAATAAGTAACGTAATTCTTACAGATTGTGAAAATGACCATACTACCCTTATCATAAATAAGTAAAGTAATTCTTACGGATTGTGAAAATGACCATATTACCCTTATTGGAAAAAAGTGCAATAAATATTATGAAGACAGTGAAAATGACCATACTACCCTTATCAAAAATAAGTAACGTAATTCTTACAGATTGTGAAAATGACCATATTACTTTTATCGGAAAAAAGTGCAATAAATAATATGGAGACCGTGAAAATGACCATACTACCCTTATCATAAATAAGTAAAGTAATTCTTACAGATTGTGAAAATGACCATATTACCATTATTGGAAAAAAAGTGCAATAAATATTATGAAGACTGTGAAAATGACCATACTACCCTTATCATAAATAAGGAAAGTATTCTTACAGATTGTGAAAATGACCATAATATTTATTGCACTTATTTCCAATAAGGGTAATATGGTCATTTTCATATTCTGTAATATTTATTTTGATTATTTTCAATAAGGGTAGTTTGGTCATTTCCAAGACTCCATAATATTTATCGCACTTATTTCCAATAAGGGTAATATGGTCATTTTCACATTCTGTAATATTTATTTTAATTAATTTCAATAAGGGTAGTTTGGTCATTTCCCAGACTCCATAATATTTATTGCACTTTTTTCCAATAAGGGTAATATGGTAATTTTCATAATCTGTAAGAATTACTTTACTTATTTATGATAACGGTAGTATGGTCATTTTCACAATCTCCATAATATCTATTGCACTTTTGGCCAATAAGGGTAATATGGTCATTTTCATATTCTGTAATATTTACTATATTGATTTTTAATAAGGGTAGTTTGGTCATTTTCACAGTCTCCATAATATTTATTGACTTATTTCCAATAAGGGTAATATGGTCATTTTTCACATTCTGTAATATTTACTTTATTTATTTTCAATATGGGTAGTTTGGTCATTTCCCAGACTCCATAATATTTATTGCACGTATTTCCAATAAGGGTAATATGGTCATTTTCACAGTCTGTAATATTTATTTTCAATAAGGGTAGTTTGGTCACTTTCACTGTTTGTATGAATTACTTTACCTATTTTCGATAAGGGTAGTCTAGTCATTTTCACAGTCTCCATAATATATATGGCATTTATTTCCAATAAGGGTAATATGGTCATTTTCACAGTATGTAATATTTACTTTATTTATTTTCAATAAGGGTAGTTTGGTCATTTTCACAGTCTCCCTAATATTTAGTCTATTTATTTCCAATAAGGGTAATATGGTCGGCTCTCTTCTCTTTCTTCACTGTAGACACTCAAAAGACTACAGTAGAATCATATTTCGATCTACTTTTCGATTTCAATCTCGTTTGATCCGGATTTAAATTCTTAAGGATCGTGGTGATGAATCGAGGAATGATTTAAGGCTTAAGATTCTCGCGATTTCCTGCAGATCTTGATTTTTAAGTTTTTCTATTTTTGATTAATGGATTGATTGATTGTCCCTGTTCCCTTTCTGAAATTCGTTCCTCTCTTTCAACCGCGTATGCATTTTGTCTAAATTAACCATCACTGGTTGTGGTACCGAGTTGATGGTTTCCCCCTCAAGTCTGCTTATGTAGTTTTTTTTTGGTTTAATCTATCACTCCCTTTTGTTCACTTCTTTTCATCTCTGTTTCTAAAACCCGTTTTAATGGAGTTCTAATTTTTGCAGGTCTCCTGACTTTCTGTGGAAACCAGTGGTGCTTTTGTTTTCAGTATGTGGAAAGTCCTTGGTTCAATGACAGTAGTGTCAATTTTATTAAAGCTTAAAGCAGTGGTGCTAACCATCTCTCTGGTGATGGTCCTTCATAGTAGTAACAATCTAGGAATCATCTTAGATCAAAAACAGGATAGTAGTATCAGGAAGATAGGCTTACCTATCTTTTCAGATCCAAAATCTTTCAACACCCAAAATCCAAAATCTGTCAACACCCAATATCCCTCAAAGTTTCAAATTAAAAATTTACCTCTTAATCAAACCCATCTTAACCCAATCAACCAGTTGTCCAGGCAACCAAGAAAGGCAAATATTGAGTTACCAGTTAACAGAAAAACGATTGACTCATCAAAAATTGTCAACAGTGCTGCAGATGAATGGCTCTTTGGAGTTTTGGGTAAGCTAATATGGAAAGACAAAATCGATATGAGGGACTTCAGGGAAGAAATATACTCGCTTTGGAGAATCTATAGAAACAAACAGATCAAATCTATGGGAAATAATCTTATACTAGTTGATCTGAACTCGGAAGAAGAACGCGATGAGGTGTTAAACAATGGTCCTGGGATGGTTGATGAAGTTTTTCTTGTTCATAAATTCACTAATGCTTTTCCAATTACTGATAACAAATTCATTCACCAAGCATCTACTACTCAATTTAAGTACTTAAATCTTGATCATCTTAATAGTCTGGTGGTGGATGAGGCTATAGGTTTTATGGGAAGGAAAATATTAGCAACCCCTACAAACTGCATGCCGCGATATGGTAATACAGTTAAAGCTAGAATTGAAATGAGTCTAAACGACCCTTTGCTTAGAGGGGGATGGTGGAACTCGGCCACAGAATGCAATGATGGAGAGAAATTGGATAAAGAAAAAACAACTTTGCGGATGGAAGAAGGAATGAAGGAAGATGACTTAAGGCAAAATAAGAGAATGAGAAGCCCTCAGCTCAATAAGGTACCCCAAATCAACCTTCATAACCCTCATGTCCAACCCATTTTTCCCAGTGATGCTACTATCACCACTAATCTGGAAAATCTCAATGTCCATATGATGGAATCTAGTGAACCAAGGACTAATACTGCTGAAACCACAGATCATAGTCAGGGTCAGACCATGCAGGTAACCCCAAAACTTTTTAAACAAACTATTTATTTTAGTTTTATTAATTTTATTGTTATCCTGCCTTGCTCAATTCGTGATTTTCCTACAATCTCTTATTACACTATGCGGATTTTATCCTGGAACTGCAATGGTTATGCGGCTAAAGACACAAAAAATTATCTTTTGGACATTAATAAGAGGCTTCACCCTGACATTGTCTTCTTACAGGAGACAAAAATTGACTCGGAGAAGATCCTTCAATATGTTAGACCGCTAGGGTTCCCAAATTCTTCTTATGTGCCCTCTGTAGGTAGAGCTAGGGGTATTTGCCTATTGTGGAAAGATGGCTTTCAACTAGATATTGTTTATAAGGATAAGAATATGTTTCATTGCCTTGTCAAAAGTGATCCTGCTAAACCAAATTGGCTCCTCTCCTGTGTGTATGGTTCCCCCTATCCACAAGAAAAAAAGGTTCAATGGAACTTTATTAAAAATATTTGTGAAAACTTTAACATTGATGCTCCTTGGATTCTTGTAGGTGATCTAAATATTACTATGCATGTTGATGAGAGATATTCCAACTCTGGTTCATCCTCTAAAACTTCTAAGATTGTCCAACTTATCCATGGAACTGGTCTAGCTGATTTAGGATACCATGGAAGTCCATATACTTGGACTAGTAGCAAAAATGGCATTGGTAGATTCAAATCCAGACTTGATCGAGCCCTTATCAATCCTGACTGGTCTTTAAATTTCCCTAATGTCATCCTAAAACATCTGCCATTCCTAGGATCTGATCATTGCCCCATATTCCTAGATTTCTACCCTAATGAAACTGTTAAGTCCAGAAACTGGAAGTTTTTCGAGTGTTGGCTTAGGGAAACTTCCTGTAAGGAACAGATTAAATACTCTTGGTCTAATCATGTTCAGGGTTCTGCTGCTTTTAGATTAGATAGAAAGTTGGACAATACTAGAAGGTATTTATCTAAATGGAATAGGGAAACCTTTGGTAACATACATGATAACATTAAGTGCCTCCAGGAGAAACTAATGGACTTGCAGCAATCTAGTATGGATAATATTGTTATACAGCAAATTAAACAGGTTGAGCAGGAAATAAATGAATGGCACGTCCGTGAGGAAGAATTCTACAGACAACAATCAAGAGACACGATGTTCCATGAAGTTGATCAGAACACAAAATATTACCATCAGCAGACAAATAGAAGGAAAGCTAGAAATCGTATCGAATCTCTTCTTAAACCAAATGGCACTTGGTGTTCTGGAAGAGAAAATCTTGAAGAGCTCCTCACATCTCACTTCAGCAATATTATGAGCACAACTGGTCCAGAGAATAATGAAGGCATCTTCAATCTTCTACCTCAATGTATTTCGGATGATGAAAATGATGCGTTAACTAGAATCCCAGATGAAGCAGAAATACATACATCTTTACATAACATGCACCCATGGACAGCTCCCGGTCCAGATGGCTACCCACCAGGCTTTTTCCAGACGCAATGGAACACCACAAAAGAAGATGTGATACAAATGATACAAAGTTTTTTTGTGAATGGGAGATAACTCCGAAATATGAACAGAACCAAGATATGTCTGATTCCAAAGACGCAACTTCCACAATCACCAGGAGATTACATGCCTATTGCTTTGTGCAACACAACATACAAGCTGATCACAAAAATTATAGCTTTGAGATTAAAACCAATAATGGAGAAGTTGATCTCACCCATGCAAGCCGCGTACGTTCCAGGAAGACAGATAGGAGACAATATAACTCTAGCACATGAATTAATATATTGCATGAAAAGGAGAAAGACTAAAAAGGGATACATGGATTTGAAACTAGATATGTCGAAGGCGTTTAATCGTGTGGAATGGCCTTTCCTGCACAGAGTTATGAGGAGTTTTGGTTTTGCGTAACACTTCTGTAGCTTAATACAAGAATGCATTAGTACTTCAGAAATCCAGATAATGCTAAATGGTTCACCTTGTGCAGCTTTCAAACCAACTAGAGGTATACGGCAAGGCGACCCGATATCACCATACCTCTTCTTACTCACTATGGAGGTGTTTACAAGAACCATGGAAAAAGAAGAAGATGAGAAGAAGATTCAGGGTATCAAAATATCCAAGAATGCACCACCAATATCACAATTGCTCTTTGCCGATGACTGCTTACTTTTTGTGAAGGCTGACCTACATAAGTCGGCAGTATTCTTTTCGAAACACCTCCACTCCAGACTTTGCAGAATCCTCCTAAGACGCCTTAGAATGAAGAAAATGAAGCTGGATGAAAAATACCTGGGAATCCCACTATTTCTCAATAGAAAAAAAAGGCAGTCTTTCTCTTCCTTGGTTGAAGTGATGAAAACGAGGCTTCTGCAGTGGAACGACAAATTCCTAACTCAATCTGGAAGGTCAGTGATGGTGAAACACGTTCTAAATGCAATGCCTTCGCATAAAATGGGAGTCTTCAAAATCCCAAAAGCTACTATTCAAGAAATGGACAGGGTTCAAAGGAAATTCTGGTGGAAAAAGAAGGATGGAAAGGGAGTCTACTTATCTTCATGGGACAATGTCAACAAACACAAAGAAATTGGTGGATTAGTGTTCAGAGACTTGGGGTGTTTTAACAAAGCTCTACTAGCAAAATCAGTATGGAGATTATTCCATAACTCTCATCAATTATGGGCCAAAGCGTTGAAGGCAAAAAACTTCCCTAATACTTCTGTTCTGCACTCTACAAAAAAGAAGAACTCTTCTTGGGCTTGGCACAGTATTCATGGGGAGGTACAATTTGTTCGAAAATACAGTTTTTGGCTCCTTGGAGACGGCAAACAAATCATTACCTGGAAGGATAACTGGATACCAGGGGAACATGCGCCACCTACTTCCATTGCAGATTTCGAAACTGCTGTCCAATACAGCACAGTCTCCGATCTTATCGATGGACAAACAAAGGCTTGGAGGATTGATATTGTACATCAGCTGTTCACTCCCGAAGATGCACGAAAGATTCTAAGTATGAGGATACCCATAAGTAGCTCTGACAGATTGGTATGGACTCTCACAAAAAATGGTAAATTCACAGTGAAGTCAGCTTACAGAAAGCTTGTTGATATCAATACTAATGCATCTGCTCTGTATGACCCTGACATGGCAACAATATGGAAGCAACTTTAGAATTTGGACACATTGCCAAGGATCAAAACCTTCTTGTGGAAGTGTGTTAATGATATAGTACCATCAAGTGAGCGTATGACCAGATTTATGCACTATGGAAGTGACTATTGTAGTATGTGCCATCAAGCAGTAGAAACAACTAAGCATATAATCTGGGACTGCTCATTTGCTACAGCAGTCTGGACTTCTATCCCTGGTGCTAGAAGAAGTATGGATAGCGATGATGTGAGTGTTGCAGATTGGATAATTAGCTGGTTTACTAATGACTTTGTCAGACTAGATGAGAATTGGATAGTTAAGATGGCAAATACTGTATGGGAGATTTGGAAGGAACGATGCAGATGTGTTTTTGATGGGAAGAAACCAAATGTTATTGGCTTAATCAGAAGCATACAACATACAAACAACATGACTGGATCATCTGTGAAGAGAGCACAAAGAGCAATTTGCAGTAACAACTTGTCGGAGCAAACACATGAAAAATGGATACCACCTCCTATGTTTACTTATTCTTTATGCTATGATGCTTCTTTCAAAACCATTTCCTCCATTAATCATTCAGGAATAGGACTAATTCTACGAAATTCTGCAGGTGTATATGAACAAGGACGATGCATCTATGAACATGGAAAACTAGACGCGGAGCATGCAGAGGTAGAGGTGCTGCTGAAAGCTTTACTGTGGATGGAAGAACTCAATTTACAGCAAGTGTGCTTTGAGGTTGACGCACAGAATGTGGCAGCGGCGGCTAAGGGAGACTACAACAAAGTCAGATGGGAATTACAACCTCTGATCTTAGATATTATTAGTTTATTTAGTAAACATCCTTTATGGGATTGTAAGTACATCAAAAGGAAGTTCAATAATCCAAATTGATAAAGTCAAGCTAAACACTCTCGTAACTTCCAAAGTAGTAGAAGTTGGTCTCAGTATCCACCAAACTTCATAGTAGAAGCTCTACAGGCTGACATGTATGAGGTTGTTGATTCCATAATATAATAAAATCTTCCTTTAGTATCAAAAAAAAAAAGGTAATATGGTCATTTTCACAATCTGTAATATTTACTTTACATATTTTCGATAAGGGTAGTCTGGTCATTTCACAGTCTTTATAATATTTGTGGCACTTATTTCCAATAAGGGTAATATGGTCATTTTCACAGTATGTAATATTTACTTTATTTATTTTCAATAAGGGTAGTTTGGACATTTTCACAGTCTCCTTAATATTTATTCCATTTATTTCCAATAAGGGTAATATGGTCATTTTCACAGTATGTAGTATTTACTTTATTTATTTTCAATAAGGGTAGTTTGGTCATTTTCTCAATATCCATAATATTTATTGCACTTATTTCCAAAAAGGGTAATATGGTCATTTTCAAAGTGTGTAATATTACTTTAATTATTTTCAATAAGGGCAGTCTGGTCATTTTCATGGTCTCCATAATATTTATTCCACTAAATTCCGGCAAGGGTAATATGGTCATTTTCACAGTCTGTAATATTTAATTTACTTATTTTTGATAAGGGTAGTTTGGTCATTTTCACAGTCTCCATAATATTTATTGCACTATTTCTAATAAGGGTAATATGGTCATTTTTCCAGTATGTAATATTTATTTTACTTATTACACTTAATTGGGTAGTCTGGTTATTTTCTTAGTCTCCATAATATTTATTGCACTTATTTCCAGTAAGGGTAAAATGGTCTTTTTCAAAGTGTGTAATATTTACTTTACTTATTTTCGTTAACGGTAGTTTGGTCATTTTCACAGTCTCCATAAAAATTATTGTAGTTATTTCCAATAAGGGTAATATGGTCATTTTCACAATCCGTAATTTTTACTTTATTTTTTTCAATAAGGGTATTCTGGTCATTTTCACAGTCTCTATAATATTTATTGCATTTATTTCGAGTAAGGGCAATATGGTCATTTTCACGTTCTTCTGAATTTTTATTGCACTTATTCCGAGTAAGGGTAATATGGTTATTTTCACGTTCTTCGGAAGAAGCAGAAATTTTTGTTGTGGTTTTGTCGAGAAAATCGAAAGAAAAGGTTGGTATTTGTTAAAAGTCAAATGTCATACAAAGTCATGACTTGTTGACTTGGTCTTGATTATTTTTTCTAATATTAAGAAAATTAAAAATTAAAAATTAAAAATAAAATAAATTTATTGTAAACAGAGAAAATAGAGAAAGAGAGACACAAAGTAGAGACGAAGAAGGGGAGAAAATCTTATTAGATGTGTATATTAGACTAACATTAGAGCCTCTATTTATAGAGCTAGACACAAGGGCTTCCCAGTAATAAATGGGATTTTCCCTAGATATTCTTAACATAATTACACGTTTATAACACTCCCCCTGATGACATTGTGTCTAAGCTAATTACAAACGGACCAGGAAAACTCAAAAGAGAAAAACCTGAAATTGCATAAGCATGTAAAGACTCGAAAAATTGTTGGACACACAAATGTTGCCTCGTTAAAACCTTGACAAGGAAAACCCATTGGGACAAAACCTTGATGAAGGAAAAAGAGTACAACTCGATAAAGCCAGTGAATGCACCTTAATTTGATGATGGCGCTCCCCCTGATGAGTACTTCAATAAATTATTGGCTTGCAAATCTTTGAGTCGAGATTTCCCAATTTCGGTGAACGAATTTCTTGAATGCTGGAGATAGCAATGCTTTCGTGAGAAATTTCTAAGTTGATGAAGTCTTCTTTTGTGTTAGTCTTCTAATGGTAGTGTTCTCGAGTCTTCACGCTTCTTTAAATACATTGAGGACTTGCTTCTTGGATTGCTAGCTTCTCGAAGATGATTTGCGGAAGTAGTGGATGTAATTTCTTCAACAAAGTGCCAATATTTAGTTACAGTTGCATAGGTGAACAAAAGTTGTGATCATACCATATATGGATTAGAATAATATCCAAATTCATAGGAGATTGTGGTCTAACAAAATGACCTAGTTAATGGTGGGAATCCACCAAATAACCAAAATTTGATATAACTCCCCCTTGGATGACCACCACGTTGAACTAAATTGCCTTACTAAAACCTTGCCAGTAAAACCCAATGGGAAAAAAATATGGACCAAGGAAAAAGAGCACAAATATCAACATAAAAAATAAATAATAATTAAACATCAACAAGATGTTGCATCGTTAAAACCTAGTCAGGAAAACCACATGGGACAAAACCTGAATGAAGGAAAAAGAGTACAATTGTTGAAAAAAATATGGATGCTAACCCAACAATATGAGTTTTACAGTAGAGAAGCATCAAAAAAAAAAAAAAACTCTAGTCTATCTCAAAGACGAGCTTAAGCTAGCATAATTCTAACTGCAGATTTAAGAAAGAAAAATAATAGAATGTATGCTGCCAAAGCGTGGATTTTAGTGTTTTTAAGGACTCCTAAAGAGACCTATAACGTTGAAATCATCAACTAATTAATCCGGATTTTTGGTTGTGTACCAAATTTCTAAAAACACATAAAGGATTGTTAAAATTGACAAAATCGAGTCAGGTGGTTGTCTGAATATAATTTGAATCCTACAAAGAATTACAAATACGAATATGGTCTCTGGATACATACGAGTCATTCAAAGACTACCACGCCAAATGCATCATATAAAGAGAACAATTATTAAACCAATCATAGGGTTTGAGAAAAAATAAAACCCTCAAATCGTTTTTACAACGAAAATATTTCTCATATGAAGACGCAATATAACTACACCTACCTATAATTAATAGGCTTGGCATGTTTAAGGTGTTAAGTTTGGATCCAAAATTGCATCAATCGAGAAATTAATCCAATCTAATTTGGATCGTATGCCAACCAATCACATTTTTCGATATTCCTCTACAAAGGGTTCACAACCACCATCATTTATTATAGTAGCTACTTTAAATGAATATTCGACCATATTTAGCTTTTCACGATCCCACAAAATTTTCAAGTGTATGCATATCATGAAAAAAATAATAATCAATCAACTGGTACCAGTGCCCGTGGGCATTATAATCTCATCATTATCAAGTTAGAAGATATTAAATTTGAGAACGTGAATCATAAATTGGTAGACTCAATTGGAGAACTACCAGTAGCCTCTTATAGAACGCTACTTATCTGCTAGATGTGACTGGATTTCCTCTTATAGAGGCAAAAGCTTATATAAAAGCAAATGAGACATTTTACGCCTAATCAATAGCAGCCTTTTTCAATTTGATCATGATGGGAGAGAAACTGATATAACATTGAAGTTAATTAACACCAACTTTTGCTGGTAGTATATAATCTCCCCCTGATTATGGCGAATATATTTTCATCTCATAAAATCGAGAAACAAGTTACGTAAAGTATTATCCGATTAATTCGAGACATATACTTACTACAAAATATGTCTTTCGATATAAAAAAAATGTAGTCTTAATAGACACACATATTTAACATCAACCATGGATTACGTTTGGAACCCAAAATTAATTGATACAAAAACATATAAAATATGCAAACTCTCCAAAATAAAATAAAATAAGGATAAAATTATGGACACTTATATATGTTAGCAAAAGAAATTTATAGAAAGATCAATTAAGTCACTCAAGGACTAAATATATATAAACTAACAAGTCGGGTGTGCACCCTTTGATCTTTGGTGTCCAATTCCAACTACAAGTGGAATTATTTTAAAATTTTAGAGATTTACCATGAGAAAAATAATGCTCAATATCCCTTAAGAATACAACAATTCCTCTAGGTGTTTGCAATTGTGAATATCATAATAACGATACTTTATATATCCCTGTAGGACCGATAGGTAAAAACCAAATCAACTGGCTTATATTATTTTTGTGAATCCATGGTTTTCCCGTAAGAAATGGAAATCAATGGTTTATTAGTAGAAAAATAAAACCATAATCGGTAATGGTTTGTAAACGATTGTCGTCAAATTTCTTAGAATGCCAAGTTTAACATCTCCTTCATCGGAATTGATGGAGAAAACCAATACCCTTTGGTATATACGATACACCAAAATTGCATCGACAAAAAGAAAAAAAAATCGACTTAGTCATCGCACAGGGAAAATCCACTTCGTGGTTGATAGATGGTTTCTTTAAAAATAAATAAATAGAAACCAATCAGAAAAATCACATGATCTTCATCAAATAGACGAAGATACCAAACTTAATTGGACGGAGGTTTTTCAACCATGGATGTGAATTATTACCATGAAGGTATAATACCAAATTTTTTTGGTGATTACAGTTTCATTAGGGGAATAGAAATTGTAAACCAACTTTAATTATTTTTTTTTTCTTTCTCACTGAAAAATAGAGAAAAAATACCAGTTTTTGGGGATTACAGTTTCACGATAATAATAAAAACGGTAGACCATCTTTCAATGGATTTTTATTTATTTTTTCTTTCTCTATGAAAAAGGGATAAGAGAAGAAAGGAAAATCAGTTACAAAGTTGATCACCCATACATAATTGAATATGATAATATCAATTATGTACCCTATAATAGAATTATTACTTTACATATATATAAAAGCATAATATATAAAATAATTAATCTAATCGAATAAAGTAAAGTTAAATATATAATGGTAGTAAAGTTTCCACTTATAACCAGTTGAGCATCTGTACACGCCGTCATCATCAATGATTCACGTGATGCTGGAACAAAAACATGGAAACAAAAAGAACTGTTAAGCATTGGAAAAACCATGTATATTGTATATCAAAAATCGTGACTAGTAATACAAACATAAAATAAATTAAAGAAAGTCATAAGAGCAAAGCTTGTTTATATGGCTGAGCGTTTCTTTGTTTTCTTTCTTCGTTTGTTAACGACGATCAATCTTCTGATCAAACATGCTCGCCCATTCTCGCCCAGTGTAGAGCGTGCTGATAACGTATTGTAAACAGAGAAAATAGAGAAAGAGAGACACAAAGTAGAGACGAAGAAGGGGAGAAAATCTTATTAGATGTGTATATTAGACTAACATTAGAGCCTCTATTTATAGAGCTAGACACAAGGGCATCCCAGTAATAAACGGGATTTTCCCTAGATATTCTTAACATAATTACACGTTTATAACAAAATTTTGATATTTAGAAATTAAATAAAATTGTTATTTTTTATAATTGTTGCGAAAGTAGTGACAACCAAAATTTTAAGAGTGATTAATTCGGGGTTGTTTTTGATGTGGTGGAATTTTTGGGTGGAAATATCATTTTAGATTATAATTGTTGTTGTTCAAATAATTATCAACAAATATTTGTGTGACTAATAAAAGTCCTAATTATTATCACGAATACAAAATTTAATTACAGTTATAACTGTTGCAGGACTTATCACAGATATATCTGTTACAGAAAAATAAACTGTGACAGGTTACACTGTGAGAAAATCCTGGTTTTGGTGTAGTGTCAATTCTTACAGATGAAATGAATTGGTGTCCCATTATGACTTCTCTGTGGTATCGGTGTTTCTTCCCAAAGCTTGCGGCACTGCCATACCAAATGACACCAAAATAGCACACCAAGTTTTCATTAGCATATATAAGTGCCATTTAACTGCAATGCATGCGCTCATTTCGCATAATACGGTGCAAACGATGATCGGTTCCCTAATTAGTCAGTTCATGATATAATAACAATGTTAGAGTTCGGAAGAATTATGATTAGCATGGCTGCGCAGGATTTAAACATTTACACTAACACCATCTGTTAGATTGAACTCTTTGTCTACCCGATACATACGTAAATACTCTCTTCTTGTCTTTCTGTTATACACGTAAAAGAATACTTATTACTGCCACAAAATGATGACTAATATCCATCTGCAACAAATTTAATGTGCAATATTGTAATGCAATTGCTCATGTAAACTCGGGTTTCCCAGTACTTGGACTCTGATTATTCATTTTAACAAATTGGCTTTGAGAACTCATATAGCTGTCAAGGGTCATTAATTATCAAAATGTAGAATCCTTAATTCAAATTCACTACCACAACCCTAGTTTTGTAATAGGTTTCGCACAATTTGCACTGATCAACCATATATCTCTATATCTCAGATTTTCTCCATGTCGCATAACAAGGATACACCAAACCAGCCTACTACAGGTTCCGTAAGTGACCATACTGCAACTCCAAAACTATTTTTTTAATTATTTTTGCATGGAGCGATATTTGTGCATTCTAGATGAAAATCTAAAATGCTTAATTACGGTGATAAATGCTGACTTCAAAAAACAAATGTTATTATGGCAAAAGAGGAAGAATATCTCACCAACAGCCATTATTTTCTCCGTGTCACTTCTAAAATCTCCCGTTAGGACACCAAATCAAAAAGTTCAATAATATATGCCATAAGTGTCTAAACTCCTCTTTAAATAGACCCATCATTTCCTCTTCTCTACCACAACCCTAGTTTTGTAATAGGTTTCGCACAATTTGCACTGATCAACCATATATCTCTATATCTCAGATTTTCTCCATGTCGCATAACAAGGATACACCAAACCAGCCTACTACAGGTTCCGTAAGTGACCATACTGCAACTCCAAAACTATTTTTTTAATTATTTTTGCATGGATCGAATGAATTGATTAGTGGAACTAATTAAACTCTTAATCTTTTCAGCAATCCAGGCGCCTGTATAAGCCTGATCTGTCTGGAATCCCATCGTTGAGGGATGACGTTTATCCCTTCCAAGTTTCCCTGAGTTCCTACAGGCCAAGTGCTCCGCCGATCCTTCCTAGTCGTCCTGCTTCCCAGGCTTCAAGTCATCTAGAGCCTCGACGAAAGCAAAAAACTGATATGTCCTTTCCATCCCTTGTAGCTACTTCGCCTAGCAATCCAATGTTGAAGCGGGATTTCACATCAGTCGACGGATCCTCGTCATCCCTAGATTCATTCCAAGAACCTGGGGAAAAGGCGACGGATCCTCGTCATCCCTTTCTGATCCAGCATTCCCCCTGGTTGAATCCAGATCGTGCTAGCATCCCACCCATGAGGGGTGATGTCAATCCATTAGTAGGCTTAAGTTCCTTCTCAAGTGCTTCACCCCTATTTCCGCCGGTGTCCTTATCTGAAGGGGAGTGCGCTATCATTCTTAATCAGGATGCTTCCCAGCCTTCAAATCATCTAGAGTCTCGACCAAATCAAAAAACTGATATGCCCTTCCCGTCTCTGGTAGCTACTTCGTCTAGCAATCCATCACTGAAGCGGGATTTTGCTTCTACGTTTGAGGGCTTAGATTCTTTCTTGCAAGAACCCGTGGAAAGCGAAATGAATCCGCAAACCTTTCAGATGCAGGAGTCACTTCAACATTTCGAGAATTCCTGCCAAGTGGTAATCCTGTTGTCAATACTATTTTTGATGTTTTCCTTTGCTTTCTGTGTCTATATTATAATAGTCGTGTTTTTGCTGCAGTCTGATCTTCAGGACAAGGGGTCTTATGATGAGGAACAAAATCATGTTCTTCGCAACCAGATAAACACAATTCAAGCATCTTTAGAGGATGAACGGCTACTGAGGGAGCAAGCCTATCAGGCACTACAGGAGGAACGGCGATTAAAGGAAGGTACTTAGTTATTCATTATTTGTTGTGTACTGTCTTGAGCCCATTTTTTTTTCTTAGGGTACTTCCCTGTACTTATACGTAATCTGACTGCTTTCTGTAGCTGCCGTTGGAAAGGTCAAAGAATTAGAGGGGAAATTTTCAGCTGTTCTGCAAAAGTTGGAGCGAAAGCGTGCTGAAAATGATTACTTGGTGAGGTTTAATACGCGCTTGCAATCTGATGTTAAAAGAGCTGAGGAACACGCGCGCGCTCTCGAACTATTATACAAAGGCTTAAATAAATGAATCTCATTTTCTTGTATGATTTCTAAAATGATTTATGGTTCCCAAATTTTCTTGTATGATCTCTAAGAACATGGATTAGTTTTTGAACTTTCAACTTTAATATAATGCATTAGTTTTTAAAGTGGTTTTGTATATTTTTTTATTCTATAATTATTGACTACTGCGTTTTCGGGTATCAATGTTATTACTTGATAATGGTGATTAGGATGAGACTATGGTGATTATTGTAGTGGTGGTGGCATTCCATGTGGACGATCTCTGGTGATTTACTGTCTGGCGTTCTCGGGTTGTTTAGTCTTTCTTTCACAGGTTTACAAGTCGACTGCTTCCCCTCACTACCCTAATGACACAACCCTAACCCACAGATTGAGCTATTTTGTATCTTGGGTCGTAGTTTTTGGTACCTCTTCGTGTTTGGGACCATTTTCCCATTGATGGTTACCAGCCTGTCTATTACGTACTCACTAAATTGGTTCCGACCGGCAAAATGAGAGGTGTCAAGGGGCACCAAACAATCCAAAGTTTGAATCCATAATTCAAAATTCACTGCCATATAATGTGCATTTGAAAACAAAATCTTAAAGTTGCAAAATAGGAAGAGTATCTTACCAACAAACCATTAATATTTTCCAATCACTTCTGAGATCAAATGTTCTGAAATCCAAATTTATTGAACCAAATATTTAATGTTTTTTTCCTTTTAGCCTCCTATCGGAACTTCAGTGATATGCCATAAGTGTCAAAACTCCCCTTTAAATACACCCATCATTTCCTCTCCTCTTCTCAGACAAAAACACAACTATAGTTCTTTCATCGGTTTCACACATTTTGATTTTTTTTCTCCATGTCAAATAACGAGAATACTCTCTTCCAGTCCACTGAGGGTCCTTCTGTAAGTAACAGTTCATCTCTAAAAAAAAAAAATTAATTATTATTTTTGCTTCGTATGACTGAATTGTTTCTTGGAACTAAACTCTTTAACTTTTACAGCATTCAAGGCGTCCTTTGCATCCTGTTTCTGCTAGGAACCCATCAATGAGGGACAATCAATTTAATCCCTTACCAGTAAACCCGAGTTCCAGCCGTTGACCCCTTGTTATCAATCATTGCATTATAAGACCACTTGGCACGAACATGATTCTGTTCCACTTGATAACGATATTCCGGCCACGAAAGCAGAGGAACGGAATCATGTTCTTCTCAACCAGGATACTGATCCTAGCATCTTATCGCAGGAATGCAGGGGGGGGGGGGGGGGAAATCATGTTCTCTGCTACCGAATAGGCACAGTCCAAGCGACCATAGAGAAGGAAAGGCGATTGAGGGAGAGGGTTGATCAGGAACGAGAAGGTATTAAATTATTCATTTTTTGTGTTCTGAACGAATATTTTCATATGGTAGTGCCCTAACTGACTCGTAATCCCAGTGCATCCTGAAGCCGCTGATGAAAAG
Source organism: Papaver bracteatum (assembly GCA_023529315.1). Lineage (NCBI taxonomy): Eukaryota > Viridiplantae > Streptophyta > Magnoliopsida > Ranunculales > Papaveraceae > Papaver > Papaver bracteatum. Next base: position 789,882 of record JAJJWX010001881.1, read on the forward strand.
GCCAGAGAATTAGAGGGGAAACTTGCTGCTGCTATGCAAGAGCTAGAGAAAAAGCGTGCTGACATGGACCATATGCTGAAGGTTAATACTGCCGCAAATCCTCTGTTACGAAATCCCGCTATTCCTATGTTCCAACCAATCTCTAACAGCCACCTGTCTCCAATTTTAACTACCTCTGTTTACAAATTTGGACGAGATTACTTGACTAATTTCATTTAACGGATTTGCGAACAAAAAAAAGAAATATTTGATTCCTTTTGTTTTGTTTATTTTTTTTTTTTTTTGTGAGTGAATCCCAGTTTGTGGTGGTTTAATCAGACTTCACTCTGGGTATACAAATGGCAATGATACAGCACTATATAACTCAAGGCAGAGTTTCTAAATGTGAAGCGTTAATTTGACAATTTTTTTCATCATAAAATCATTACAGCACCAAGTTTGTGAAATTTTTTCATCATAAGCCACTGTAATATATATAGATAGATATAGATATAGGAAATTGTGAACGCTTGGCTTGAGCTCTTGATATATGTAAATAGTGTGATGAGAGTAAGCCTCAGCCTATGTGTGCAAGCATATGCATATATTTGGGAAAGACAGAGACCTGTCATGGTTGTCGTTTGAATCCTCTGGTAGTTAATCTGACAGTACCGTGGTTCTAAACTCAATTTTTGCACATACATAAGAATGAAAAAACAGAAATGAGTTTGATATGACTTAACAATGGAAAAACCTGGTGCAACAGGAGACGGCAAGATACTCACTCACAAGCGACATCATCAAGATCGAGGGATGACAATTTGCAATTCGGAAGTATGTTGGAGTATGGAAGGAAGAGATAATTAAGGGAGAAATCAAATATTTTCTTTCCTTTTTTTTTTCTGTTCGCAAATCGGTTAAATTAGTCGAGTAATTTCTTCCAAATTTGTAAGCAGAGGTAGTTAGAATTGGAGACAGGTGGCTGTTAGAGATTGGCTGGAACATTGGAATAGAGGGATTTCGTAACAGAGGATCTGCAGCCGGTTAATACGCGCTTGCAAGCCGATATTGATAGAGCTTTTCATGGAAGTTTCAAAGTTCAAAAATAAATGACATTCATGTTCCCAAAAACAAATCAAAATCAAAAAAAAAAAAAAAAAAAATCATTTTTATTGGAGTCATGTTGTGTCGAGGTCACCCTCGTGACAGCTTCTATAAGGGTGCACCTTTTAACCCTTAGATATTCCATCTTAGATGTTTTTGTATCTCGAGATAATATTTAAATATTATTTGTATTTTTCCTTATTTTTATTTATTTTTAGTATCGGTTATTAGGTTTTATTCAACCTAATCTCACTATCATAACAAGTCTCCATTTTTTTCATTATATTTTCTTATCCCTTGAAGCGTATGTTTTTTATTTTTCTCCATCACAGAAGAAGAATCGAAAATTGATTATATTTGATGATGATTGGTTGAGAAACTAGATACAAAGGAGAGAAAATGAACCCACCAGCTTCCGAAATTTAAAAAACGCAATATCTCGAAAAAGGGTGTGTAACTCTCTGTTTCTCTCTCTGTACGACTCTCTCTCTCTTGGCTTCTTTTTCAAATTTTCTTTACCACCCGTTGGGTGGTAAATCTCAATACTAGTCATTGTTACCACCTTTTAGAGCCGTTTTTTGACCGTTATATAAAAACCAAACCGTAAAGAGATCGTTGATTAACGGATGTTGGCCGGATAATGACATTAACACCTGTTCTGATTTAGCAAACATTCAATTGATACCAAGATTCATTAATTCGAAGACTCTTTCGAAATTCAAGCTTCTATCTTACCAGTCCTAAGTCACTAAGGTTTATTTTGCTACCAGTGCTAAGACACTAAGATTACATTGTTACTAAGACACCAAGGTTACATCGTTACTAAGACACTAAGATTACATTGTTACTAAGTCACCAAGACTCAAGTTTGACTCAAACCTTTTAGACACTACTATCCATTGTTAACTCAGGGAGCAGTTACAAGCTACCAAATATTCGTGCTCCAAGCATAATTTAAGATAGTTATTCCACCTGAATGCTCTCTTAAGTTATCTTCTGAAATCCTTTGTTTCTCTTCAATTTACAGATTCATGTTTGTATTACTATACAGATTTACTTACCTGAAGCTTTCAACACCAAGGACTTTTATTTATTTTCTCTGATCTCCTTTTGGGGTTGGTTCTTTAATCCCTGTTAAGTTTTTGCAGATCTGCTGGATCTTGTAATTAAAAGTCCCTGCAAAAGGCACACTTTTGAAGAGTTACATTATTGTCTTCGTCAGAAAGATCCTACTTGTGTCATGAGCATTGTAAGTTGGAATTGTCATGGATTTGGTAAACCTGAAGCAAGTCATGAGCTGTGGGAAATTATTAAGTTGAAATCTCCAGATGTTATTTTTTTATGTGAAACAATGAGCAATGAAATTTCTACAACCAAAAAATTTAGATCGCTAGACTATCATAACTATTTCGTTCTTCCATCTATTGGAAGGAAAGGAGGTTTGGGTTTATCCTGGAAAGATGGTTTTGATTTAGTGGTTAATGATTCTAGCCATCAATGCCTGGCTTGCTCCTATAATTCTTTTAAAGCTAATACTAATTGTAATATTTACTTTGTATATGGGGAGCCTAATAGAACTTTGAGGACTGATAGATGGGCAAAATTCAGAACCCAAAGTTATGATCTCTCTATTCCCACTCTGGTAGTGGGAGATCTGAACTGTATTTTACTTTCTCAAGACAAATGGGGAAAAATTCAAGTAAAAGAAAGTGATACTAAGCACTTGGAGTACCTGATGAAGGAATGGAACCTTAAAGACGTGCCGTTCTCAGGTCCTGACTTCACCTGGTCAAATAAACAGGAATGCGACAATTTAGTGCTGGAAAGACTTGATCGAGCAATTATAAATGATGTGTGGGAGGCTGCCTTTCCGCAAACTCATACGCTGCATTTTCCTCGGATCAGCTCCGACTATTCGCCAATTCTGGTGTTGCTAAGTCCAGGAATGGAGAACCTACAAAAACCTTATCACTTCATGTCAATGTGGACCAAAGACGCTTCCTGCAAAACCATGATTGAAAAGTCTTGGTTAACTCAGGTAAGAGGCTCTAAATATTTTCAACTGAAACAAAAGCTAAATCATGTCAAGAAAATTCTGTGCAGTTGGAATAAGCAGTCTTTCGGGAATGTCATCCATTGTATCTCCGAGACAAAATTATCGATCAACGAAACTCAAACTAACTCTCCTTCCAACTCAAAAAATATTGCAGAACTAAACGATAAACTAAATTACATGTACTCTTTGGAGGAAATTTTGTGGAAAGATAAATCGAGAGAGATATGGATAAACGAAGGAGATAGAAACACGCCATATTTCCATAATTCTACAATGTTTAGGAGAAGGAAAAATCATATATCTTGTATTAAGGCTAGAGATGGCACGTGGCTAACCACTAGAGAAGCAATCGGTGAAGAATTTATCTCTTACTTTCAACAACTTTATAGTACAGCTGGGTCCGACAACCAAGATAATATACTCGATACTATAAATGCGAAGCTAACTGTGGCGGATAACGAATCCCTCATTTCCCCTGTTTTGGAAGAAGAGGTAAGGGTAGCATCCTTCCAGATGGGTGCAAAAAAGGCACCAGGCCCTGATGGGTTTACAGGTCACTTCTTTCAGACTTACTGGGACGTGGTAGGGGGGAGTGTTATTCATATGGTGCAACAATTCTTCGAGAAAGGTTTCCTTTTAACTCAATTTAATCATACTAATATTGCTTTAATAACAAAAAATCAAATGGCAGATTCAGTAGACCAATTTAGACCGATAGGGCTATGTAATTTTGTGTATAAGGTCATATCAAAGACTATAGCTAACAGGATGAAGCCTCTGATGGATAGAGTGATTTCACCTAATCAGAGTGCTTTTGTCCCAAAGAGACAAATCGCAGATAATGTGATTTTTGCTCATGAGCTCATACATACAATAAAAAAAACTAAAAGGAAAAAGGGTTATGCTGCTATCAAACTCGATATGTCAAAAGCATACGACAGGGTGGAGTGGTCTTTCTTAGAGAAAGTCATGACTAAGCTGGGATTCCACGAAAACTGGATAAAACTGATTATGAACTGTCTCAGCACAGTATCTTACTCTATTCTGCTTAATGGGAGTCCTATGGGTCTTTTCAAACCAGAAAGAGGACTGAGGCAGGGGGATCCTATGTCCCCCTACTTATATATTCTATGTGCTGAGGCATTTTCTGCTTATATGAACCACTTGGTGGAGACTAACCTGGTTAATGGAATCAAATGTGCAAATACAGCCCCAACCATCAGTCATCTGCTTTTTGCGGATGACAGCCTTCTCTTCACCAATGCCACCATACCTGATTTCCACGCTATCAAAAATTGCCTGCAAGTTTATTATAAGGCGAGTGGTCAGGAAATCAATTTTAACAAGTCGGGTGTGCTATTTAGTGGGAAGGTCCTTCCGCAACATAAAAAAATACTTGCTAAAGTGTTGAATATCACTAATTTGAGCCTGGGTGAGAAATATATGGGTGCTCCGATTACAATTTTAAAGTCAAAGACCCAAACTCACATATCTCTTCTCAGTGCTATGGAGAAAAGAGTAAATATGTGGTTAACTCAGTTTCTAGCACAGTCAGGGAGGACTACCTTGGTAAAACATGTTGGACAGGCAATGGCACTATTTCAGATGGCCACTTTCTTAATTCCATAAAGTTTATGCCATAAGATTGATTCTCACCTCAATAAATATTGGTGGGGAGAGGATCCGAATACAAAAAAAAGGAAATTGCATCTGCTAGCTATAGAAACTCTCTGTAAAACAAAAGAAGAAGGAGGGTTAGGATTCAGAAAAAGTGAAACAAACAACTTAGCTATGATGTCTAGGAGTGTTTGGAGACTTGTACAAAATCCAGACTCACTCCTAGCAACAGTGCTAAAAGCAAAGTTTTTTTGAAAAGGCTGATGTGGTAAACTCTAAGTGCCCTGCTACTTCTTCTTGGGTATGGAAATGCCTTCACCAAACCATGACCAAGATAAAATCTTTCATTGCTTGGGTGGTAGGTGAAGGCAATTTCATAGACTCGTGGTGCGACAATTGGATTCCTGGCATAGGAATTGCTACTCCAAAGGCTAACACTGTGCCAGACATGAATCTAAAAGTAAAAGACTTGATTAATCAAGAGTCAAGAGCTTGGGATACAACAAAATTGAGTGTTGTTTTTGATCGACATATGAAAATGTTAATCGAAAAAATCCCCCTAACCCTGGAAACTTCTAGTGATAGAAGAATCTGGACACCATCAAAAGATGGAAACTTCTCTACCAAATCTGCTTACAAGGCCCTTAGTGTTAGGGGTGATAACTCTAATGTTGATCTATGGATAGAAATTTGGAAACAAAACATACCTGCAAGGGTTCATCTTTTCTTCTGGAAAGCCTTAAATGGTGCCTAAACTGTGAATGTAATCCTTCACTCCCGCATACACTCTACGGATTACACTTGCCCTAAATGCAAGATGAAGCAAGAAACAATTATGCACTCACTTGTGACTTGCAGAAACTAAAAACAATTTGGTTCATGATCAATGTCAACAACCAACAATTTCAAAATCATACCTTTCATCAATGGATCAGATATTGGCTCCAATTAAGCCCCTATAAAGACTCTTCAGGAAGATCTGAAAATTTTCCAATGGTAGCTTGCCTGCTATGGTCTTTATGGGCTAACAGAAATGAGATTGTCCACAATAACAACGCGGAAGTACCGATTGCTATTATGAAAAGAGCTCAATCGATGATGCCAATCGCCAATCTTGATTCACCCCTGAATCGAATTGCAGCAAGGGATAAATCGAGTAAACAGATCTCAAATTGGGTGTCTCCGCCTGATAATTGGGTAAAGTTTAATACGGATGGAGCTTGGAATCTCAATTCTAGTAATGGTGGAATGGGTATAATTATTAGGGACTCGAAGGAATCGTTCATATATGCCGAATCAAAAAACCTAAATTGCTACTCTGCGGAAGAAGCCGAAGTGAAGACGATCAGAGAATCTCTAATGATAGCTTTGCGAGGAAGGAGAAGAAGATTATAGTGGAGAGTGATGCGGCCGGAATTGTTGAGCTGATTAACAAGAAGATTTTTCTTGGTGATCATCGCACCCATTCAAGCTATGAAGATATAAAAACCCTGAGTAACAAATTTTGCTTCCTGAAATTTGTCTATGTAAACCGTAGGGCTAATATGGCAGCCCACGAACTTGCCCAATGGGCCAAAAATAGTGGATCTCATATGGCGTGGTATGTCCCGCCTGTATGGCTTGTGCCGGCCCTCTGTGCTGATCACAAGAAGTAGTCCTCTGTTTGTTGAATTTGCCTAAAAAAAAAACTTCCGAAATTTATGCTCTCAATAATTCAGGCTTGGGAACACCATTTCGTTTAGCACATTTCCTTCTTGAAACGGATGTGTATTTATAAATGGCGATTATTTTTTTCCAAGCCCAAATCCTATTTTTGTTATATATGAAACCCATCATTAAAATTTCATATATAAAGAACCCATATTTATTTATAAATAAGAATTGATTACATAAATAACTTTTAATTTATGACGAGATATATGAGAATCATTCTTCTAAATAATAAATACTCATACAAAGCTTTTATAAATAAGGAAATTAATTTTAATTTTATAAATAAATAAATTAAACAACAATTAGTAACTAATTATATTCATGAAAAAATTCTCGTTTGACTTTCCTGTAATGTTTTTCTCCTAAGAAATCTCCATCAATTACGTTCATCATTTTTGTGACTATCCTATAATGATTTCCTCCTAAGAAATCTCCACAAATTACGTTCATCATTCTACTATTTTTTTTATCAATTATTGCGATGACCAAACAAAACCAATTATTGTCCATGGAGTTTTAGTAAAATTGTAAGTTTCATTAAGACGCGATTGGTGAAAGTTCCTGTTTTCACACGTAATTAGATTTGTGAAAATTCTAATTTTCGGTGAAAATTTTGGTTATCACCCATGGAGTTTTAGGAAAATTCTAATTTTCAATTTTCAACAATTGGGAGCCTGACTCTCAAACAAGAGGTCAGCGGTTCGAGTCTCCGCTCAAACACTAACAAACTAACATTAACATAACATTCTTTACCAATCAAAAAAAAAAAAAACAAGGGCGATCGGTGAAATTTCCGGTTTTCACACGTAATTAAATTTGTGTAAATTCTAGTTTTCAGTGAAGTTATTAGTTCTAATCCAGAATAATCTTGCATGATTAATGAAAATTACAAATTTTGATGAAAATTTGGCATTCACCCATTGATAATCGCAATTATCACCTCTAATAATCGGTTGCATATAGTGAAAACGGTTTTTCTCTATAATACTCGGTCGAGTCGCGATGGGAGAAAATCACCACTGTCACCATTTTTTTCTTTCACGACGACTAAAAAAATCAAAAGACAATAATAAACATAGAAATCAAATGAAAAAGACCAAAGAAAAAAAAAGTGATCAAATAATACATTGTTCTATACGTTTCAATTTCAATCTTATTATAGAGGCAGCATCTTTTATTAGAGGGGCAGCATTCTAATAGGACAAAAAGGGTCATTACATGATCATTTATGGTGCCCCTTATAAAAAAACTAGAAATGACAATTTAATCCTCATTATTGATAACCTAGTTTAGTGATGATAATCAAGTATAGTGTTAATGATTAATTTCACTTATATTAACTCAAAATCAAAACAAAATCAAATTTTTAGAGTTAAAAAAAAATAGAGGAGAAAAAAACGAAAAACTTTTGTGATATTGGTGAAACCCTAGATTTTGATTCACTCAACCAAATGAGTGATTCCAATGACCCGGTATACTTATTAGTTCCCATTAGCTTTATGTCGCTCAAAATTATCTAAAGTACGTAACAAAATCAAAACTTTTAAATTTTCAGAAGAACTACGGTTGCAATTGTGCTCGTGACCAACCGTAAATCTTAATTACGGTTCGTAAGTTATCGAATACCAACTGTAACTGGTTAAATTTGGGGAAGATCCAATGTAAAACCAGTTACGGTTGGTAATTAAATTTGGACAACAACCGTAACTAAATTACGGTTGGTAACTAGTGAATCGAGACCAACCGTAACTACCCTACGGTTGCTAATAGTGATGCAATTACAAACCGTAAAAAGGAAATGAAAGTTACAGGACAAATTACAGTTGGTAACTTAAATAACGATACCAACCGTAAGCTATTTACGGTTGCAAACAAAAAAAAAACGTAACTGAACATTGTATATCAAAATCAAGAACTTACGGTTGGTATTTGAGTTTGTATATCAAAATCTATAGTTACGGTTCCAATTGGAGTCATTACCAACCGTAACTCATATGCAACACAGAAATTTCAATTTTCATTTTGATCCAAAACCCTAATTTTTGATACAAAACTAACTTAAATCCAACACAATAAACTAAACCCTAACTGGGTTTTTCCAAATGTTTTTCAAATCGCCGATTAATCAAAGACAGTGAAATTTTCAGTTTTGATGGAGGTTTCGGTTGATGGAGGAGAAGAGAAGATGAAAAAAAAACTGATTTGATTTTTTATGATTCATAAGGTTAAAAAAGAAACTGATATTTAATTTTGGTTGTTTAAGGTGAAAAGGATAATATAGTCAATTTACATCCCTTTTAGGACATCCCCTAACCAACTAAAGGGACATTATTATCACACTACTTCCCCTCTAATAAACCATGTCGTCCCTATAACAAGTTTGTTCAATTTGCATTCCCATGGCCGCCACAAAAACGTATCAGTAAAAGACAAAAAAGTTGAAATAGTATAAATAAGATGAATACTTATTATTATCTTAGTATCTTATGTTGATTATGCGAACTCCAATCCAGGACCTTCTAATTGGATGTGATAAAAAAAAAAACTCTTATTCTTTTGAGAACAATTGGCTGTTACGAACTAACAGTTGTTTAGGTCGATGATGGGCAAGATCATCATCTCATTGAACCTCAACCGTTCTCAACCGTGACATTGAACCTCTCTCCTCCTCTCTAGAAAAGGCGATTTCCGGCATAGAGAAGTTTTTTTCCCGACCACCTAAACTGCTCAGATCTTATTAGATCTGGGAATTACTAGCTCTCAATCCTCAAAGAATAGATTAATTTTGTCTGTCTAAAGAAGGAAATCCCAAACCTCTTTTTCAATCTCCATCGTCATCGTCACAGAAAACCCTAAATCACCGACATGGATTTAGCAAACCTAAGAGGCTAAATCCTCGGTTCACCGGCCCTTCCAATCCATTCAGGACGCTTACTTGCTGACTGGTGTGATAACCCTTTTTAATCCTATTGATTTTTTCCTAAATTATCTCCGTGCTGCTGCTGGATCGGGGTTTTCGATGCAGTTTTCTCGGCTCTGGTCTTCGTCGGAAACATATCCATCCATGATTTCTAGCTGCAATAGTCTGTCAATGCTTAAATATTCGAGGTGAATTTCAGGTTGATGCTTCCTTCATCTCGAAAATAGATGAAATTTGGGATTTATCCATTTTCCTGTTATTTCATATCATGATGTTTCATCTATTCCTAATCCTCAATCTTATGTTGTTATGCCCAGAGTCTATTGTTTTTCTAGTATGCTTTCTTTAATTCCGGTGAGACCTTTTGTTTTCCATACCTATCTCACAGGTGTACCCATAAAATTTCAGTTCATTTAATCTTGGATCTGTAGAACCTAGTTTTCAATGGACCTCTTTTGCTCAATTACCTTCGGATTTTTTGTGTTTGTTGTAAACCATTTAGCACTCAAATATGATTCCTGCTTTCTTCATAACCTTTCATGGGCTAGTGAATGCCCCTTGCTTTCCTTTTTGAAATTGTTTTAAAAGTTGAAAGGCTTTTTATGACCACCAGGCTAGTTTCAGTTAGAAGCCTGGGTTTTAGTTTTTCGTTGGTGATGTCTCTTGCCTTGTTGTGTCCCTTGTTTTGTGTTGCTTAGTTCAATGTGGTTTTGGAATTCAGATTGTTGCTAACTAAGGCTTGATTGTTTTCATCCATCCTTATGTTTTCTTTTGGTAGTTTGGTGTATCTACCAGGAATTGTTTCATTCCTTGTAGTTGTCTTTTAAGTTCAGGGTTCAACCTTTTAGTAGTCTTGTTGGTAGTTTTCATGGGCTCAGTTTAACCGTTTAGTCTCTGGGATAACACTAGTAATGAGATTTAACCTTCACATACAAATAATTAGCATCACCGTTTTTCAGCCTCAGCAATAACCGGAACTATCAGCCAATGGATTTCAATCCCTAACTCAGGTAGATGAGCAACACATATCTACAACTTCAAAACTATCTTCATATATGCCATCCTGGTGCACGATTGGTGAATCTAGTGGAAAATCGTAATCAGTAACTCCTCACCATTGGTCCTTTATATTTTATATCAAATGCAAGTCTCGACCAAGGGGATATTTTATCACATCAAGCAGCATAATCAACAGCTCCACATGTGGGAAACAATGGGTTCCAAAATCGCAGGAATGTATCACAATTGCATGTGTTTAACAGCAACAAGCATAAAAACTATGTGGTGTGCGAATTGGCCGGTGAACTCGCACCTTTCTCGACAGTTTTTCTCAGTTTAGTTATATTTTACTTTTTGAGCAATTTGTCTTTTTTTTCTAGTTTAGTTAATCTAGTTGAGTCTGTAACCCCTTTGTAACTTCGTTTCAGTTTTTTAGTAACTTTTGTAATAGCACTTTTAGCACCAGTACATCAAGGGAAGAAATTGCATTCTTCTCGAGCCACAATCAACGCTAAAGACTCGATTGAAATTATGGATCAATCTGAAACACAAGAAGGTATTCGGATATCGCTCGGGAAGTACACCATGACACCAACATACGAAGGCTTGATAAGCGTCTCGGATAAATTGCATCGAAAGCCATCTCCAACAGCCAAGTTCTTATGGACACAACCAGGTACATCAAAAGTACAGTTTTTCTTGTGGAAAGCATTCGTCGAAGGTCTACGGATCCTTGACAACCCCATCCAGCTCACCAATTCCAACATCTACCCCCTTTGCAATCCAATTCTGGAGATCGCTACTCGCAGTTTACTTCAATGTCATGTTACCATAAATTCGTGGGCATTGGATATTCCATACTCTCTTGTAATAGCGTTTTTGTAGATTAATAATATTCATGCTTAAAAAAAAAAGGTCGATGATCTCTATAATTGCACAACCACCATTATTTATGATATATATCGCATGTTCTCCCCAAATCTGCATTTGATGTTGACATGCATCTTTTAAATACACAAACCTTTAGCAATGTAGTTCAATAATGCTTAGTCGGCCGTGAGAAGCACCGGGAGCAATCTCGTGGACCCCACTGGTGATGGTGGGTCCCACCACTATTAGAGCCATGGGATTGCTCCCGGTGCTTCTCACGGTCATCCTAGCATTACTCTATGTAGTTTGACTTCTTCTTTCCCTTTAAATCTAATGATTTTTGTTTTTAAATTGAAAGAATAATCCAAATCGAAATGTCACGAACCCTAGGCGAAAAAAATAAAGGAAAAGAAAAAATGTATTTAAGAAGAAGAGAAGAAGAGGGGAGCTGATAATGGCGGAAAGTATTGATGTAAATTAAATTGAGATCCTGAAATAAAACCGTTCAATTGAGATCCTATATAATCACATCCATCTTACCATAAGATAAATATTATGTAATTATCTCTTTAATAACGGAATTAATTAGTTGACCGTAAAGAGTAATGCCGCCCATAATTTATGCAATCATTAGTTGACAATAAAAAAATAAAAACTAATAAATTTGTTAATATTAGATAATGGATAAAGGTTATTTTAGTCATGTTGAAATTTAAAAATGTGAATTTAACCTAAAAATATTTAACTTAATCGTAGATTTTGTATTTTGGGTAAGACATACATACAATCTTATTAGTGAGTTCGTGAAAGAGAGAGAGTTCAAACTTGGGTTCCTTAGAAATTTCCACATTTATGAATTACCAAATTATATGATTCATGTAATACTTTATCGCGTCATTACCAAATTACAATTATGTGTCGCATTTTATACTTTTAAAATCTTATATACACCAGTTTGAACCTTATATATCAACATGCATGTTATTTGCTAATTATATTTGTATATTTCATAGTTATAGTTAATAGAATTACCCACTGGTTATGACCTTAAATTTTGTTGCTGACCATCCAGAAAAACCTAGCAAAAGAAATTGTTCACACAAATCTCATTTTTATAATCTTTTTAAGCTATCACCTCAATAAAAACAAAACCAAAAAAAACCGCCATCAATTTCTATGCTCTTCTTACCACCAACCCTATCAACACTAACCCACCACTCGCCAGCAAAAAACCACCACTGCCGCTGGCCACCACTACCCACAGCAAAACCGCCAACCAACACTAGCACCACCACCAACCAGCGCCATTTTATTGTTTGATCACTAAAAAATATGTAGAAAAAATATTAATGAAATTCATTTTATTGTTTGATCACTAAAAAATGATTTATGGCTCCGAAATTTATGCTCTCAATATTATCTGAATCCGTTCGTCTTATTCATAGGTTTGGAAACTCGATTTAGTTTTGCAAAGTTCCTTCTTGAAACACAAAACTAGTTAAAAAGACCAAAATCAACAATTTTGGGGTGAAAAAGACATTTAGATTTTGATACTGTTTAAATGGAAAAAAATATAAAAATAGCCAGGATGTAAACAGTTTCATCCTATCCATTTTCAAATATTTTTTCTTATTTTTAATTTACATCATGATGCATCCAGTTTCATTCTTGCTATTTTTTAAGTTTAAGTCGGGATGAATCCAGTTTCATCCTTGTTATTTTTTGATGTCCATTTAACCCATACTAATTTTTACTCGTCCATTTGGACCGTGTTTTAAAAATATTTGGACAAATAATCCATCTTTCGTTCTTGAAACGTATGTGTTTTTACGAATTACCACACTATATGGTTAATATAATACTTTATCACGTCAATACCATATTACCATTCTCTATTGCATTTTATATTTTTGAGCCTTATACCATGCACGTTTATAGCTAATTAAATTAGCATGCCGGTTATAACCTCAAATTTTGTTGCTTTCCATCCACAAAAACCCAATAAAACAAATTGATCACGAAATACTCATTCGTATGATCTATTTAAATTATCACCCCAACAAAATATAAAAAACCCACCATACCATTGATTTATATGCTCGTCTCACCGCCAACACTATCAACACTAACCCACCACCACCCTCCAACAAAAACACCACCACCACCGTCGCCGACCACCACTACCCACAGTAAAACCACTTGCCATCACCAGCACCACCACTATCACCAATCAACATCAACGCCATCACCAACCGCCAACACAACCAAGGAAAAAACCAGCTCCAACAACCACCCACCACTACCGCCACCACCACCACCACCAAATACTCATAAAAATGATGATAAAAAAAATTCAATGATGCTTTGTATCGCTGCCACCAGAATCCTCATCGCCACCGCCAACACCAATATCTAACACCACCACCGCCACTAGTGCTGGCCACATCACCATTGCTATCAACACCATCACCAACAACGACAATACTACTACCACCACCACCACTTACCAACCATATTTCCGCCAAAAACTTACCATACAATCAACAACACTGGTTATAATGACAAAAATTAGGCTAAAATGTGTTGAAACAAAATTCGGTTTCAACATAAAATTGTCGTTTCACCATCAGTTTCACCGTCAGAACTTCAACAATGAAATCAAACGCGCCAACTTCTAATGCTTATTTGGGTATTGTCGTGGATTTTGTTAAAGCATTTTTCTACCGTGCGTTGCGCGGTGAGAAAAAAGCGGTTAAACGTTACTTAAAATATTAATTAATGTTAAAGCTGATTAAAAAACCATCAAAGTGTATTTGGTAAAATATGAGATTCAACCAACGTTATTGTAGCAAATAAAAAAAAAACAGATATATATTCGAAAATAGTTTTATTCAATTTTATTGGTCCTAAAAATAATTAACTTTTTTTACTATATATATAATATAATGTTAAATTTACTAATTGTTACTATTATTATGACTATGAAAAAAATTATTTTACTTAACGAATTTTAACATAAAATAAAAATAAAATTAAGTAATTATTAAGTAATACAATTGTTGGCGATACACTAGAGGTAGCTAAGGCCTTGAGAATAATAGAAACTGAAGGACCAAGCAGGGGTTTACACCTTAATGTAAAGAAAACAGAAGTCTTTTGGCCTTCTATTGATCCCAGAAGCACAGTTGATGGTGTTTTTCCTCCAGATATTGGTAGACCTTCTAATGGTGTCAAACTTTTGGGTGGACCTGTGAGTTTCGATTTGGACAAGACTGTTCAACTAATGACTGCAATCAAAACACTCAAGGATCCTCGCAGTGAGATGTTATTACTTCGCAATTGCACTAGTGTGTCTAAATTATATTTTCCTATGCGTACTACCAATCCTGCAACCCTGCAACCAGCCGCTGATCTTTTCGATAACCATTTTATTAAGTATTTGAGACTCCTAATCACTGGTGATGGTGCTGGTTTTGGTCCTTTATAGCAGAGATTAGCTACCTTGCCTATCAAAGATCGTGGAACAAACACCTTGTCGACATCGCAACTTAAGATTCACAAATTCGATTTTTCTAACCTAATCTGACATGCAAACATAAAATTGAAGTATTAGATAGTTTTAAAGAATTAATCAACAACGGAAATTCAAATCGACGATTTGTTTTTCATTCGAAAACGATAAAATATAGAGAAGAAGAAAAGAATTAATCATAAGATTGATGAAGAAAAAGTATGAAAAGAATAAGGTTTGGATCTAAAGCCAAAAAAATGTAGTTTTAGTTATTATTAAGGTAAGGGTAATTGGGTAATTTCATACACATTAGACACCCCTTAACCCACTATTATGGTTGGGAACAAAAAGGGAATACCCCAATTTGGCCAGTAAATTTAATGATAACTTTTATCATGTATAAAATAAAATATGGATAAAAATAATAATTTAAGCACTAAATTTAGGTGGGATCAAAGCATATGCTTTTATAGCTTTTAAAATCTCATTCTCCCAACTGATAAAAGTTGAGGAATTTGGGAGTGCTTTAAATAAGATTTTTGTTAAAGGGAGAGCAAAAAGTGATCCGAGAAGAGCAAAAACCGTAGTTAACTCACTAACTAGACCGATTTACCTAGTGAATTTCGATTCGGACAAGCATACCCCTCCGTCCTTATGTAACCTATCTGAATTAACCTAAGTTTTAGTTATTGAAGTAAAAATTCAAGGAAACAAAACCGAACTCATATATTCGAGTTATTATGATCACCAAATCAATATTCGATTTATTATGATCATCAACAAACAAAAACGTCGATAAACCCTTCGAGTCAAAAAATGCGAGATGAAAGCGGCGAGATCCTATTCAATTGCTACAGTTTAGAAGGTTACCTTGTTAAGGATGCTTTACCTCGTATGAATTGAAAAATGGAAGAGTTACATTTTTAAATATCAATATGTTGCGAAGTTTTACTTCCGAAACTATCATCAGAAGCGTAGTTTCCCTTAGTTCAATTGGGTGAATGCTTTAAAAAAAATAAAAAATAGAAGAATCAATTTCACACTTAAGTTGCCAAGGAATAACCAGTAATTAATGGACATTTATAATCATGTTAACAATCACTCATGTTGTGATTGTCGCTCAATCAGTCAACGATCACCTTCGTCATCGTGAGATATGGATTTCGCTAATGCTTGCATAATGAACATAGAAAAATCCCTGGACAATAATAATCCTGATCACTTTTAGGCACATCAAGATATAGATTTCAACTGTTAGGGCTTCAAGGAAGAAGAAGTAAGAAGCCATAAGTGGTTCGACTGATTGTGAACTAGGTTTGGTGATTTATCTAATAAATTAAAAGTCTGAAGCATTTCAAGCAACAGGACTAGATTTCTATTGCTGGACCATCAGAACCTCGTCGCTGTCACTACAAAGTAGTTAACCGAACTACTTTCTGACTTACATATACTCCACATACCAAAAGAGTCAGATTTTGAATTTAATTTTGGCATCAAATCAAAAGGGACCTGCAACCAGCCAACTACACAATCTTTAAATACTGCATTACTGCTGCTACTAGGCACGAGCATCCATTTTCTGCCATTAAACGTGTTACCTACCTACGGATTTTCAAATCCAGTCAACAGCTCCTTGAATAAATAAATACCCATCTCATCAGGACCGGTGGTAGCCTGCAAGTCACACCATGTCCAGCGACAAATAATTAATGACCCAAAACCTGTCAATTTCAAACCGATCTGCCTACTCGTCGCCCAAACCCTATCGCCTAACATCTAAACCCAAAGAAGGCAAGCCTGCCGGAAAGTAAAGTAATTTTTTTTTTTAAATAATACTCGATAATTTAATAATTTCGTTAAAACAATAAAAAATTCAGTCTGGACTCGGGACCTTAGTGTTAAAATAATAAATTCGATAAAATTATAATATAATATATTTCAAAATATCTTGCGTGATTGGGGTATACCCAGATTAATTTAGGTATACCAAATGAGACAAAATAGGGTCATTTTGAAGTAAAAGAGGTCACCCCTTAACCAAATATTTTCAAAATGGCAAAATTGTCCTCGTTTAATTAACACTAAAATTTTGATTAGATTAATTAATTAAGTTTAAATTGATTGAATAGATGAAAACTTATGAATTTAAGTTATGAAATTTTGTTTTTGATTGAACTTTTGTGGGATGATTTTTGATAAAAAATTTTTTTTTGAGAATATCTCTTGCAACGAAAATGAAACACACAACCGAAACACTTCTAAAAAAGGGATTGCAAATCTGGTGTATGAAATCATACTCAAAATCAAAGAAGAAATCTACACTTTCAGTTCTGAAAGTATGAATAGTCGGCAAGGTCGACGAATGAAGAACATGCCGACTATATTTGGCCGGCAAGGTATTTAAATGAAGAACATGCCGACTTTATTTTTTTGACACACAGGAGATGGCTATTGAAAAATATTAGTCGGCAAGGTCTACAAAAAAAAACCGCCGGATGTTGAAAAATACCACGCCAGCTGTTGAAAATACCCTGCCGGCTGTATTAGTCGGCAAGGTCTTCAAAAAATACCTACTGAAATTTGTTGAAAAAATTCTGGTCGTCGCCATGGCTGTTATGAAAAGTCGGCAAGATATGCATGTTTCGACCTTGCCGACCAAAAACACAGAAATCATAATTTTCGATTTCTAACCTAATATAACAATCAAATCACACAATACAATAATGGGTTTGAGTTTAAACATCATTTATAGTTTTCTTTTCGCTGGTAGAGTTAACAATATTTTTGGAAAATCAAAGTTGAAGATTTTTATATGGCTTTGGTTAATGGAAGATGAAGATGAAGAAGAAGAAGAGAAGATTAAGATTTGTTTAGTTTTTTAATTTTAGGGTTAATGAAATTAAGAAATGGGTTTATTTTTAAGATTTAATTAGTTCAAGGATATTAAAGTAAAAAATCACCTTTTTTAATAATGACACACCATGTCCCCTTGAAATTTGGTATACCCCAATTAATCTGGGTATACCCTAATCAAGTCAGGTTAAATATTAATAGGTCTCAAATATTATATAAAATAATTATTCCATTAGAAAATAAAAAATAATTTTCATACACCTTTGAGATGAGAAGACATTCTCTATATAATAACAGAGTTTTTTCGAGCGATCTCATCCATCGGACCTCCTGGTTGATTCTCGCTTTTGGTTGATTCTCTCTTCTGGTTAATTCTGACCCCACTAATTTTTCCTAATTTATTTAACTGGTCCCATGAGATTTATTTTATTGGAAAACAAATATTTTATTAGCTAAAGCAATTGTCTACAAAAATACAATGTTTCCAAAAATAAATTATAACAAAACTCAAGCACACAATTTTATCATAAAATCAAAAAATTAAATCAATCATGTATCAATATTAAATCAATCGCATAATTATTGAATAAAAAAAATTATCCAATGTCCGGTTACATTTATCAAAATCATTTTTTTCCTAATTACAATACCATTCTATCGGTTAAAACTAAATGCGATTACATTTTCAATGAGAATTAGAAAAAATAAAATTGATTAAATAAACAAAATTAAATTGAAAAATTAAATTGAAAAATTAAATTGGTCATGGGTACGAACCTTTGAATTTGACGTTGTATCTTTCTTGCAAATAAAAGTTTTAGTGACCCTGTCCAAAAATAGTGAATTACAAAATTGATTAAAAAAATGAAGCAATCATTGAAATCTAAAGCAAACAAATATTAAAACGAGCATACAAAAATTCAATCGAAAACAAAATAATAAACCTATTTTCACATTATTTTTCTTAATTATTTTTATACCATAATTAAAAGCAAAATAAATCTAAAATAAAAATATATTACAATAAAGCCGATTTCTAAAAATTGTTAAGTATTTTTATTAATATTATATGACATTAAAATATAAATAAAATAATTCATATTCCAAAAAAAAATTCAAAGAATAAATATGACTACCAAAGATAACCATGGTTGCTCAATATTATTAAATTAAAGACACATAAATTTAAGACTCGAATTTAATATTATTTCCAAAATATATTCTTCTATTTATGGAATCATTCATGAAAGTATTTCAAAAAATATATACGGGTACAAAAAATAACTGTAATTGCCCAAAATTATAAAAAAAAATACATTATTTTGAGACCATGATTTGATATTATATCCAAAATATGATCTTCTATTATGGAATCATCTTCTATTTATGGAGAATATGGGCATTGTAAAAATCTATATAAATCACTCGGCAAACTCTCATCGTTTCCACAGTTGTTTTTTTTTTCTTCTTCCTCGCTTTTATTATTTATTTTTGTATTTTTTGTTGATTTTTTTTTGTTGATTTTGTTTTGCAGTTATTGATGATATGTCCTCGCAGTTGATGATGAAACAATTAAATGGGATCTTTGGGTTCACTTTTAAGGTGATTTTTTTTTAGTTCTATAATTTCTGCTGGTTTTGATCATGCCTCGCAATGAATAATGAATCCATGAAGTTAAACCTTAACGTTTAGTTTGGTATTCTTTTTTCTAAACCAAATATAAGCGATCAAATTATTAATTTCGCAACATAGGAGAAACCTGGGGCATCTAAAAGATAAAAAACCAATGCATGTTGTGTAAGTGTTGTGTAGGTTAAAATATCTTATCAACACACTGCTATTAACCTCTGATTTCGTTTATATGTAGTAGACACAGGTACAAGTATCATTTGGGAAATCAACAAATAGTGGAGAAAAAAAGCGTCACCATCCACAGACGCCATCCAAATCCGAAGCAAACATCGGAAAAAAAAGAAGCAAACATCTTTTTCCACCTCTAATCAGTTGCTTAATTCGGATTTGGATGGCGTTTGTGGCTGGTGAATCATCATCTTTTTCCACCTCTAATCATTGCCCATCTCCAAAATTTTAGCACCCTTTTTCCTTGGTAACATCTGCTATCCACTTCTCAATGTGTAAGACACCACACTCCGGTCAAATAGAACTAGTGGGATTTTGAAACGAATTTGGTTAGCCTTAGTCATATGTTTTGATTTTTAAAAGATGTATGATTAATGCAATGACGACAATTGCGTACATTGATCAAACCTGGAAGTCTTTTCTATTATTTCTTAGCTTAGTTCGGCCTCTAAAATCCGAGTAACCGCTAGAATAAAAAATAACTTAGTGAGTCTATCGTAGAGTAAAAACGAATACGTATATGTTATTTTCATATTAGGAATCTTCTAATAAAAATAGATACTACTAA
This sequence comes from Papaver bracteatum, assembly GCA_023529315.1. NCBI lineage: Eukaryota > Viridiplantae > Streptophyta > Magnoliopsida > Ranunculales > Papaveraceae > Papaver > Papaver bracteatum. The sequence continues at coordinate 809,932 of JAJJWX010001881.1, forward strand.
TGACCAAAAAAAAAAATCTGAGACAGAATATGTCATGACAATATAAAATAAGTATAATTAATTTTAGCAATTACTCCCTCCGTCCTAAAATATTAGTCCGCTTTGACTAAGTCAATATATTAAGGAGACCGGAGGAGTATACAAAACTAACCCTATTAAATGCTATGTTATTACCAAAATTAAAAGAAGTATATGAATTATGGAGTATGTAAGAAAAATACGTATTTGGTAATTTAATTATTTATAGAAATGTTTAAATAGAAGATTAAAATAAAAATATTTATGGGATCAATTTGGTAGATTTGTTTCCTATTGAGGATGATATCATTTAAGATTTAGATTGGTTATATTTAAAAATAATCTTATAATTATATAAATTTAAAGGGTATATTTGAGAGTTTGACTAAAAAATATGACTATAAACAGAAACTGGCCAGTATTTTAGGACAGACAAAAATAGAATAGAGGACAAAAAATTTAGGACAGAGGGAGTACAATTTTTTTAGGTATAATATATATATCAAATTAAGTAGCAAATATTTAGAGAGAGAAAGTAAATGAAAAACATTCTCTATATATCAAATTAGGTATAATATATATTTTTATTTTTTTTAAAAAGGGTATAATATATATATCAAATTAAGTAGAATTGGTGTAGTATTAACTTTATTTAAGAAAAAATCAAAATATGTAGCATATATATTTACAGAGAGAAAATATTCTAGAGTGAATTAAATGTATATATAAATAAGGAAATCGTATTGGTTCCTTGATGTAGAAGTACTTTTTTTAAGGAAATTTCCCTATATTACCACTGTTGGAAAATCTATCCAATACCTATACAAGAATGTTGAATATTGTTGCACTATCTAGACTTCGAGAACACTAATACAACATGGAGAACCCTCAAATTAATTCATTTTCGATGGATATGGATAATGGAGGAAGCATAACTTCAATGAAGGTCAGAATAGTAGACAGGACATAGGAAACAAAAATATTGAACGGAAAATAATATTTCCGATTCAATACGATTTTGCTTCACAAAAACAGAAGTGGTTGCTACTGTGTTTTTTTAAATATAGTTCATTCGAAAATAAAAAATCTTTCAAAAATACTGAACAGGAAGAACAAATACATACAATATGAAAATCACAGAGAAAAGTTTCATGAGCAAAATATAACAATCTTGACAGATTTTCTGGTTCCTATTTTTAATGGAAATTATCGACACGTCCTTGGTTACTGAAGATGTTAAAAATATACCACTGCATTGATTTTAATTTTACGCAGCTAGATGATATTTCAAACCTCTACATCAGTAAATAATTTATTATGATCTTTGTATTTCATTCTCGCTTTTGTACCAGTGATTTATTAATTTTGTGCATTTTTATTCTAATTTATTATAAAATTATTTTAAGGTGGGGAAAAAGATAAATGAAAGAGGACCGTCAAGCTACCAAAATAAAACCAACTCTATATGTCCATTTTAGCTTAACAAAATATCAATGTATCATACGGCATCATTGAAATGGAAGAATTTATAAAGAATCAAGTTGTTGAACGATATTTTTTCGGAGATATGATGTGTCCTGATTTCGATGATCAGGAGATGCAAAAATATTTAAGACAACAAGAATATAAGCTCTAAAAGTTTAGTGAATATCAGGCGTTGAAGGACTGGGACGGCGTGTAACTTTCAATCAATTTATGGAGCTTCAATGAGTACTATACACTTTAAATATGTTGCACTAGAAGAGTATGAACTCTTTATTATTTTCTCAATAGGATTGGTTATCAATAGGATGGGTTTATTATTAGGTATTTGTGTTGGTTAATTATCAATTTTTAGATAATATTATTTACTTAATTAGTTTGGAATTTATTTTGTTTGAGTTTCATGACTAAGTATTTTGAATTAATGGGCAAGATTATTATTGGCACTTTTAATTTATCTATTATTGAACATATACGATGTGTTGGCCTTATTTTTCCATGTAGCTTTCATTGTTTATCAAGGCCTTCAGTGTTGAGCATGGTACATTTAATCATAGACGATTTTCATAAATGATGATACCAAGTGCATATGCTCCTAATGCAGTAGTCTTAATGTAGGAGAAAAGGATTTTCATAAATGGTGATACCGGGTGCCATTATAGTGCCGAATATTCCTATTTCCAGCTTGAGTAACCATTGAAGATCCTTTTCTCTACCAAAAAAAAGTACCACTATGCAAAGGTTTGGTCGTTTTTTGAGCTCTTAGTGTAAGATGATATTGTTAAGATAGTTTTGTATTGGATGGTCCTAATGTTTCAATATTTCTTATCCGTCGTATGTGCCGTATTATCTCTTTACTGGTGCTAACCATATCTAATTGCTTAGATAATGTATGCTTCCGTTGTATCACTCTGGAGGCGCAATGACATGCTACAATGGATTCTATGCAATTATTCACGATACGTGAATGCTAGAGTTGATGTAAATAGGATACTGACATGACTAACGGATCAGCGGTGAATGACAAATAATACAAAATTATATTCATTTTGTCGGACATATTTTTTCTTTACCAAGACAAAGATGAAACGAAAGAATGCTTTACATCCAAGGCGGTGGTCGTTCCTAACATAGACAAATATAGAATTTTTATGGCAAGGACAAAGAAAATGTGGTGGAATGCTAAGAAGATATTCCTTTTGACTACAATGTCTCCCTTTGAATTTATTTTTATTTGTCCCTTTTTGTTTCATTTTATTTTTTTGCACACCAACTAAGATATTAGTTTAATGGTTAGTAAGAAGAAGAAAATCCTAATATTATTTATAATACAAAATTGTAATCACTCCTTCAAAACGAAGGAAGAACTACCAATTAGAGCTAATTTGATCCTTCTATTGAGGTCTTTCAACACTCCTTCACCCCAAAATCTTTCATACATTCAGTTTTCCATGTGAATAAAAAGGCTAAATGGCATACACTTATCTTCCCACACAAAGTTTAGAATATTTTAATAAATTTTAAACTTAAAGTCCCTCCTTTTGTTTGTTTATTATTTTATTTATTTTTATTTTTATTATTGGTAAACGGCTCATTTGCCATCCAGTGCAACTTTTACATTTTGCCCATAGTAGTGTGTCCCCTTCATATGACTACCCATGGGAATACTCTAACAAGCGTCCAATTTTCCAAAAGCAAGAAACTGACCCGTGCATCGCACGGGTGAGAAACTAGTCCTAATAATTTAGAAACTTGTATTGTTAGTGACTAAATTGAATTGTAAATTGTATGTTAAATACAAAAAATTTATGTATAAAAATCTTTTTTCTTGTAAATTTTTAGGATTTATTACTTTAAAAACAAATGCATGTCGTTCTAAAATATTTTCGTTAGTGTTTTTTTATCTTTTTCTATATTTTCCACTTTTAAAAATCTATTTCGGTATTTATACTATAATACTTTATTTTTATTTTTTTAATATGGAAATTTTCGTTTTCTCCAAAGAAATTTTTTTAATTAAGAATTATTCTTTAAAGTAATATATTATTATTATATGTATAAAATAATAAATTATTATTTTAACGATTAAGTAATAATAAATTAATATATTCTTTAATATTTTTTTCCTTTAAAATTATATTCTATAAAATCAATTCAACGTAGACAATTACACAGAGCTTTTGGTTAGCAGCCTAGCAACAAGCTGAGCTCCAACTCCTCTCTGAATAGCAATAAATTATTATTTTAAGAATTATTCTCCTAAAATCCCTCTTTCTCTTTCTCTCTCTTCTCCTTTCCTCTTCTCTCTAAGAAAAAAAAAAAACCTTTAGCCTCCATTAGTATCTTTCTCAGGTTTTTTTTATTTATTAGTTTTAATCGAATAAGAGTATTTTTATTTTGTTTTAGATGTTTTTTTGGCATATTTCTTCGCTGTTTGGAGCGATTTTTCTTCGCCATTTGGGGCGAGTTTCTCTTCGCTTTGAGGGCGATTTATTCAAACCTTGATCACTGGTTCGTGACTTGCTATTCTCGATTCAAGAACGTCGACAATCCAACACGGTATTTCTTAGAATCATATTCAATCCGAGGGATTTAGGGCATCCGGGTTCGTTTGGATTTACAAGATTTTGGGAAAATAACTCCTTTCTTATAGGAGTATCTCTTATTGAAGAAGAAGAAAATCAGATTAAATGTTCGGAGTCGATTCCGGATTATACCATCATTCTTCCCTACTACATTTACAAAGATTGAGTATCTTTACGGTATATGGCTCTTTCTCTTCGCAATTTACCTGTAATTGATACCTTCATTTGTATTAGCGTTCTTTATTATCTTGTATTTTGATGTTTTTGGTATTCTTGTAAGTGCTCATGTAATCACATTTTGATTTAAATAAATTGAAATCATTATAAAAAAAATGATTAAATTTTTATAAGAATGAATTGCTTACTTATTTATTTAAAATCAGAAAAGTCTAATGTACCAATAATTACAAAGTTAAAAATTACATACTAGGCAAGCGAGCGACAAGCTGTGCCGCTAGCCCTTTTTGAATAGCAAAACCTATCATATTAAAAATAAAATCTCGTGAGCCAGGGGTCATTACATTCTTTGCGCATGACTTTCTGGACCCTCTTGAGTAGTCCAACCGCTTACGGAGCCAAATAGCCAAAAATATCAAAAGCAAAGGGACGAAAGCATGCCCATTGTCAACACATGCTTTCTCATGCTTCGATATCTTACTTGAGGCAGCCTTTAGCGCTGCTCGCCGATCGTAAAGGTGCCATGTCCAATGCCTACCAAAGGAGATACCCGGTGAGGTCAACACATGTGTGTTTCCCATTAGCCCATCCAAAAATAAGAACATCAGCTGGTCTTAGTGTCGATCTCCCTTCAAGTGGGTCTGTCAGGAAATGCACAGGTGCTTCTTTCTTTGCCGAAATGCCAGACCTCCACAGTATATCATACAAAATATCCCTCACATGATTAAATTGTATTTTTTTGATTACACAGAGTTGTGGGTTGGAAGCCTAGCCACAAGCTGGACACCAACTCCTCTTTGAATAGCAACACCTAAACGATGGAAAATAAAACTACCTAAGCCACAACTAGCGTCATTACTCACCAAACAATTACTAAGACGCTTGAAAAAATCAAGAGTATCCTCACCAAGTTCTCCTAAAATAGAGAAATCTAAAACTCTCAAACCATAACCAATGCATTTTACCGTATTTGACTAAAACTTAGGCGACGATTGGCGTTGGGCGCCAATAAGAAATCAAAGATAATTTAATAGTTCGTGCCAAATAACATAAAGTTATTGATTTTTCTTTTGCATTATAATAATAATTACTCTTACATTAAATAATCAACAACTTCAAATTAAGATAAAACAGAAGCTTAATTAACCAGAAAACACTAATAATACAGACCCATTTTCAATAATTTATCAATTTCTTTCTTGATTTCATCATGCTTTGACTTCTTCGATCTTCTTCTCTTCTTCAACCTTCTTCTCTTCTTCTCCTTCAATCTCAAAAGCAGAAACAGGAAAAGATCTACCAAGTCCAGAAGGAGTTTTGAAAGTGATCTTACCACTACTAGGATCATCAATAGAGATCTCAGAAAGACTAACCCAGATCAAAATCTCTTTGCTCTTAACCCCAGTCAATTTCTTCATCTTGTAGTTCTCAACAAATGCTGTAACTTCAGCACCATAAGATACAGATTTCCCAATACTCTTAAAGTAATGAGTTTTCTGCTTCTTCTGTCTTAACCAAACAAACCCAGAGCTTCTATTGTAACCAACCTCTGTTAAATCATCTAATGGTAACAAACCCTTTGGTAGTGAAATCTCGCCTAGTAGTTGCAGAGACTTTGCCTTGCAGATTTCATCTCCAGTGTATACTTCTGCGTTCTCTCTCTGAGTCTCAATCATCTGAGAAGTCATTGTTATTGAGTTTTTTTTTTTAAAACAGAGGATTATGAATTTGGGCTTTTCAGAAACGGAGGATTGAAGGAAGGGTGTTTGTGTTTTTGTTTGTGTGATTGATTTTGGGGAAGAAAGGAAATTAAATTTATAGATAGTATAAACTATCGAAGTGACGATAATATCCTTTTGGTGGAGATTTTGATAACTTCAAGGTGAAGGGATAAGTTATCAACACGTAACGAAGAGTAGGAAGTTGGAACAAGGGGTGTCGGTCCGCCTAAAACTTCCCAACCAGAAAACTATTAAATGAGTTTGGTAGTCGGTTTTGAGTTAACGACAAATATGGATTAGCTTCTTTTTGACTCGTGGGGAAGCAATTTTATATGCTGTTTCAGGTAATTGTTGGTTCGAGCCGGAGAGGGTCCAAGCTAAGATGGAACATGACCAAAAGTGTAATTAAATAATTTTGTGACCATTGCAGAGACTAGTATATTCAGCCTATGTGCTAGATCGGGACGCCACAAGATTAAGTTATGACCCATATAAAGAGTCATCCCATCGGAGCATCTTAAATAGAAGAATTAATTGGGGATATGGGAATTAATTGGGGGATATGAATTATTTCCCCCAACCCATGGTGTGTGTTAAGGGGTGACTTTTGGTTATGAATATACTAAAATACCCTTCCCTCAAAATAAAAAAAAAACTTAAAATCAAAAAACAAAATCATATCTCCCATTTCCATCTCCACTTCTTCCCTCAAAATAAAAATTAAAAACTTAAAAAACAAAAATCTAAATCATATCCCTCATTTCCATCTCCACTTCTTATTAACCTTATTTAGGGGTAGCAGTGGTTGTTGATGAAGAGACGCATCTCTTTGTGAAGAGAAACACATTGTGTGTTTGAAACCCAAATATTCTCCATTCCCTTTCAAATTTTAAACTCTCCCACTCAATATCAAATTCTCTTCACCTCACTTTGGAATGTGTTCTTGATTTTTTTTTTTTTTTTCGAGAATATAAGTGATGAAGATCATGTATATGTAAAGTGATGATGACCATAATACCGTGTACCCATATGATGAAGATAAATATATGTCTCAATAACCTAAGAAGGTTCGAGAGATTCCATGGTTCATTTATCGAGCCGGCGATCTCTCGAAATGCCTCTAAAATCTTTTTCTTTTCTCCCAAAACCCTAACTACAATCTTCTTCTTCCTTCATCATCAAGTTTTTTCCTCAATTTTATTTATTTCCATCATGTCACACAATACAGGTACTCCAACTATTGCTACTTCTCAAGACCATATTGGCTCCTTTCTAAACTCATTTTTCCCTTCATCAACTAAGATTGTTCTCGGCAGAACCAACTACCTTCTCTCGGGAATCTCAAATCCTTCCTATTCTAAATTTATTACCTTGAAGACTCGTATGAAGTACCTCAAGAATGGTCTTCATATCAACCAAAATCTCCCATCCAAGCTTTTTTAAAGTCAGGAAAATTCAAAATGGAAGTGAGGAATACCATGCCGGAATTGATGAAGACCATATGCGTGGTAACGTGAAGTATGGAAGTATGCCTCCATAATTTCAACTATCAATGCCAGATAGTCAAGTCAAAAAAAAATCAACATTCAAAAAGGATAATTCTCATTCTATTTCTGAATATATTCTCAAGATCAAGGAAAAAATCGTTATTCTTTTGGATCTTGAACTTTTACGTGGATTGGGAGCTGATTGGCATAGGTATTTAAGCAAAATTATGCGAGAACACCCTACCAACCTTCACCGAAAAAACTTCTATTGAATCTCATGCAATATCTTCAAAGTCTTCAAAACCCAAAAAATCAAGTGCTCTCTTTGCTGGTTCTTCTTCTTTTGATCAGGTCAATCTTCAAATCGTGGTCGTGGCTCAAAAAAACGTGGTCGTGGCACCTGGAACAACACGCTCCAAACGAATACCTGGGCGTAGTAATGGAACAAAATGGCAATTTCGGAACAATAATGGCTTTCCAACAATGCTTGGTCCAATACTCGTGGTCGTGGAAGCAATGGTGGCTCACAATTCAGCAACAACAAGGCATCGAGTTTTTTGGTCGTCCTTCTCGGGAATGGTCGTTCTAACAATGCACCTCGGTCCTTGGACCACCACCCTCTCTCTGCTGTTGTTTGTCAATGGTGTGGAAATAGTGGTCACATAGCCTCAACTTGTCACCGTCTCATGCAAGCTCAGACTATTGACTTGCCTCGGGCGAAAAAACTAATTATGCCGTATGAAAATCATTGGTAAATTTTGTTCAAATGACCGATGCCTCTCAAAAAATCAACAATGGTAAGATCAAAGTCCTTGTAGGTAAAAAACTTTTCGTAACGAGACTGGTGATATCACCATCACTTCCCCCTCATCTCGTATGTTGCTGAAAAATACTCTCCATGTGCCATCAATTGCCAAAAATTTGATTCCGTTGGTCAACACTCGTGATTTGATCGTGTTTTCGTTTTTGATAAATTTGGCTTTTGTATTGAGGATACGGACGGGCATCACTTTGTACCAGGGCAAGACTGAAGATGGCATGTATCCCATTCTCAACAACACTGGTTGTTCTTCTAAGTCACTCCACGCCATCGTCTTTCTCTGCCACTCGGTTGGCATCCGTACAACCACCGTCTCCCTTTCATGTCAAGAACCACTTATTCTAATAAAATTGGTGCCGTTATTCATTCTGATTTATGGGGTCCTGCTCCTTTTTCATCTAATTGTGGTTTTAGATATTTTCTTTTGTTTGTTGATGAATGTTCTCGTTTCACCTGGATATATTTCTTGTTTGATAACAATTGGTGGATTCAAAGATGAAAAAAATCAATTTTTCAACCTCCATTCTTGTTTTACAATCTGACTTAATTAAATTATCTCATCACAATCATTTTCCCATTTTCAAAAAAGCAAAAAAAGATTTTCTCAAATATTTTCCTCTCAAATATTTTTTTCCCTCAACACTACTCTTCCTTGTGTGTTTATAATTCACCCAAACAAAAATAAAAATACACACTAATTTTTGAATTTTTCCTTATCCAATTGATTCCGGTGTTAAACTTACCAATTCATCCTCCGCTCCATCACTAATACCTGTTAAGTTGGCCAAACTACACATTTTTCTATACATCCAACTCTACACACCTACTCCCGTGTCCACCACTCCTACATCTTCTCAAAGTTTCATCTACTCGACTTTCTTTTTCTTCCCCAAATACTTAACATTTACTAATTATACTTAATCACTAATCCTAATTAGTGGGGGCTAGATTAGGAATTGGGCAGCTAAGGAAAAATAATTACATATGGGGGTCACCAGGAATGAATATTATTGGTAGCAAATGGGTTTATCGTGTCAAGCAAAAATATTAGGACACCTATTTTGTGAAACATTTAGCCCGGTTGTATGTTAAAAATGCTCCATGGGTCTCTTGATCAAGAGGTTTATATGGAGCAACCTATACACAAGGCGTTATATGGGTTGAAACAAGCACCACGTGCTTGGTTTCATTGCTTTGCTTCCCCAAATTAATTCTATGTTTTCCTTAAATATAGGGTGATTTTTTTTTTGTGACACGTGGTTTTTAGACTCTTCAAACTTTTAATATAAATTCATTTCTGGAAGCCAAGAAGGGTCTTACAAACTATACGTGTGGAACTCAATTACTAAATATGAAGTTTTGTCTTCAAGAAAGTGTTATTTACATCTACTAACTCACTTCATATTTTTAAACGAATTTTTCGTTATCTCAAAGGCACTTTAGGTCATGGTATTTGTTTTTTTCTTCAAGCTCACGTCAAAGTGATTGGGGTGGTGATCCGGATACTTCTCCTCTACTTTCACGTCATATTTTTCAGTAAATCTTATTTCATTTCCAAAAAAATCTCTAGTAGTTGGAAATGTTTTTCGAACATATTTGGATAGAGTATCTCCTGATATTTCTTCCATAAGCTCCTATTCTTTACGTAGTCCTTAGTCATAAATAAAATAACTAAATACAAAATTAAGCCATATAAGATTTTTGCGTGGATCTTTTATCAATTGGAGATGCTCTTAGTGGATCTTTTATCAAAACTGGCAATTGAGTTTATCTTTTAAAATCCGTTTTTAACAAAGCCCCAATTCTGAATTGGAGGATTTTTCACAGTTTGAAAAGCTTTACTCGCTGTAAAGATATGTCTGATCTGGTATAGTAAGATACTGCAAAGCATGCACCCGCAATGATTTTGTACAAATGTGGATCATCAAAAGGTGTAGGTGCAGAATGAGTGTTGGCAATAACAGTAGAACTAGATGATTTAGCTATTAACATTTGAGTATTATCTATGAGATTGCGAGCGTACTGCAGCTGACTAAAAAAAATGTTTGTTGAAGAATAAGTAGCTTGAATGACCAAGAAAAAAATTCAGTGTCCAAGCTGCAAAGAAGAGATTGTATTGTAGAATCTGAACTGCCAATGACCAAAATATCATCTAAATATATGGGAACTTACAAATTAAGAATAGGAAGATGATACCTTCTAAAATAAATACATTTTTTTTAAAAGGTTGAAAGCCCTGAGAACCAAGAAAAGTACTTAGTGTCTTAGTCTCTCAAACCAAGATCTGGGTGTATGTTTGAGATCATAGAGAAACTTCTTTATAGCACAAACATGATGAGAAAATTTATTATCGAAAAATCCAGGGGTTGTTGCATATACACTTCCTCAAAAAGAAATTCATGAAGAAAAACATTCTTCACATCAAATTGTCTAATGGACCAGCCTCTGAAAAGAGAAATAACGACCATAATCCTAATTGTAGTAGGTTTAACCACAAGATTAAAGGTATCTTGATAATCAATATCTCAACTTGATTGAAACCTTGGGACACCAAACTAGCCTTGCACCTCTCAAAAGATCCATCAACATTCTTTTTGACCCTGAACAACCACTTGCATCCAATCACATTCTTACCAGGGAAAATAGAACATAAACATAAGAATAATTTTGATGAAGAGCACCAATTTATTCAGGCTCTCTCTAGACTGGAATTTTATTCACCTCGACGAATGTAGTAGGAGTAGTTACGGACTCGGCCGAAATAGCTGTGAAGGCTTACGGTTTAAATATAACATTCATACTCCCTGTAATCATGTTGTCATTAGAATTAGAAGTAGGAAGTGGTGTAGCTTCAGCTATAACAGGATTGACAGGCTGAATTGAAATGTCATTCACAAAAGCATTATTGTCATTTCGAGGTGGTGTTGCAGTAAGAGTATGTTGATTGGGTACAAGAATAAACTCTGGTGAAAGAGGTAGTGCAGCTGATAAAAGAGGAAGATGAAGAGAAGGAGGTAGTATTAGTGATGATGTAAAAGGTAGAGTAAGAAAGAAAAATAAAAAAAGAGCAGATGGACTGTTTAGGATCCAAATATCGCACAACAGTAAAATCTCGCGAGAATGTAGCGGGAGCTCGAGAGAAGTAGTAGAGCTCGAGAGAACGTAGCAGAGATTGAGAGTGTATGAGTTATACCCCATTATATGTGAGCTGTCATCCACTATGTAAACACCTATATAAAGAGAAAGGCATAAGAGAGAAGGAGGAGATACATTTTTGTAAATCAGAGACACACTTTGTAAGAGAGAGGTAGACTTTATTTATCATCTTCTTCCCCAAAAACTAAATCTAGAACTCCAAATACTCATTAATGGAGATTCTAAATGTAAAACTCATGTAATTCAAATAATCACAGTGAAGAACCATGGATGTAGATCACATTGATCGAACCATGTAAAAAATCCTTGTGTCCATTTTACAATTTTATCACTCTTATCCTCATTTTTATGTTTAGCTCTAGAAATTGTTATCATAATATTATATGGGATGTGTTGTGAGATTTCTTGCAACTACATTTTGGCGTTAGAAACAGGGACGGGAGCAAAAGAAATTCAAAGAAATTAGCTACTGTTGGTGATAAATTCAACTGGATCTATGGACTTCAAAGAAAAAGAAGAAAGTTTTCGCAAAAGTTCACATCTTAAGGAATATCATACAAAGAAGGATCGTAGTAACTTGAGCACAAAAAAACGGATTTGAAATTTCGGCAAAATGAAGTCAGCCACAATTCTCCACAACTGTTATCAAAAGGACAAATCTCTTCCCTTCTACTCTTATTTTATGTTCAATTATTTATATCCGGAAGTTTTCTAACTAAGAGTTTGAAAAAGGTTTCATAAAACACCAAAACTACATAATCCTGGTTTTTAAAACATTTTGCCTTCGCAGAGACAAGGTAGTACAGGGAAGTATCTATCATTGGAGAAAATGGCAAAAGGAGAAAGCACAAGTAATGGCACAGATAAAGGCGTCGAAAAGAGCAAAGAGAACTTGGAGAACTACCACCAAGTCATCGCGTAGGGTAGGGAAGCTCAAGGATGCATAGGAAAAAAAATTCTCAGGTCAAAGAAGCTTCAAAGACGCAGAGAACATTTCTCCCCTGCGAAATTATTGATGATGGATGAAAGGATGAATAATTTTGCGATAAAACTTTACTAATGAGGAGAAACAGATGATGGTTATCTCATAGATTTTATACTACTTCGTGTATAACAAGATGGTTCGAGGAGAGATCAACAGTTTGGTATGACCTGAAGGAGAATTCAGCTAGTGGTGCAAAGCTTCGTCACCATGAGTTCACTGCAACCACTAACCCAACAACGAGAATGAAGCTTACAGATTCAGAACAGGTTCTAGCTAAGTTAACTTGGTCAGCAGTCAAGCAAAGAACGAAAAAACAACGTTAATAGAAAAGAGAGAATGCTTAAGATGCAAAAAAATAGTTTGCGAAAACCCATTACCAAGGAAGAGAACAAATTCACAACCCAGGAAAAGGCAGACTTCTAACATTGCCTAATTCTGCATCTCAGCTGGGATCACATACCGAAGACAGAATATCTTATGAGGAGAAAACATATTCCAAAAAATTCAAGAAAATATTTGGTACCTTCATCGCAGACAAGAAAAAGACAACGGTAAGATCTTGCGAAGATAAAAAAAGACGTCGCAGATTTATAACCACATCACCATCGAAACAATAAGAAAAATATAGTAGAAATTATCTTGGGAAGAAACCTCTTAGTGAAAGCAATAATATATTACTTCGTCAAATCCAGCAGAGCAACCAAAGAAGCTAAGCATTAACTGATAACGCAGAGATGAACGTAAAGCTGAAAAATCACGCCAAAATTGCAAGCCGAATGAAGTCCAAATGCAGCAACTATACAATATTGATGAAGAATTGAATTCAAAAAGAACGTATGGTACCACATACAACAACAAAGAAATTGACGACGTTCATCAGAAGCTAAATCATGATGGATAAGAACCATGACCAAAAGGGTATGGAGGAAATCACCTTCACGAGAAGAACAACAATCACAGTTCCAGTGAAAGCAAATCCTGATTTTTTCAGATGAACCGACACTAATGACCATGAGCAGCACAACACAAAATTAAAAGGATTGTCGTCAACAATAGATCAAAAATAATGTATGGACGAACGTGTTTCCCAACACAAATTGTAACTACAGAAAATGCATAGTTACACCCACTTACTATTTTGAACTTAAACTCTTGAAATAATTTATAGATCTATTTTTTGGATACCAAAATGATGATTTGAAGTGCTAAAATCATAAAAGGGACACACAATTTTTACGTGGTTCGATCCATGAAGGGATCTACATCCACGAATTTCACTAGAATATTTGGTGTTTACATAAGTAATTGATTTACAAGGTGAAACCCCATTGAATAGTTTTAGAGCCCTTCTAGATCTAGTCTTGGGGAAGAAGAAGATGATGATAAGGGAAAAATGAAATCTCATCTCTCTCCCCTAAAAATTCCAACCCTTTTTACAATGGACCAAGTCCTTTATTTATAGGGAAGACTACATAATGGATGACAACTCATTTTACTTCGCTGACAGCTCATTTTACTTCGCTGACAACTCATTTTACTTCGCTGACAGCTGTCCTATTTCTTGCGTAACAATCCACACTTCGCATCCTTTTACTTCGCATGCTCTACCTTTTCTTGCGTAACAATCCCCACCTCGTGGAGTTGCTGCGTGGAGTTACTTCGCTGGGTTACTTCGTGAAGTTACTTCGCTGGGTTACTTGTGCAAGTCTTCTTTACCTCGCTAATAATCATCTCGCTATCTTCAGTTCTTACTTCGCAGCCTCATCCTATATCGTACAAACTAAGCTATCTTGGTTAAGTTACTCCACCATTCGTAATGCGCCACGCGTCAAGTGTGATTTTTGGTACCTACATTTTTCCCTATTTTTCTTGAGTGTTGCTTGAAGAGCGATTCTTGAGAAAAATCGATCTTCGTGTAGTCCTTTGGAGCGAGACGTGTGGTGCTTGAGTAGATGACTTTGATCTTTGTTGATGAAGGAACAAGCGAAAGAATAATAACTTGAAAAAGTAAATACTTGCCTCTTATTATTTTGCTAGGTTCCGAAGTCTTGTTGTTGTATAGAAATATCATTCCCGAAGTATAAGAAGTACGAAGTATGAAATGCTCTTCAAGAAGTATAATAAGTACTTAATCCTCGAAAATATAAGAAGTATCAATCCTCAATTTTGTTGTTGTTGGAACGGTTCATTGCTTTTGATTTTTCCCTTGCGTGCTTGGTTGTTGGTTCTTCATGTTGATGAGTAGTAGCGAGGTGTCGTGTTGCATGTAACGAGATAAAGTTGACGAGATGGCACTTGATTCGTATACTCTATTATTGTGGAGGATTCTTGTCGTTGACGAATTATGGAGTGGGAGAGATATCTTCATTAGTGAATGTACCGAGTGGGCGAGATATATTCATTAGTGAATATACCGAGTTTCTTCTTTGTGAGCTTTGAACTTGAAAGTTGGTTTTGATGATTTTCTTCCATGTTTCCTTTTCCACATTCTTGCGCGAAGTCCATTGTAAGTACTAGTTTGAGCTTTACCGATGATAACCTTATGTTGATGTTGCCCTTGATGACGAGTTGATGGTATCACTTCTTGTTCCTGTCTTGCCTCATTGTAGCTTTTCACATGATATTGTTTCATTTGTAGCTTAACGTCCTTATGATTTGATTCATATCAAATCCAAAAAAAAATTGAAAAAATTTCCGTGAAGTGTATAATATGCATTTTCCCATATACCTGTGTACCTCCTTTTGCTTTAGTAGATGAAGGAACTAAATCTATCCGAAGTAAAAGTAATATGCTTCATCTTTCTTGCCCTTGCCCTTGTTTTTCTTGATATCTTACTATTATATAGCGAAGTATTGATGAAATATCCTCCATTGGTTCATATACATGTGAAGTATCCTTAGAAGTATATAATCCAAAGTATAAGAAGTATAAAATCCGAAGTATAAAATTTGAAATATATAATCCGAAGTATAAGAAGTATTCATGAAGCACTCGTGGCGATAAGTATTGTCTTCAATAAGTATTAATAATAAGAATTCCCAAAGTGCTATTGCATGATGTATGTTCGATGAATGTATGTATGCTATGAGTGAATGATATATGTATGAAATGGTATGATTTTTCTATATGTATGCATATTATATACTTGCCTTGATTTTTATTGCTTGTGCCTATG
This sequence comes from Papaver bracteatum, assembly GCA_023529315.1. Classification (NCBI taxonomy): domain Eukaryota; kingdom Viridiplantae; phylum Streptophyta; class Magnoliopsida; order Ranunculales; family Papaveraceae; genus Papaver; species Papaver bracteatum. The sequence goes on from JAJJWX010001881.1 coordinate 825,539, forward strand.
ATTTTCCTTTGCATTCCTTCTCATCCCCATCTCATCTATAATTATACCTCGTTGCCTTTTAGGGCTTGTTCCTGCATTATTAATATTCAATTCATAGCATAATCAAGTTAATATAAATATTATCATATGCAATATTTCAATTGCAAGTACTTCTTATGCAACGTAAGAAATACTTCTAAGGATTGTGTAACTTTGCGTTACGAGATAAAGCCTTGTAATGGATTAATCTTTGACTTTCAAAGATTTGTGTGATCAAGATTTGTAATGTGCTTGCCTCTTTGCTTTGCTTTGTAGTATATACCTGCCTCTTTGCAAGTATACACTTGCCTTTTTATTTTTCCTCAGGTCTCATTTTCTGCCTCACATCTCTATCATCAGTTCAGGGTCTTATTTTTCCTCCTAGTTAAGGTCTTTGTTGGAGTTGATGATGAAGTGATCTAGACTCGTATCTTTCCTCCTCCTGATACGTGAACACATTATTGCCTCCTCGGTGTTTTCTTGAGTTGAGATGCTATGTACCTTTTTTCCGAGCTTGGTGACGAAGTAGTTTCAATACTGCATCTTCTTCCCACATCGGAAATGTCGTCGAAGTGAACTTTAACTGGCACTTTCTCTTCATTGGAATGATATTTCTTCGCTGGTGATGAAGTTAATTTGCTTCGTTGGTTTTAACTTGGTGGGGTAAGCTCCTTTGCTCACGTGAATACTTCTCCAAGTATCTTCATTCCACGAAGAGATAGTCAGCGAAGTAAAACATTCCACGAAGCTAAATACTTCGAAATTTTCTCTTCACGAGGTGGATTCCGGTTACTGCTCTAAAGAAGCAATATACTGCCATTGGCTACCGATTCCTGGAGAATTGGTCTGGTTACGAGCTCCCTCTTTTACGAAGTGATTTGGCTTCTGTCTACAAGTTGATCTGGCGAGTTGAACAAATTGGAGGATATTCACAAGATGATGGATTCTTAATTTCGCTGATGTTCACGAACTAGTTTTACCAAATACTTCGCTGGTATCATCTTCTTCTTCTTATTCTTTAATGGCTGATATCTTATTTTAAATTAAATTGATTTATGCACACTTTCTCTTCGATGAGAATTATGAGTTGGTTTGCCTCCTTGGTTTGCTGCTAGTGCTTGGTTGTTTTTAGTATCTTTACTGGATTCGATGAGAACTCGTCGTTTGCTGGGGACGCCATCTCCGTCCGCTTTGGCTTGTCCCGAAGGTGAGTCATTGATCTATGAGCTCTTTCGTGCATGAATGGTCTTAAGTATGTTGGTTTTTCAAATGTGTGTTTATTCTTCGCAATATCTAAAGATTGTATCCATCTAACTTTCATGAGATGTCAGCTACGAATTAAATTTGGTGATGTTTCTGAAGTTAACTTAACTTTGCTTTAAACTGGTCATTCGTCGATGATGATACTTCTCTAATTCCATATTCTTGTCGAGTCCAAGCGAGTTGATTTGTTTACTTCGTCATTGCTCGTGGCTGTTGGGTTTTGGTTCCGTATCGAAATCTCATGATTTTCTTTTGATTTTCATTGCTTTAAGCATGATGGTTTACTGGCAGCAGTGTGCATTTTTTACGTTATCGATAATGCTTCGCCGAATCTTGATGATTATTATCAATGATTGTATGAGTACCTTTGATTTTAAGTTATAGATTAGTGGCTGCCCAGAGGGGCTTAAAATTTATTAATTTATTTATACGGGGGTTCTGGAGAATTCTAATGATTAACATCACTTGATGTAATAACTTATAGAATCAAAAATACGAGGATGAAAGTACTCCCTTTTGATTGTGTTGTTCGTGGCCAACGAAATGAATATCGTTGTTTAACTTTGCCGGAGCATATCTCCTTTCATTATTTCTCACGAAGTATTTACTTCGTCCGTTTGTAAGGGTGCTCCTTTTCCGTGATTATTGGTCTTTGTTGATTGCTTCGATAAGTGATACTAACTTGGTGACGAACAAAGTTTTTTTTTTCTCGCTAAACCATCATTCTCTTCGTGTACTTTCAGAAACCTGACACTGCTGATGTCAAAATAGGTTTTCCTGGTATCTGTTTTCTGACGCCATTGATCTTCCAGTGCTTCCACGAAGTGTTTTTCAGCCTCGTCAACCTTCTTCTCTTCATTGATTGTTCTAGCTGGACTCTATTTAATGTTGATGAGATAATTTCGACACGAACTTCAATTATTGTGTGACGAGGTAAATTCGCTGCTTGTAAGCAGTACTTCACTTCGTTCTACTGGATTAACGATCTCTCACCAAATACTCCGCCGCTTCCATTTTGGATCAATTTCTAGATCTAATAATACAACAAACAATCAATCAAGTTAGTGAACAATCTGTGTAATTTTAAAATAGCTGTTATTATGCCAAGAATGTATGTTCGCCTGAGTTCTTCCAGGAAAACTTCCCCAAATCAATTGAAGATTTCTATATTCCATGTTTTTTTTTTGAAATCCGACGATTAGGCTTGTAAAACAAGGTCTAGTTGTTGTAAATCTGTGAACAAAACTTGCTTGGATTCACGATAACCATGGAAAATCAAGTTTTCATGGAGAAAAACTTTTAGTGTGTATGAAACTTTCTCAAAAGTTTTGCTTAAAAACTTCTAGATCTGAAAAATTCGACATAAAATTAAATAGATTAAGAAAGAGATTTGTCCTTTTGAAACTAAATCGCTGATGAAGACTCTGTTCGGGGTTTGAAACTTCAAAATACTTCTCTTCTAAGTTGCTGGTTGGGACTTGGCTTAGATTTCCATTTTTTGCCCTCCTAGCTCGTTATCTTGCTGGAACTAATGACCATGAGGAGCTGGAACCTTTTCTACCAAACCTCATTGAAATTTCAGGATCTTTCCTTGATTCAAGAAGTTGCAGGTGGATAAATCCCTTACTCAAATCCCTATTTCTGGACGCCAAAATGTAACTAAAGAAAATCCATAGTTACACCCACTTACTATTTTGAACTTAAACTATTGAAATAATTTATAGATCTATTTTTTGGATACCAAAATGATGATTTGAAGTGCTAAAATCATAAAAGGGACACACAATTTTTACGTGGTTCGATCCATGAAGGGATCTACATCCACGAATTTCACTAGAATATTTGGTGTTTACATAAGTAATTGATTTACAAGGTGAAAGTCCATTGAAGAGTTTTGGAGCCCTTCTAGATCTAGTTTTGGGGAAGAAGAAGATGAGGATAAGGGAAAAATGAAATCTCATGTCTCTCCCCTAAAAATTCCAACACTTTTTACAATGGACCAAGTCCTTTATTTATAGGGAAGACTACATAATGGATGACAACTCATTTTACTTCGCTGACAGCTCATTTTACTTCGCTGACAGATGTCCTATTTCTTGCGTAACAATCCACACTTCGCATCCTTTACTTCGCATGCTCTACCTTTTCTTGCGTAACAATCCACACCTCGTGGACTTATTACGTGGAGTTGCTGCGTGGAGTTACTTCGCTGGGTTACTTCGTGAAGTTACTTCGCTGGGTTACTTGTGCAAGTCTTCTTTACCTCGCTAATAATCATCTCGCTATCTTCAGGTCTTACTTCGCAGCCTCATCCTATCTCGTACAAACTAAGCTATCTTGGTTAAGTTACTCCACCATTCGTAATGCGCCACGCGTAAAGTGTGATTTTTGGTACCTACACAAATTTTTAGCTACGAATGGAGAAATCAGTTTGCTTCTGCGAAGGAAAGTTCATTCTCGTGAAGTTTACCACCAGCTGCATGAATACGTTGCAAGATAGTTTCTGAACAACATGAAAAAGGTCTAAGCTCGTAAACAATTTTGGCGAAGTTGAATACTCATTACTTCGTGACAATTCAAATAGTCAACCATCCTTGCGAAGAAAAATAACATTGCAGAGGCAGAAGAGACAGGGATGATAGAGAGTGCACGTGAAGTGAAATTAAATAAGATAGCATCATTGGCAGTAACAAGAACGAGTTTGTCCGTGAGATTTGTTTAGTCAACAAACAAGACTACACCAGCAATTTCAAAGAAGTTTAGGACAAGTACTCTTCTCGCACGTGAATTGATTCCCAACTAGAGAACTCAACTCAACAATCTGAAGAAGCAGTTCCACAAGTTCGCAACGCAAATAAATGGAACTTAACCAATGCAAAGAACTCAACTCAACAACGCAAAGAACTCAACACAGAATTATGAACTCCATAGTGAATAAATCGATTCAAACCAACGCCAGAATTTTAGTAGAAACTTAAGATTCCAATGGAGGAGAAAGAACAGAAGGAGAAAAGACTCATGCAGAATTATGACCACAGAAATACTATACTTCATCAGAATAGCGAACAAAAGGAAAAATTGTCTCGTCACACTATTGATTTCATGGTTTCCAAGGGAAAAATGGAAGTTACGAAGGACATTTACATTCTCGCGAAGTTAATATCAATAGCGAAGTAAAGAGACGTGCTAGAATGGAAGAGTGATGGTGATAAAGAAAGATACAAAGGAGACAAGATCAAACAAGGATGCCTTAACTACTAGCTCTATAAGAGCAAACCTCTTCCTTATTTCTCTAGTTTTATCTTCAATTACTTGGGTCTGGGAATTTCTAAATGAAGTTTTAAGAAAATTATCCAAAACCAATTTATATTCTTGCCTCTAGAATGAAATCGGTAAAGAGAACAATGACTTGAACTAAAGAAGAACCAGCGAAGAAGAGATCCGGCTTCGTCACACTAGAAGAGGTACTTAGAGAAAGGAAAAAGCTGCGAAGAGTCCAGTGTAATATCATCTATCAACAACGAAGAAAGAGCTCACAGGCACAATACCATTTCGTAAAATCAAAACTCAATTCACCGAAGTATCATCAACAAAGTGAGGATTCATAATAAAGTTTCGTAATCTCATGTGAAGATAAACCATATCACAATACCCCATGAAGAATGGAACAAATCTGCGAGAAAAACAATTGAAAGGATTATAAAATTCAATGCAAAAATATTATACAGGCGAAGCTAAAACATCATATCAAAATCACGTAGATTTTCAACTTATGTTTCAAGGGGAAGATAATGATAAAAGAACAATTGGTCAGTATAATTTCGCAAATAAAAGATTGCACAATTGGTCACTAGCGAAAAGAAGAAGCTTGATATTGCAAGATCGATTTTCACCGCAGCCATATTTTTTCACATTTTTTCTAAAGTTTCCTAGAGAGAAGATACAAGGCGAAGATACAATTAAGACTATAGCATCGTGCATTTCTTTCGACACACAACAAGTGGAAAAGATGGTCAGAGAAGAAATGTTGCGAACTAGAGGGCATGGGTTCAATTTTCCCTGCTACCAATTAATTTTTGCTTCGCAGATATTCATTTTGCAGAGTTGGTCTTTGATTATTTCGCAAAGAAGAGAGTTGATGATTATTTCGCACAAATATTTCGCAAAGAATGATTGACAGAATAGAGAAATGACAAAAATGAATGAATGAATGAAAGAAAGAATAAAGAAACGCAAAAATTTCGCAAGAGAAAATCAGAAAATAATGAAATAATAGAATGGGACGAGCCTTTATGACGTACACCCTAGTTCGTGAATAAAATTTCGCAAGAGGCAAATATAAGACCTAAAGTGCGTCATAGAAGGGGGTATCTGTTGCATGGCTTAACGATAAGGTTACACCGTTACTGGAACCCGAGTCATGGAGATTTGGGGTCAATAAAGCCCATCCAGGAGAGGCACCTTGGATTCTCAACTTAAGTGTATGACTTGAGTTGGGTGACTACGGTAATAAGGACTCTCCTAAGGAGTGCAGAGTATGATCAAGGCGCTGAGGTACACGGTTGAGCCAAGAGTGCCCGTGACGTATGAAACTACCATGTCCATTCTTGGCAAGTCTTGACTATGATGCACTCGGCCCGAAGAAAACCCTACTTAGGGTGCAGTCTCGTAACCATAAGCCATATAGGAAAAAGGGATAAGAGGCTGCGAAAACAACTGGTTGCTGTCAAGACCGGATGGGAGGAGCTAGTCTTGTATGGCAGAAGTACGTCTCCTTGAAGGGGCAACCAAGGGGAAGATAAGGGCGGCACCATCCTTTAGGGAGCCGATAAGTGTCTTAAGACGCAAATGTCATGAGGCTTTTTACTCACGGGAGTATTAAGACTTTTCATACTTGTGCAACAATCCTGAAGAGGCAATAATACAAAAGAGAAGTTAAGGCGAGATCAATGGGTCAGTACATGAAAGTGTAAAGACGTCCTGCGATTTCGTCGCACGACAGCAATGTCATGGGACTTTATTTTCGCAAGAATATTTAGACCTTTCATATTGTCGCAACAAAATTGACAAAAGAAAAAGTTAAGGCAAGATCAATGGTTTTTTGCATGAAAGTGTAGAGACGTCCTGCGATTTTGTCGCAATGACAAGAGGTGGCAAAATAAGACCTTTAACTAGGAAGGAAAAATAAGACCACATAAGAAAATGATTAAGCAAATAAGCTTGCGAAAATGATTATATGTAAGCAAATAAATTTGCGAATATATACATGGAAATAAACCTGAGACAGTGAAAATAACAAATAAGTATTATTCAGAATCTCTCAGAAGTATTATTTAGAATATCTCAGGAGTACTATTCAGAATCTCTCAGAAGTATTATTCAGAATCTCTCAGAAGTATTATTCAGAATTTTTCAGAAGTATTATTTAGAATTTCTTAGGGGTATTATTCAGAATTTCGCAGGATTATTATTCAAAATTTCGCAGAAGTATTCATAATTTCGCAGGATTATGAAGAATTTCGCAGGAGTATTCATAATTTCGCAGGATTATTCAGAATTTCGCAGAAGTATTCATAATTTCGCAGAATGAGCCATAATTTCGCAGAATGTGATTATTTTGCAGAATGTGGTTATTTCGCAAAATTAAAAGCACCTTGAAGAGATTATACTATCATGAGGCATAGGCAAGATAAGGATGAAGAAACAACTCGCTCATTCAATATTTTCTCAAGGATTCTACCCTCATAGATAAAGAACAGAGGCAACTATGGATTACCAAGAAAATATTTTGTGTTCTTTATCTTCTCGGCAAGAATCATTTCCAAAGTGGACAAGAATCCTCACCAAAAATAGAGTAATAATTTCGCATGAATAGAGGCAATACTTATTATTATCATTCAAAGTAGAATACTTCTTATATTTCGAGGATTGAGTACTTATTATACTTCTTCAAGGATACTTCATACTTCGCATACTTCAAGAGTTGATACTTCTTATTTACTTCTCAAAGCTTCGGAACTTCACAAAAGAATAAAGGCAAGTATGTACTTTTCAAGTCCATTATTCTTCCGCTCGTTCCTCCAACAACTACAACAAAGAGGATTTTTCCTTAAAGATCGCTCTTCAAGAAATATTCAAGGAAAAAGAGGCAAGATATAGGATCCAAATATCGCACAACACTAAAATCTCACTAGAATGTAGCGGGAGCTCGAGAGAATGTAGCAGGGCCTGAGAGAACGTAGCAGAGCTTGAGATTTTATGAGCAGTACTCTATTATATGTGAGTTGTCATCCACTATGTAAACACCTATATAAAGAGAAAGGAAGGAGAGATAAGGAGGAGATACATTTTTGTAAATCAGAGACACACTTTGTAAGAGAGAGAGACTTTATTTACCATCTTCTTCCCCAAAAACTAAATCTAGAACTCCAAATACTCATTAATGGAGATTCTAAATGTAAAACTCATGTAATTCAAATAATTATAGTGAAGAACCATGGATGTAGATCACATTGATCGAACCATACAAAAAATCCTTGTAACCATTTTTCAATTTTATCACTCTTATCCTCATTTTTATGTTTAGATCTAGAAATTGTTATCATAATATTATATGGGGTATGTTGTGGGATTTCCTGCAACTACATACTGGGTAGTGATGTAGGTGTAAACATGGACTGTAAGGAAAGTCATGCTCATCAAAAGTCACTTTTCTATACATAAAGAGTTTATTGGTAAAAGGGTTAAGACATCTATAACACTTATGGATATCACTATAACCAACAAAAATACACTTGACTTACCTGTTTTCCATCATGTGTTTATGGTAAGGCCTGATGCAGGGATACCAAGCATAACCAAAAATCTTCAAGAATGAATAGTCTGGAGACATGAAAGACAACAATTACAATGGTGTATAGTGATCCAAACTGGAGTAGGTATCCAGTTGATGACATAATTTATTGTTTCAAGGGCATATGACCAACAGGAAGTAGGAAGAGAAGCATGATTTAACAAAGATAAACCAGTTTCAACTATGAGCCTATGTTTCCTGTCATCCCTTCCATTCTTCTCATGAATATGTGGACAAAAAACTCTATAAAGAACACTACTCAAGAAGTATGAAATGATGAAACATTCATATATTCACCCTCCTTGCATTATTTTAATTTTCCTATTAATGTAGGTCTCAACATGAACTTTGAATTTTTGGAATGTAGAAAACACTTCTGATTTATTAGAAAGATGATATAACCATGTAAATATGTTGTAATTTTCAATGAAACTGACATAATACCTATAGTCATTGACATAACAGACATGGGAATACCAAACATCAAAATGAATGAGGTCCAAAGTACCATACATAACATTATTCACTGAAGCGCTAAAAGGTAAAAAATGTGACTTGGCAAACTAACAATTAATCACTAAATATTTTAGGACACGAATGTTGTAAATAAAAGAGCCTACCATTGACATAACATATTTTAGAATTCTATAAGAAGGATGACCAAGCCAATTATGCCAATCTGCAAACAAGGTAACTTGACTAACAAAAGCTTGCTTGAAGGGAAGAAGAATTAAAGTTGAGGTCATAAACTCCATTTTTAACATTGTCTTTAAGTATCTCCTTGTGAGATTGAAGGTCCTTCACACAGAAATGAGTTGGATGAAACTCAAAATAGCAACTGTGATCTTTAGTAAATTGAAGCACTGAAAATTAGATTTTTATAAATAGTAGGTACATGTAACACATTGTTCTAATGAAAATTAGAGTCCCCAGAGAAAATTATAGAAATACCAATGTTGTTAATATAAAAACCAGCGCCATTGCCAACTTTGACTTTGTCACTGCCTTGATATTCAGAGTGCATAATCAAATTACTCATCTCATTAGTGACAATCTCAAATCTAGTGTAAGAAGGTGAAAAATCTTCATTATAGATATCATAAACCTTGGGATCTAGACTCCAATGCTCTTCATATGAATCATCAAAGTAAACATTATGTACTTGAGGATAGTCAAAATGACTCCTATTGAATCGATAAAGATACTCAAGAATAATATGACTAGATCTAATACAAATCTGGCAAACAAGAGAGGATTGTGGAAAGAAATTATAACGCTTATCACCATAACTGCCACGAAAACTTCCACGATCAGATCCGCCACCACGAAAACCACCTCGAAAACCTCCACGAGGACTAAATAAAGGAAAGTTCCGGCATCTACCACGATTTCGAAAAGGATAATCCCAAGAAGGATTGACATTATGCCAATGAACAAAAGATCAAAAAGTTTGTGAATTATGGGATGAACTTGCACTAGAATAATCTAAAGAGTTAAGTTTAGGTGGATTAGATGTTAAATGAACAACATTAGCATAAGTTGTACTTATGTCATATGAGGAATCAGTAATTTGTGATTCTTAGATGAAGTGCATGATTCTAAACTTTTGAGCGTTGAGTATTTATTGGATTTCGAAACACATTAAATTCAGATGGTAAACCATGTATGATGTGATAAACAATATCTTCATCAAGAACAAGACGATTTACCTTAGAGATTTGATGAGAAATAGACTTAGCTCTGCTAAAGTGGGAGTTTACACAAAACTGTGAGTGATAAGTGGGAAAAATCCAAAACTGTGACCAAATTTGAAAAGCTTCCAAAAGTGTGACCATGACCGGTCAACGGACATGTATACCCTAGTCTTTTCTGGAAATACCTAATTTTATCCTATCCATAGGTTTCATATGTAGACATCGGATTTTTTTATTATTATTTTTATTATTTTTTAATGTTAAAGTAAGTTTAATTTTTACTGGGACCCCACCATTTTTTTAATGGTGCCACGTGGATGTGTAGTAAGGGTATGTAGACATCCATTAGCTAGGCATAATATGATGTTTGATTTGTGTAGACATCATGTTTCTTCTTCTACACATCGAACATTGTTCATAATTAACAAAAAGATTAATCATAATTACAGAAAGATTATACGGTATTGTACAAAAATACATAATTATACAAGAATTATACGGGATTAAAAGAAGAATTATTAGGCTAATAGTGAACAGTAATTAGCCTTGATGTCTAGATATTTGATTTATCTCGTCTCTTCACTTCTGTTTGGTTATTTTGTTCATCTTCTACTCTCACTAGTGTCAATCATATTCATGGGAGAAAACCAGAGAGTTTTATTTCTAGAGTGAAACAAGAGAGCGGGTTTTGTATTTTCTTCTCTTTATTGTTGTGTTAGCCTGGAAAGAAGCATTGTAACCATTGTAGATCCCAACAGTGTCATGAATATTCAATCCAATTCATGATTAGGTTTTTATCCTCTGTCTTACTACCTAGGGTTCGATTGAAATGAAGATTGAACTTAGGGGTTGAGTTTAATTGAGGATTTATTATTGCAAAATTTCTTAAAGCTCATCTCCAGAAACTTGACCTAGCTTTTAGTTCACAATTCCGATCGCAAGTTTCAGATTCAATATCTGTGCATCTTAATCTCAATTACCCATCAAATCAATTTGGATTTTATCTGCTTTCAATTTTCGATCTCATGTGAGGTTGTATCTGTTCTTGACTGGTTATTTTAGATTCAATCTAAAGATTAAAATTTCAATCTTATATCTTTCTTTTTATTGATCGGTAAATTTCAATCTTATTTCTATGCGGCAACAAAGGTGTGAGTTGTGAATTAGTTATCACTTTTTCAATTTTGTTTTTCTACATTTGGGATATGATTATTATTTCTTTTCCAAATATCCTGGCTCAGTGATTTCTAATTTTAACAGGTCAGTGGATGCGCCACCCGTTGCTTAAACATGGAAATCACTACAGATGTTTTGTAAAGAATAACGCATTCAAAAGAGAGAAAAATTTGTTCTCTGGATATCCTTTTTCTGTTGTTGTTTGGAAAAAGGTTCATGGATGGCACGACAATCTAATGGGCGTCTGATTGATTTTGTATCACCCGCAATGGATCATAGTCAGGTATGTACTAATCAAGTTTTACTCTCTTGGTTGAATGGTATTTAAATGCTCGTATGACTTAATTCTTTCATTCGTTTCCCGAATGGTTGTTAATTGGTTATGGGTGAGGCGGGTTGCTACGGCACCAAAATGAATTTGTTTTAGTTGATCCCATCTGTGATTTACTAATTACTTTTACCACTTCCAGCATCTGCTATTGTTCCTTTTTGCCAGTTTTGGAAAGTGAATTCCAGTTCCATATTATTCAATTCCCAATTTTAGTTGATCCCACCTTTGTCTAGTTGCACCCTACTGGATTATTGACCTACATAACTCACGATAGTTTTTTTTCAAGTGTCTACTATTTACTCGAGTAGATATGAGGTTTAAAGGTTACAGTTATTTGGATCTTCAAAGGGCAGAGAATTGTTGCCTCGCCCAATTCTATCCTCAGTCCTACATATGTCCTGATGCTTATCTTTCTTTCACACCATTGAACACTTGTATCACATTTTAAATGAAGGGTTAGGTTCATTGCACTTTGAACTCATAAAAGTTTATGTTTTGGCTCGGTCTAGACTTAGAGCACATACATAACATCTGAAAAATATTCAGAACAAGTTGTGTTACTGCAACCAAGTTAAGGATAGTTAACAATATGAGGAAGTGACGGCAAGAAAAATATTCAGAACAATCTGCAGTAATGTTTTTCTTTCTGGTTCGGTCAAGTTATTGGATCTACTACTAGTCAAGTAGTTTAGAGTTCCCTCGTGTAGCATCGGTGTTTGTGCCAATATTGAGAAATCATAGGATATATATTAGAGTTCCCTTAATTCAAATCACTGATAATTGGTTGTTGCTTCTCTTTTGTGGAATCTATTAAAGCATTGTTTTATTTTGTAGTTGGAGCTGATGACGACAGTGTTCAGCTTCTTCCTTCCCAGGTTAAGGACAAGGACGACAAAGAGATAATTGCAAGTGGAAGGGAGAAAATGACTTCTGTGCTTTCTAGTGGAGGTGCAGCAACAGGTGTTGCAGTTCCTGCTACCGGTGAGACCAAAAAAGAGGAAAAGGTAGAAGAGAAAGAAGAGTCCTAGAAAGTCCCTAATTTCACTTTGTATCCAGGTTCTGGTTTTTGTAGATTGGATGATACGTTGACAATGAAAGTAATGCTCAAGTTTTGTGAATGTTAAAGAGTTCACTCTTTTAAAGATACCAATTATTTTTACCTGTCTATTACATTAAATTAAACTTACAAGGTCATCTCTACAGCAACATTTTCGCTTTGCTGCACTATATGAATCTATGGCATCTTTACTCCACTTAAAGTCAACTTTTTCACTGAAGTTTACGAATCCTTGCTCCACTTAAAGTCAACTTTTTCACTGAAGTTTACGATATACGGTTTCATGCGAGTGAATGGCTCTGTGCATAATACTTATGCAAAAAAAGGAAAATACCTGCGTAAGCATATTCAGGTGTGAATGGCTCTGTGCATAATACTTGTGCAAACAAAGGAAAATACCTGCATAAGCGTATGCAGGTGTGAATGGCTCTGTGCATAATACTTGTGCAAATCTTAAGATAGAACTATAAGAGAGTCCTGACAAAAAAGAGAGAAATAAAAACTCAAAAAGTGCTAACAAATAGTATTGCCCTCATGCAGTCATGCTACTTGTGCGATACGAATATTCATGGACTTAGAAATGAAACCAACAAGTCAGGGAAATGTATCTACCTTTCGAATGATAACCACGTGAAAGAATAAAAGCTGCCATAAAGCGGCAGAACCATATGCAGTCAGCAGAACCAAGAACACCTGCGGGCGCAGTGTCATTCACTTTTTAGCAATGAGATTAGTTACTGAAAATTCTTATTCAGAATACTATCACATCCTAAGTGATGTAAAGGAACTTTAATTGTATAACAAAGGAATAATCAGAAACGTAAACTTAAGTAGTACACAATTTATTAGTTAATACCTACATGTGCAAGAGTAATATTGCAGATAATGGCTAGTATTAGCATTGCCACCCAGTGATGGCTGCAAAATACGAGTGAGTTTGCTGTCTCTGTACGGCACATGATCCCTATATCAGATCAGAACATATTGTAAGAGAAAAGCAGAGTAAGAAAAATGTTTTATAGATAATTAGATCACGTTCAGCCTACCCTTGTCTCTCAGCCCCTTCACTCAACTTCTTAATCACAGTTTCAAGAGTCAGATGGCTTTTGTTTACCTGTGAACCCTCTTTCAAACGCATGCCTTCTGTGCAAGTCTTTGACAAAAACTTAAGGTTCTCACTTCATAATGTGTGTATTGATTGTGTATCTGATTCTTTACAAGGTGACCTATTTATATACATTACAAAAGACATATTGTGAAAAAGGAAAGGAAGAAAAATAAGGGATGTTGTCAAAAAGGGAAGGAAGAAGAAATAAGGGAGGAAGAAAATAATGGCCATTCTAGAAGCCATCCATTCTAGAAGCTAACATGTGTTTCATATTCACAATTAATACCCTCCCTCAAACTCAAGATGGTGCAACACACATGTTGAGTTTGGAAACCAAAAAACTCAGACGAGCTGAAGTCAGTGTTTTGGTGAATAAATCAACGAGTTGCAATTCCGAGCGAACAAAAGGTAAAACAATAGTCTGTTCCTTGAAGTGATGTCGTACAAAGTGACAATCAATCTCAATATGTTTCGTACGTTCATGAAACACGTCATTATGGGCAATGTGAATAGCAGCCTTATTGTCACAACACAATGGAGTAGGTTCTGATAAATGAACTCCCATATCTTCAAGGAGCCATCGTAACCAAACAATCTCAGAAGTTGTATGAGCAAGAGCTCGATATTCGGCCTCAGCACTAGACCTAGAAACTACACTTTGTTTCTTACTACGCCAAGAGATCAAAGATTTGCCTAGAAACACACAATATCCTGTGGTTGAGCGTCTATCTGTGATGTCACCAGCCCAATCTGAATCTGAGTATGCATGAAGACAAAGATCAGAAGTAGATGAGAACTTTATACCTTGATACAAGGTGCCTTTGATATAACGTAATATCCGAAATCTTTATGACATAATGTGTGGACCTTGGAGCGGACATAAAGCGACTAACTACATGAACTTGCATGGCTAATGTCTGGCCTTGTGATAGTCAAGTAATTTAGACTTCCCACAAGCTGACGATATAATGTAGGATTGGATAGAACTTTTCCTTCGAAGGGATTAAGCTTCACATTTAGTTCAAGAGGTGTATCTGCAGTTTTACTATCTGTTAACTCAGCACGTTGAATAATTTCGGAGGCGTACTTTATTTGTGAGATGAAATAACCATCAGATGACTTATCGACCTCGATACCAAGAAAATACCTTAAAAAACCTAAGTCTTTCATTTCAAAACATGAACTAAGATGAAGTTTAAGAGCAGTAATTCCTTCTAGATCATCACCTGTGATAACCATATCATCAACATACAAGAGGAGAATAACCATACCCTTCTTAGTTGATCGAGTAAACATTGCTGAATCATAAGCACTTTGATTGAATCCATACTGAAGGATAGCATTAGAAAACTTCTCAAACCAAGCTCGTGGTGCTTGTTTAAGTCCATACAAGGCTTTACGAAGCTTACATACTTGATTTGGAGAATGAACCATTCCTGGTGGTGGTCTCATATACACTTCTTCTCGAAGTTCTCCATTAAGGAAGGCATTTTTGACATCCATTTGATGCATATTCCAATTATGAGCAGCAGCAACAGCAAGGAGAGTACGTACCGTAGTCATACGAGCAACAGGAGCATATGTTTCTTCATAGTCTATACCATATTCTTGGGTATATTCTTGAGCAACCAAACGAGATTTGTAACGATCTATCTTTCCTTCTGAATTTGTTTTGATCTTGTACACCCATCTACTTCCAATAACTGTTTTCCCTGGTGGTAAGTCAACCATATCCCATGTACCAGCGTCCTTGTGTCTTTGTGAGTTCTTCCCCATAGATGTTTGCCGTGACTGGACTTAAAGATGCTTCCCTGTATGATTTTGGTTCATGCATAGATAAAATGGATGACAAAGAACAATGATAATCTGCAAACCTGGCTGGTGGTCGACGAGTTCGTGGAGGCAAAACATCATTTTCAGGTACAAGATCCCCTTCTGGAGAAGCAATGTCAGGATTTTCCATAGAGTGGTCATGTGGAGTTTCGAAATTTTCAAGAGGAGTGACTTCTGTGGTGGTTGATGGAATAATTGTAGGCTGAGAGTTGGATAGAGATATATCCTCAAAATGATCTAGATATGTAAACTGTTCTAGAGTAGAAGACTTGCTACTAGGAAGAGACCAAAAAGGTATATTTTCCCAAAATGTAACATGACGAGAAACACGTAAGCGTCGACTCTCTGGATCGTAACAACGATAACCTTTTTGTTCAATACCATAGCCTAAAAACACACAGATAGCATTCTTTTTACTGAGTTTGTTTCGTTCTCTTTCTGTGAGAAGAACAAAACAAGTTGAACCAAAGACACGAAGCTCAGAATAATTAGGTTTCTTATCATAGAGACGTTCATAAGGTGATATTCCTCCTGTGACTATAGATGGAATGCGGTTTATTGTGTAAAGCTGCGATAAGGACTGACTCACCCCAAAAATTAGATGGAACTGATCTGAAAGAAGTTGGGTTCTAGCTGTCTCTATGATGTGACGATGTTTTCTTTCTGCTACACCATTTTGTTCGGAGTTCTGTACAAGATAACTGAAGAATAGTACCTTCTGTTTTGAGAAATTCTTTGAAAGGAGTTGATATGTATTCACCTCCTTGATCAGCACGGAAAGTTTTAATGGATTTTCTAAATTGAGTTTTGACCATTCTAGAGAAATCTGTGTATATTTTCAAAAATTCTGATCTGGAACTGAAAAGGTATAGCCATGTAAAACGAGAAAAATCATCAATGAAGATAACATAATATAAAGCCCCTCCCTTAGAGGCAATGGGAGACTTCCCCACACATCTGAATGAATAAGATCAAAAGGTTCAACTGAATGTGTAACACTATTATTAAAAGGAAGCGCAGGTTTTTTACCCAACTTACACGAAATGCAATAAGGTTCTTTATCAACTTGAATTGTTCATAACAGTCCTTTATTGATCATATATGTAAGACGCGAAAAAGAGACATGGCCTAGCTTAGAATGCCAAGACATAAATGGGGACACAGTAGAAGGAAGGGAGTTTGCAACTGCAGCAGTAAGTTCATTCCTTGATTGTTGAGGAACAATGAGAGTTTCAAGGAGATATAATCTGCCAACTCTACGGCCTATCCCAACAAGCTTCTACGTCTGGGATCCTGTATTACACAACCAAAGGAGAAGAAATAAATGTTAAAACCCTGATTACACAGTTGCCCAATTGATATAAGATTCATCTTGATCTTTGGAACAAGTAACACATCAGGTATACGTATTTTATCTGAGACTTTAACATGTCCAATATGACTAGCAGCTATTTCGGATCCATCCGCAGTTTGGATTTTAGGTGTAACAATAGGATGCTTGATTTCAAATATATTAGAATTGAATGTCATATGATTAGAAGCACTGAGTCAAGAAACCAACCATTTGAAAAGGTACACTGTGGGGGACTGAAAAAGCGAGATCTTGTTGTAGAATTATTATTACCAATTGCAAGGGCTTGTTTGAGCATCTCTTGAATATCAACAAGATTATTTGATGTAGATGATGATGATTGGGGCTTCTTTCTAACACAGTCTTTGCAAGAATGGAAGGCATAGATGTGTATG
The DNA here is from genome assembly GCA_023529315.1 of Papaver bracteatum. NCBI lineage: Eukaryota > Viridiplantae > Streptophyta > Magnoliopsida > Ranunculales > Papaveraceae > Papaver > Papaver bracteatum. Next base: position 842,618 of record JAJJWX010001881.1, read on the forward strand.
CAGTTCCATTTAACCTTCTTCTTTCTCTCATGTTTCTTGAAAATGGAGATGTACGGTTTCCTCTTGTATGACCGGGTTCTTTACAATAATTGCATTAAATTTGTGAGTCGATCCTTGGTGAGTTGGAATTTGAGATGCTGATGTTTGTGACATACTCTGTGTTGTTGGTAAAGTGCAGTTCTTGGCCAAGTGACCAGGCTTCTTGCAGTTGTAACACTGAACCTGTGACATGTCACGGTAGTTTCTCTGAGAGTTTACAGTATTATTAAAACCTCCACGCGAAGGAACGGAAAACACAACAGGTATCTCTGTCTTGATCCTTTTCCGAGTTTCTTGATAATAAGCTCAGACAATGCAGCTTCTACAGTAGGGAGAGGAGATCGATGAAGGATTGAAGCTCTTACAGTCTCAAAATCATCTCTTAACGCCATTAGGAGTTGAACCGTCGCGACTCTTTCTCTGTATTTCTGCCACAGTTCGATATCTATAGTCCAATTGGGTTCCATCAGTGCTAGCTGATTCCATATAATTGACATCTCAGAATGAAATTCTGAGATTGACTGATCCATCTGCTGCTTCATAGAACGAATATCTTGTTCTAGTTTGTAACGTTGAGCAAAGTTGATTTGGGTATACCTTTTTGAAAGAAACTCCCATGCGTCTTTGGCAGTCTCAAAACCAGTAAGTTGCATACTTATGGAGGTGATTACTGTATTGCTTATCCATGTGAGTATCTTGTGATTGTTGATCTCCCAGTCTTCAGCGCTTTCTCCTTGAGTTCCTTTGTCTTTCTTTGCTAGGATCAACTTCTTTATCTGTAATAATAGCACCAGTAGAGATAGCACTGGGCTTCTTGGCTTTACCATCAATATATTTCCACATAGCTTTTCCTTTGAGGAAACTTCTCATAAGGAAGGACCAATGGTTATAGTTTGTTCCATCAAACTTTACGGTGATAGGTTGATAATCTTCACGCGACATATTGAACGATAACAGAAAGGATTTTGGATACTAGAATTTTTGGATACTAGGCTCTGATACCATGACAAAAACTTAAGGTTCTCACTTCATAATGTGTGTATTGATTGTGTATCTGATTCTTTACAAGGTGACCTATTTATATACATTACAAAAGACATATTGTCAAAAAGGAAAGGAAGAAAAATAAGGGATGTTGTCAAAAAGGGAAGGAAGAAGAAATAAGGGAGGAAGAAAATAATGGCCATTCTAGAAGCCATCCATTCTAGAAGCTAACATGTGTTTCATATTAACAATTAATAGTCTTCATTGCCAGAATCACCACAAACAAGAGTATTGCAGGGTTGTTTTCCGTAACCAACTTTCTTAAGCAAATAGGAAAGAGCTTCTCCTTTGCCGCCACATTTTGGTAAAACATCTAGATCTTTTCCTCCATTAGAAACTATTTTTATGTCTAGCTGTTCAACAGAAAAGGTAAAAAAGACTCTATCAAACAAGATGAAAAGATATTTAGAGACTTGAGCCTATTGCAAACAGACGAGATATAATTCTACCCACTTAAAACTGTCACGGCCATTTATACTTCAAACATAATGAGACTTGAGCCAATGTGACTTACCCCACGGTTTTTAAGATGCTCTGAGAGAGCCTTTATCACCCCATTGGCTTTATCTTTGTCTACAAAAAAGCTAACCTTGTACTGTCTCTGGTCTGCCTCTGACTGCATTAAGCTCCAACCTCACAACTATTCAGACTCCAAACACAAGTAAAAGAGAACACCATTTTTTAGTGGTGTATCACGTTGGTCTAGTTTCAACAGTATTATAAACAAGGTAACAAATTGGGCCTGATAAGTCAGTTCAGGAAATTTATCTGTTTCCTCCTTGACAATGCTTTTATCCCATTTTTGATTAAGAAACTGCTCCCAATCGCTATAAGGTATCATAGATTCACCATAGTTCCTACTGACATTATAGTGATATCTGGAGTTAGCATTGGTTTGTCTTTCTTCAATCTCTTGTAAACTGCAGGCGTACGCCCCGTCGAGAAAACTAACAACGAATCGTGGCGGTAGTTGGATTCCCACCAAGCGTTGAACCTAAGCTGGGAAATGTTATCTTCATCACACTGATGGTAAACCTGCCAATAAAGAACCCGGTACTGTTATGTTACATGATAAAATTAATCATGAACCACCATGAAATTATCAAGTGGAAAATCCCTACCATTGTTAAGTCAAGATCCGAAACTAGCATAAGACGTGCAGGGCTATCAAATCTATCCATCACACCACTTTGTCTCAACACCAAAACGAGAGAGTCTGAACATCAACAATCATTCAATCAAACAGATGTTACACAAACACAAATTTATCGCCAACAGAATAGGTATTGTCAGATTATTTAATCTTCTACTTTCACTAAGCATTTGAGAAGCGAGACATATATAGTAAAACAAAAGACTTCTTTCCATGGCCAAAAAATGTACTGGGAGTAGTCATAAATATTATCAAGTTGAACATCCCCAACCATTGTCAAGTCAAGATCAGAAACTAGCATAAGATGTGCAATAGGGTCAGAAATTGATAAGAAATTACATACCATTAGTTAAAACTTGATATTGGGAATAATATCTTCCACACTTTGACAGTGGAGATTAGAATCTTATTTATAGCCAGAGATTACATAGTCAGATACGGAATTGTAGAAACGTATTCAACAACCTAACTATTAAAAAGCTAACTTAAAAGACCGAGTAGATTGGCTAAAGACTAGTGCAGTTTCGCAACTGCCTTGATTATTCCAGCTCAGCATGACCAGCCGTAGTATGCTTAACACCTCCCCTCAAGTTGTACTGGAGTTGACGAATGTGCAACTTGGAACGTAAAAACTGAAACCTTGGTGAAGACAAACCCTTGGTAAAAATGTCTGCCAGTTGATCTTTCGAACTGATGAACCGAACATGCATTTGCTTGTTAGCAACTCTCTCCCTGACAAAATGATAATCTATTTCGATGTGCTTGGTTCGAGCATGGAAAACAGGATTGGCAGTGAGATAGGTTGCACCTAAGTTATCACACCACAAGATAGGTGTGGATGCCTGAACCCCAAGTTCTTGTAGCAAAGATTGTATCCATATCAACTCTGATGTGGCAATGGCAACTCCTCTGTATTCAGCTTCCGTAGACGATCTCGAAATAGTTTTCTGCTTGCGCGCACTCCATGATATTAAATTCCCACAAAAATACACACAATATCCGCTAGTTGATCTTCGATCATCTAGATTTCCAGCCCAGTCCGCGTCGGAGTATGCTTGGAGAGTGAAGTCTTGTGATGATGTAAGATGTAAACCAAAATCGACAGTGCTTTTGAGATACCGAATAATGCGTTTAACAATTTCCCAATGCTCCACATAAGGATCATGCATATATTGACACACCTTGTTCACTGCCACTGAAATATCAGGCCTTGTCAGATGTAGATATTGAAGTGCACCAACAACACTGCGATAAAGTGTTGCGTCTTCAAACTTCTTCGTTCCTTGTTTTATAGTTTCACATTTGGTGGTAGTGGACTGCTCACAGGTTTAACCCCATCAAATTTTTTCTTCTTGAGAAGATCTGTTATATACTTACGTTGTGTCAAAACCAGACTCCTATCTCTGCGAATAACTTCTACGCCCAAGAAAAATGACAAATCCCCCATGTCTTTCAGAGAAAATTCAGCTCCAAGATCCGTGATTAGCTGCTGAATGTGAGATGAGTTCGATCCTGTGACAATTATGTCATCTACATACACCACTAAATAAGTGACTGCAGATGGGGTTTTGAGAATGAAGAGCGAGCTGTCTGATACTGATGCCGTAAAACCTAACGAGACCAAGTAACTGCTAAGTTTAGAATACCACGCACGAGGAGCTTGCTTGAGTCCATATAAGGACTTATGCAGCTTACGTACATGATATGGATAGTTAGGGTCTACGTATCCCATTGGTTGCTTCATAAAGACATCCTCTTCCAACTTTCCATGTAAAAATGCATTCTCCACATCGAGTTGTTTCATCTGCCAGTTGTTCATTACTGCGAGTGATAGGACAAGACGTATTGTGCAGGGTTTAATGACGGGACTGAAAGTTTCACCGTAATCTATCCCTTCCTGTTGATTGAAACCCTTAGCCACTAAACGTGCTTTATACCGCTCAATACTTCTATCTGGATTTTGCTTTACCCTATAAACCCTTTTAGAACCAACGACATTCATTCCATTTTCATACTTCACCAAAGAGTAAGTCCCACTGCGTATCAGGGCATTGATTTGTAAATCCATAGCATCTCTCCACTTTGGAATTTTGTATGCTTCAGTAAAACACGTGGGTTCCATAAATTCAGACTCCATAAGGGGATGCTTTGACGCAGTCAAGCACAGTTTGTGAATTGGTTTAATGATACCAGACTTAGCACGTGTTACCATTGGATGGGTGACTGTTTCTGCAGGAATCGATGTTGCAGCATTCTGAGAAGAACCTGTTGAAGCTGCTGACTCTACGGAAGCTGGAACGTCATGCTGTGACTATTGTGACTATGTAGGAGTACTAGAAGATGGAGTGATACTTGGTGTAGCTGTTTCACCAGAGTGCATAGGTTGCTGCAGCACAGGAGACAGACTTGAAGAAGTGGACTGTAACTCAGCTCGAACTTGAGAGTCTGACAAGATACGGTGTCTAAATGGTGGAGAAAACAAGACACTAGTATCAGTTGGAACCATACCTTGAGTGTGAGGAGGTTTACGGAGCTGCGTTGGCTGGAATGGAAATGAGCCTTCTTCAAAACGCACATGCCGAGAGATATAAATTCGATTTGTCTTTCTATGGAGACATATGTAACCTTTATGGGCATTGCTATATCCTAAAAATACACATGGCAACGACCTTGGTTCAAGTTTATGTGAGTTATACTGCCTAAGACACGGATATGCCAAACACCCAAAGACTTTTAAGAACATGTAATTCGGTCTCCTATGAAACAAGAGCTCTAAAGGAGTTTTCGTTTCTGAGTTGGACTTAGGGAGTCTATTTATGAGATAGCAAGCTGTGGTGAAAGCATCAGACCAAAAGGATTCCGGCATATGAGCATGAAATAAGAGAGCTAAGCCGGATTCAGTAACATGGCGAATTCTACGCTCAGCAAGACCATTTTGTGGTGATGTGTGAGGACAGGAAAACCGATGTTGGATACCTGAGTCATTGAGATATGCAGTAAATTTTTTATATTCTAATGCATTGTCACTTTGGAAAATTTTGATTTTATGATCAGTTAGGTTTTCAATCTGTTTATGAAAGTGAATGAAAGTTTGTAATGCATCAGATCTTTGGACAAGAGGAAACACCCACGTAAAATGAGAAAACACATCCATAAGAAGCATATAATATTTAAAACCATTTCTAGATAGAGTTGGGGAAACCCAAATGTCTGAAACAACTAAGCTCAAAGGCTTATTATAGACTGTATTGCTAATAGGGAAAGGTAACTTATTGCTTTTGCTAATGTGACAAGAGTGACAATAATCAAAAAGCTTATTGGAAACATGTAGAGAATACTGTTGACAAACTTTGGAAACAGTACGGAGCATGGGATGACCTAATCGTTGGTGCCATAGTGGAAAAGAAGAAGAGACATATGATTGTGGGCTGGTGGGATTGTTGATCTTCTCAACTCCATCAAATATGTAAAGGCCATTCCTATTCCGCCCTCGCAGCAGCGTTACCCCCGTGCACTTGTCCTTCACATTAAAAAAAGAGGTGTGAAATTCAAAAAAGACATCATTATCCTTGCAGAACTGTGAAACTGACAGTAGATTGGTCTTTATTTGAGGAACATGGTAAATGTTGTTCAAGTGGAATGCTCTGGATTTATATACAAAAGAATCATTACCGATATTTGCAATGTTTAGCGCATTACCATTAACAACATGAACCTGTTCGGTTCCATCATATTCATGTGGAATTGATAAATTCTTCATGTCTGCAGTCATGTGATGCGTGGCACCTGTATCAGTTACCCACTGATTGTCATGATATCCACCAGGTAGCGCAATGTAAGCTGCTGGTCTCCTATTTTGAGCATTGTTTGGCTTGTCATGACGAAACCAACACCGATCAGCTAGGTGATTGTCTTTCTTGCAAATCTGGCATTTGACTGAGCCGGCTGAACCTTTTGGTTTCTGATAAAACTGATTGTTATTGAATTGAGTTGACTGTCTCCCTTGATTGTTGTTTCTTCGTTGTGGTGGTCTGTTTCTAGAAGATGATGAGCCTGACATAGCAACATTAGCTATTGGTTGTTGCAGTAATGCAAGTTGCTGTTCCAAACGCATATCAAAAGATATCAGATGCGCATAAAAAGTTTCCATTTCCATTTCTTCATTTGTTCCCAAAGCTGTGAAGATGGGATCATATGATTGATTGAGACCATTGCAGATCGATTGCTTCATCTCATCATTAGAAGCAGTATACCCTGAAGCTGCAAGTTGATGAAACAGATTTTTAGCTTCAGATAAGAAGGCTTTCAAAGATTTGTTACCTTTGCTTAGGTTGTGAAGCTGCTTCTTTAGACTCATCTGATGAACCTTAGTTTTGGGTGCAAAGTAGCTCTCAAGTTTGTACCAAACTTGTTTTGCAGTATCCAGACCTCTGAAATGACACAAAACTTCAGGTGTCAAGGTAGATTTTAACCACCCTACTATGAGAGAATCTTGTTGTTCGTATTCATTAAAAAGTGGGTTTATTTCTTCTGAATCAGGAAGTGTTCTAGCTGGTATTTGTTGGGATCCATCAATGAATCCTTGTAGTCCATAACCTTTCAGTATAGGGTTGAATTGAGTTTTCCAAAGGGAGTAATTTGTTTCAGTGAGTTTTAATGTAACAAGGTGATGGATTTGGATGTTTCTGAGGGTATTGGTGTTTGTAGCCATTGGTATTAGGGTTTTTGTTTGTTGCGGAAGCTTGTTTAGGATCGAAAAGGTTGATACCAAGTTAAAACTTGATATTGGGAATAATATCTTCCACACTTTGACAGTGGAGATTAGAATCTTATTTATAGCCAGAGATTACATAGTCAGATACGGAATTGTAGAAACGTATTCAACAACCTAACTATTAAAAAGCTAACTTAAAAGACCGAGTAGATTGGCTAAAGACTAGTGCAGTTTCGCAACTGCCTTGATTATTCCAGCTCAGCATGACCAGCCGTAGTATGCTTAACACCATTGAACCCACAAACAGCAGCATAATACTTTTGCGAACATGAAATTACGCAATGACCTCAGCTGTTTAGCAACATTTTTAACAAAACCCCCTCATTGATGAAAAAGCATCAATCTCATCAGTATATCCACAACTCTTAACAAATTTCAAATCCTAGAAAATTATTAATCAGTAATAGGAAATAACAAAACTAACAATTTCAATTATCAATAACAATCCTAAAATGGTTGGTTTCATTTTTCCGTCTGTAAATGCCTTCTCCACCAGACTTTCGTCAACTAAAATCAAAAATTACAGAAAGCATGACCATTAAACAAAATCCGAATTGTATGTTTCACCAATCAAACTTAAATCATGTCATAATAAGAGAAATCAAACACATACCCATGCTTTAAGACACCATGAATCAACTAAACAAACGCATAAAATTACAAAATCTAGAGAGATTTGTTGATTCAGTAATCTGACTAGAGAGAAATAACAAGTAAGGAACCAGGTTAGAGTCTATACTTAATCTTCAAGTATTTTTGCACAGGGACGAATCTTCTTCTGCGATTTTCAAAGATAAGACTAGAAATTAAATTTCTAGGGTTTACAAATCAGATTCAAATTGTAGAAGCTTTTGATAACAAGAGGTTTTGGTACCTGAGATTGGCCATCTTTTGGGAGTTTTGCTTCTTATGCGAGATTCAAGATTAAAACTCCATTGAAAGTGTGAGAGATTTCTGGGTTTATTTGATCGCCAGAGCCAACTAGTTCGGATAATGAGATAACTTGATCTGAAATAGTTTCTGGAGAGTAAATACTGTGAGAGAATTTGTATCGAAATAGTGTGGTTCTGTATTCGTATTGTGGGGTGTATTGAATTAGTGGAGTACTGATTCGTATATATGGTGTATTGAATTAGTGGAATATACGGATGATTAATTATCTTAATCCCCTCCCATATGTGGACATCAGTGGTCAAAGGGTATCTTAGCCATTAGATAAAATCAGTCACACTTTTAGAAGATTTTGGGGATCAGTCACACTTTTGGAATTTATTGACTTTTCAGTCATACTTTTAGGCATTTCCTCCTGCTAAAGTAAGCTTACATACATTCAAATCCTTTGTGAATATGTTGAAGATCATTTTTGAGTTGCATAAGAGGAGATTTGACTATAAAATTGTAATTAGACTCCAAAGTTTTCCAAATAGAGATGTAGTACAACTAAGAACAGAAAAATGAGTTTCTTTATTCAAACAAGAAATTACCCATGAAAGAAGAAGATGATTTTGATGAATCCATGTCAAATATCTTAGATTATTAATTGGAGTTTGAGTATAACAGGATCTCAAACAAATTCAGGAAGTTCTGGAGTAGATAAATCGAAGCTTCATAATAGAGGAACAATTTGTGACTTCTACATCACAAAATTTGTGGAACTAAGCTTGGCAGGCGGTGAAATACTAAGTTTTAATGGAGTAGAGATGGAAACTTAGTTGAATTAGCCATTAGATTGAATAAAAATTGATCAAGAACTCATTATTTTTTAAAGGAAAAGATGAAAATTTAAAGATACTTTAATTTTAGGGTTTGGAAATTAAAGAAAGCTATGATACCATGAAAATCCAAGTCCCTGGACAAGGCTCTGATCTTTTAACTTGAAGATCAGAGAGAGATGGATTCTTATTTATACATAAAGAAAGAAGAGTTATAGTGACTCAGGCACGTGAGAATGACACAATTATTACATTATGCTAACACTTATTGTTTACATAAGGAGATCAACTATGTTGTTGTAAATAATTTGTCGTGTTTTCTTCTCCTCACAACCGTGTTTTCCAAGCAATAAAAATAAATCTCTGCAAACAAAACTCCTAAATCATTGATTCCCTAATTTGTCGGATGATAATTAGGGATAACAGTGGGTCTATTTCTATTTGGATAGCAAATGGACTCGAAAGCGGACCTGATTGTAAATTTGGGTCTGATTCTTATATTGGTGAACCTAGATCAGACTGAATAACCCATTAGTTTTATACCTACTGGGTATTAAGAAAATTATCAAAAGTTTCCATAGAAACTTGATATCCGCCCCTTTTTGGGTTGAATATAAATTATTTGTACTTATAGAAATTCGTTATATGTTTCTTATTGATGTTATAAATAAAGGTAAATGTAAAAGAAATATGAAAAATGAGAAAAAACCATAGTCAAAACTAGACAAATACTTGGAATTTTCCTTAAAAAGAAGGTAATAACCATATAGATGATGGGAATTACCCGATTAGACATGGTAATATTTCGGGTCCAAAAGCAATATATTTATTGAGTATTTAAATTGCTAATTGATTCAAATTTTTGGACTCAAAACCAAGCCATAATCAACCGTTTTCGGATAATCGGACACCCATTGACAACCCTAATATTAACTGCATTATTCAGATTATTCTCCACATAGATTTGAATACAATCAGTAAACATATTACTAAAATTTATATAAAATACTAAGTTTTCCGGTATCTATTTATTTTATATATCTAATAGGTTTCTCTATCCCATCCAAGGTTTTTTCATAGCCTTAAAAGGCTTTTCTTGCTATTGCTATAACCATTTTAAATATATCAAGAGAAATTCTTTCTGCCATGACGTGATTTCATCGTATTATAGCGTTTTGCGTTTATTACTCCTTTTTGAGACATTTTCATTTTTATGATGAGGATAATGAAGAAGGAGACAATTTCTTCGCATCAAAATGGAAGACTGAAATCAATTTCTATTTTGAAACTCCAATATTTAATATTTTTGATGTATTATAATTTACTTATTATTGTGATACAAGAAATTTATATTTTATTTTGGTCCGGGAATAAAGTATCCTATCATCATGATATATGCACCTTTTTGATATCTATCTTATATATATCTATAATACAAAACAACATAGGTTTTTGAGGTTTGGACGGACATATAACATTTTGAGAGACAAACAAGTGATCCGACCATCCCAGTCTTATCCCAGCCAAAGAAAGCTAGCTGTTGTGGTGTTTGTAACCTTCTTCCATTATGGAGATATTAATAACCTTCTTAATAAACTGAAAAAATAAATGCGCCATTAAGAAAATAAATTGAAAAAGTAAATGTTACAACCATGTTTCAACCATTGAAATTTAAAAAAAAAAATCTTTGACCCAAATCTTAAAAAAAAAAAAAATTAGCCATCTTTTAAAAATCTGCAATATGCAAACAATTATTTTTAAAATTTTTTTTTTCATTGTGCTCATTGTCTAAAGGGAAGAATAAAAAAATACAAAACAGAAGGGGTTTTTGAGCGTTGGACGATCGGATAACATTTTGAGAGACAAACGTTGCATCCGAGGATCCCAGTCTCATCCTAGGGAAAGACATCTGACGGATGCAAGAGTTGTAACCTATAATCATTATGAATATACATTAATTAGGTTCTGTCATATTTTGGATCATAAATAAAAATTAAATTCAATTAAGCAAAAATGATTAAGACTTTTGGCTCTGATTACGTCATTATTCTATTTTTTTCATTATATTATCCATATACAAATAAATAAATAACCAAATAATTTCTCAAAATTAACAATAATTTTTTTAATTAAATCCACAAAATTAATTGAAATCTAAGTTATTCTCTGGCTACTGAAGGATTGTGCATAAAAAAACCAATTATAGAGAAAATCCATGATAATGAGTTTTTTTTTTTTTTTTTTTTTTAAAATCATGCATCAAAAAGAATAATAATTTACAAATAATTTATTAATAAAAAAATCTAATAGCATATCTAGAAACAAATCAAAGCACAAAATATTTTGTAAATGACCCTGGTGATATGAAAACGTTTGCTGAAAGACTCACAACCAACATTTACATTCCTATGAATCAAGCCTTCAATTAATAAACATGTACAAAGAATCATAGTTACATAACGAGTTTTATATGTTTTCTCCTCGATCACAGCCACAAATCTGACATATGAAATCACTAAATCGCCCTTTTGTTTTAAGTGAAACGGTTTCTGCTGATTTTGGTAATTGCAGGTGTGAAAGTGAGAAACAGTTTAAATCCTAAACAATGTACTGCAAGGGAGTACTTTTAGTTTCGAGAGATCAATCTGTAGAAGTCCGGCCTAAACCAAGAAATGGCCGTTCCAGACTTGCTTCGATCACAGAGTGTAGGAGAAGGGTTGGTTTAGGGAGGGAAGCGAAGAAAGGTGTTGAGACCAGAATAGTTCTGGAAAGGTAATGTCTCGACTTGTATCAGAAAAATGGAAGCTTAGGAAGCTTGCAAGAGATGGAAGCCTTTTTGGGTTTCCTTTATGAGAGTGTTGTATTTTTCTCCTGTCCGAGACTTGTTGTCTGGTGGAAACAGGTAAGACCTATTTATACAAGTCAATATTTAAACGTACCCTGGTCTATTTAAGGAAGAGAGTAAAGGGTGAAATAATGGGAGGGGGTTGTAACCGCATGGTGTTTAGGGGTGAAAACGTTTCCACCATTATTTCCTCATTTATTTGACCGCTTAATTCCTATTCACGCTTTCTTAATGCGAGCGTAGTGTACGCTGCACGTTGTGACCGCCAAACCAAGACCCTAGAAAGCATCTCCCAGTTTGTGTTGATGTCTCGAGTGTTTTTGGAAAACATGTTGTTGTGGCTTGGAAATTTGCTCTCGGGGAACTTGTTATCCTGGTGACCTTCGACGGTCAAGATTTTGCATCTTGAGAGGAGGGGCAGTCGTTGATAGTTGCCCGCCTTTGTTTTGGTATCCGCGTAGTGAGGGCCAGCGTGGTGGCACGGCTAGGTGCGATTTTGGCTTGACCTGTGGGGACAAGGGTTTTCCATGGGCATATGGCGTGGCCAGGGCGCTTGTCTTGGCATGACGTGACTAGCATAGCTAGGACCAAGGCATAGTGCGTTTGGCATGGCACGGATAGCTTGGCTAGGTTTGGTTTGGCTTGGCATATGGGGCCAAAGGTTTGTCATGGGCGTATGGAATGGCCAGTGCCAAGGCAAGGGGGCTTGGCTTGGCATGACGTGACGTGACTAGCATAGCTAGGTCCAAGGCAGAGTGCATTTGGCATGGCGCGGCTAGCTTGGCTAGGTTTGGTTTGGCTTGGAATGTGGGGCCAAGGGTTTTCCATGGTCGTATGGCGTGGCTAGCTTGGCTAGGTGCGTGACCAAGCTAGGGTTTTGAGCCAAAGTCGTGAGGAGATCTTAGACGGATAGGATTTTCTCCTGGGATTGAAGGGAAACCGTTGATTGTTGCACGCCTTCACTTTAGTAGCCACGAGGGGAAGACCAGCATGGTGGCGCGGCATGAGAGGCCATGGCGAGATGTGTTTGGCATGGTGCGGATACCTTGGCTAGGTGCGTGACCATTATAAGTATATCTTTGAAAGAAGAAACAATGGTAGAATTCTCTAAGAACACAGACATGTTAAAACAAGATGCATAAAGTAATAAAAACAATGAAGGAAAGTGGTGTATAGAGGCGAGGTAATCCACTTTCCTGAAAACTTTAACTTCCCGTCCATTAATGGTGCAAATGACGAATCCAGAAGTAAGTTTAGCCAAGATACAACTATACCTATTGATGTTAACTTTGCACAGGAATAACACTAATAAATCGAACGTATGAAGCAGCACCAAACTCTCTCTATGAAGACTTTCAAAAGCAAAGTTTATTTTTGTACAAGCGACTAAGAATTTTCTGTATCTTTCCGTTATTGCAAAACAAGGTATTTATAACATTCTAAGGACACGACGGTTGAGAAAACGGTTTCAATTCAAAGCGTTAAGACACAACTGTTGGGATATATCTTTTGGGAATAGACTTAATTTCTATTCATCATTCGGAACTGGATTTGGGGCGCCATCCAAACCCGTATTTCCTACAGGAATGTGGGGCCAAGGGATTTCCATGGACACATGACGTGACTAGCTTGGGCTAGGCGAGGTTTTGGCTTGGCATGTGGGGCCAAGGGGTAGCTATGGGCGCACGACGTGACTAGATTGAGCTAGGTGCGTAACCAAGCTAGGGTTTTGGGCCAAAGATCGTTAGGGAACCTCATATGGCCAAGATTTGCTCTTGGGATTGAAGGGAAACTGTTGATTGTTGCACACCTTCACTTTGGTAGCAATGATTTGGCATGGGAAGGCCATGATTTTTTACCATTGCATGATTTTCCACACAAAGGTGCGGCTAGCATGGTTAGCATGGTTGGCATGCCATTGGCACAGAGGTGCGGCTAGCATGGTTGGCATGCCTTGGCGGGGTTGGTGCGGCTGGAATGATTTGCCATTGGCACAGAGGTGTTATCATTCTTTTTAGAGAAAAATAGCTTGACGCGTCTTAACTTTAGCCGACCCCCACATTTCAACAAATATATTTCTTGGCATATTGCTGACAGTACAGTTTTAGAAAAATACATATTTAAGTGTATCATCCGCCACGATACATTAGTTAGTCAAGTACATATATATATACAGTCAAGATTATTGATTCTTAATTACTTAATCAATCACTGATTAGTACTTGGTCTCTGGACAAGTTAATTAATTACCCAGACTTGATTGTCCCCTATATACTTCCTCAAATTAAGTTTGCACTACTGTATTTTTAACGCTAGTAGTCACTATGCACAAAATAATGGTATCAACCATCCTTATGTACATGAACGGTTACTGATACCTAGCTAGTTAATTCCAACACTGCACATACCCCCACAGTTGCAGGGTTGTCATTTTTTTTTTTTTTGCTATGAAAACCAGTCAGTACCCACCAATGAGTCTGGTACCAGTACCAGTTATTACATCTCTTCATTAGTTTGTTCCACAATGATTCTGACTTATAACGAAAATCAGTCAGTATCCACTAACAACAAAACACTCACTATGCCGTAAAAGTGTTTGTGGAGATTTGAAATGTCAAGAAGGAAAACTTCTGTTAACAGTGTCGTGCGTCTTGAAACGAACACAGAAGTGAAATCATTCTTCTTTGATTCCCTAGATTTCTGTTCAACTGTCATCGTTATAAAAGAACACCAAGTCTGTATGAAAAGGTGTATTAACCTCTGCAAAAATCCATTGTTTATAGATCAATTTTGCTTCCAAACTTGATCCACATACCTGCAATGGATACAATCAGAGTTCCCTTATTTTCATTTGGTTGGCAACTTGCAAATTATGAATTAACATTCTTAACTGAGCCAATTTAGAAACAAAATTTGTTTTATCACCAAGACAAAACCCAAATTCAAATAGTATACAGTAAACAACAGTAACTCTCTTGAATTTAGAAACCAAATGAACTTTTATTACGAAATAACAAGTTCTAGGAACCAATTACACAGATACATCAGTTCCTTAATACATAAACTTCAACATACTAATGACTTATGTAATACATAGTAAATACTAATCATAAAAACCACTGTCCAATCCAGTGGGACGCTAACAGACAGCATCTTTATTCTTTAGGACTTGACAGTCGCTACGTTCGCTTTAAACAGACCTCCATTGAGGTAACCCTTCCCCAAGTAAACATCGTTTTTGGAGATAACAAAACTGTTTGACACAAATGTTAACTTAAATCCATTCTTTACGAGAAGACTGCCGGAGATCAGATTTTTCTTTATGTCTGGCACATGTAGGACATTAGTAAGGGTGAGTTTCTTTCCAGAAGTGAATTTCAGAATGACGGTACCCTTCCCTTTAACCTCCGAAGTTGCAGCATTTCCCATGAATACGGGCTCTGCATTTTTAGTCTCATCATAAGATGCAAACAGACTTCGATCGGAACAAACATGCTTCGTTGCACCAGTATCCACCCACCATTCGTTGGTATTATGAATCAAGTTTACTAATAAAACAACTGAAATCTTAAATGGGGGCGGACTGAGACATATCTTTTGTTGGATATTTTCAATAACTTAGAAAATAAAACTGTTTTCGTTTTTGGTTTGTCACTATGATGGGGAAGTGTTCTGTGTTGGATAAACACAATGGATGTTAGTTGGAGATGAAGGGACACCTCTAATAGGTGTGATGGTTCATAAAGGACACAACCATTCCCAACAGACACCTTATGTGTCTTTTGGAAGTGAAGAGGCATCTCCAATAGGCATGAATAACCCTATAAGTAGTGAAGGAATTCTCCCATTCTTGAGAATGAATTCAACTTGTTTTCTCTCCATCTAAAGCATCATCAGAAATCTCTCTCATGTGTTCTTGGTTGGGTCAAGGGGTGCAAACCTTGAATCCAATTTCCTGTTGTAGGGCTTTCATTGTATCCTGAAGGCATTATTTCGCATACCTGTTGCAATCGCCAATTTATATTGGGAGGGTAGAAATAATCGTCTAAAAGAAATCACCCGAGCCTTGAAAGCTTTTGAGTACAACAACAATTTCTTTTAGTGTTATCATCCTCTGTTTTTATACCCAAAATTTCCAACAGTTTTAGACGATTAAATTCAGACAAGACAGAGGAAACGAGAATAAGGGAAGTTGGAAAACAAGCTTCAAATTTATAGTGGAAACCGTGTTCGGGAACATGATGTTGTTTATGGGAATTTGATTCAATCATTGGCGCGCAAACTCTCAAGGGTTGTGGTCAAGGGAAACTTCCATGAAATCAGATAAGTATAATATTTCCAACAATCTTAAAGACTAATACATCCTTAGTATCTCGGTTTCTTAGAAATAGTTACGGCATGTGTATGTTATGTGGATGAGCCATTATAATCACAATCTGTGCATATTATCGTCTAGCCTTTGTTAATGCTCTGTTATGTTCGTAAAGCATATCATAAATTTGCAACTGTGATTTTTACATCCACATATTCATCTGTGACATGATTGGTTTTCCCAGTAATGCTTAGTCCTCTTGATTGGGGTTAGTAATGCCATATATATATATATATATATATATATTTTTATGATAGCATGAGATATCTAATAAATGTATTAGAAGTTCGGAATCCTTTAAGGGTGCATAACGGTTGGATGTACGTGGTTTAAATTGACTGTTCAATTTACCCGCATGTGTGATTGAATGAGGCTTTGTTTAGAATGTTTGCAAAGGAAAGCCAGATCCATAATGATGGTACCCGTCATAGGTATATTGATTTGAGGTTTTAATTTCTATTTAGAAATTATGGGGTACATGTTTGACACAAATGGTATTTCATGATATTGAGTTGCATTTTGGCATTTGAGAATTATCATGAAATAGGGGGAGAATTTATACGAAAATGTCGTATAAAATTTTTCTAGTTGGTGGATTATTTTAAAACCAAAATCGTCATAATTGTTGAGACAACAATGGTATGGCATGAACATAATTCTTGCGATAAGAATTATAGGTTCCAAATTTGGAAATTGGCAGGTCTTAAATGACATTGAAGGTAAAGTGGAATACCGGTGAATATGTAACCTATTGGAAGATTGGGCGGCCGACCAAATATCCAACGATGAGGTGTTACGATATTACCGATGCATAAATTATGAACATTTGCATTAATGTGAAATGTTAAATAGACAATGTCTATGTTTTTGGGTATAAATTTGTAGAAGATTGGGCATGAGTAGAGGAGTTACTCATCGTGATAATGTTCTTGTTGAAACAGCAAGCAAGTTGCCTACAAATTTTCTATGCCTCTAGTGTATGCAAGTCTATAATGACTTCTTGTGAATTAACCGTAAATGTTAATTAGGATCACTAGAGAAGTTACAATTATTTTGTAAAATCAAAGAGGAACATTTTTTAGTAATGTTTTCAGAATTGATTGCATTAGTAGATGCAATTAATGAGAAGAAATGGCTTAAAACCTAACTTGTAGAGATCCTATTTTGGAAGAAGCCATCTCAGGAGGTCTTGATTAATTGTGAATCAGGATATGATTTATAACGTCTTTAACAAGACTTATAATGAAAAGTCAAGACATACAAGTCTTAGACAAGGAACGGTAAGTCAATTACTCAAGAAAAGAGTAATTGCAGTTAACCATTGAAACGGAGAAAAGCTTGGTAGACCTACTTATGAAGAGTCTCCCAAAGGAATTAATTTCAATGAAGTATATAGAAATGGGACTAAGGTCTGTGAAGGAAGGTTGATCTCCCATAGCAGAAACCCAACCTATGTTTTGAAAAAGATAAACAAGGTTCAATGTGGTACCAACAAGTTATGGCTGTAGATTATGGAGCACTAACATAAAACTTCCCATTTCAAGTTAGTGCTGGTTTTTCTGCAAGAAAATAGGATGGATGTAAATCCTTAATGAGTCTGTGATTAGTAAAAGGTGTGTCGCAGAAACACCTTCGAGACTTACCTATATGAGTATGGAAATGTGGGCCGTTTCCTAAGAGAAGAAGACCGTTCTCTAAAGAAGACTCATGAATAAGGATATAAGCACAAGGCCTTTATAGTGCTTGGATACAGAACACATGATTTATGGAATCAATATGTGTGGAGACTCCGGTTTTATCATAAGGGATTCTTGGTTCAAGACTAGTTTCACCATAGAATATCGATAAAGCTTTGAGTTTCTTACACTAAGTGAAGGTTCAAACCCAGAAGGTACCTATCATTTATGTATTGATTTCAGCGATGATGCTTAGTCCCAATTGTGCTTGAACTACGTTGGCTTGATCCCACTCGGGTACGTAGGCAGTCACTTGAGTGATGCAGCCACTCCGGTTTTATAAGTTTTATTTTATTTTATGTTTTTGGTTTTTGAAAATAGGGGGAGATTGTTGGATATTTTCAATAACTTAGAAAATAAAACTGTTTTCGTTTTTGGTTTGTCACTATGATGGGGAAGTGTTCTGTGTTGGATAAACACAATGGATGTTAGTTGGAGATGAAGGGACACCTCTAATAGGTGTGATGGTTCATAAAGGACACAACCATTCCCAACAGACACCTTATGTGTCTTTTGGAAGTGAAGAGGCATCTCCAATAGGCATGAATAACCCTATAAGTAGTGAAGGAATTCTCCCATTCTTGAGAATGAATTCAACTTGTTTTCTCTCCATCTAAAGCATCATCAGAAATCTCTCTCATGTGTTCTTGGTTGGGTCAAGGGGTGCAAACCTTGAATCCAATTTCTGTTGTAGGGCTTTCATTGTATCCTGAAGGCATTATTTCGCATACCTGTTGCAATCGCCAATTTATATTGGGAGGGTAGAAATAATCGTCTAAAAGAAATCACCCGAGCCTTGAAAGCTTTTGAGTACAACAACAATTTCTTTTAGTGTTATCATCCTCTGTTTTTATACCCAAAATTTCCAACATCTTTGAGTCTGGAGATGCATGAGTGAGCATTGCCACCATGTTTATTTCAGATTCATCTTCACTCTCAGACGCTTTGGTTTTCTTCTCCTTTTTGTTCTTTGATTTGCAATCTTTCGCATAATGACCTTTCTTACCACAGTTGTAACATTCGCCATCAAATTTCTTTTTCTTTCCTTTACCGTTGTCTTTGTTTCCTCCATGGTTCTTTCTTTTCCTTTTCTTGCTACTAGTCCCATCTTCTACCATATTGACTTTGACATCGTCAATAGCTTTTTCATTTTTCTTTTCGGCAGTGCGGTTTTCTTCTTCAACTTGCAGTCTGAATATCAATTTCTCCCGATTCATTTCCTTGGTTTTGTGCTTGAGATAATTCTTGAATTCCTTCCACGAAGGAGGCAACTTTTCAATTAAGGCAGCGACTTGAAAGGTTTCACTTAAAGTCATCTTCTCTGCCTTCAATTCGTGAAATATGATCTGGAATTCTTGAACTTGCGTCATGACAGACTTGTTGTCCATCATCTTAAAGTCCAGGAACCGAGAAACTATAAATTTCTTCACTCCTGCCGATTCAGTCTTATATTTCTTCTCTACCGACACCCATACTTCCTTCGCAGTGCTCATAGGATAATAAACACTGTATAGAGAATCAGCCAGGCAATTCAAAATGTAATTCTTACAAAGAAAATCGGAATGCAGCCAAGCTTGTGTTGCCGAAACTTGAAGAGCATCACCATCCTTCGTAGTTGGAGGACTTTCGGTGAGATATGCAGCCAAGCCTAATGTTGTCACGTAGAAGAGCATCTTAGATTGCCACCTTTTGAAATCAAAACCACTAAATTTCTCGGGCTTTTCAGTATGGGAATGAGAGGAAGTAACTGCTTTGGAGGAACCAACATCATTGCTTGAACCATTGTTAGAACCGTTGGGAGGGTTGGTGATTTTGTCACTGTTGGTGTCGCTTCCGCTCGTCATTGTTTACTACAATAACAATGGAAACGGTAAATACCAACCAGAGGTCATATGCTACCATAACACTATATATCACCATAAAGATCAATGGATGTATATTACTAACATACCAAGATAGTAAAACATTAACAACCAAGATTGTGATTCAATTTTCACCCAACCTATGATTCTCACTATTAATCCAAAGTTGCATCACAACTTAATTAATAACTAGATTAGTGCCCTTGCTACGCACCGGGCATTGTTTTCTTTTCTTTTAATCATTTTTATGATTTGGCGTGCGCGAGGCTTCGCCCCTGGCGATGTATTCTTTTTTAATATCGTTATGTCCCGTCTCAATGCATTAAATAAGTTGGAAAAAAAGTTGATAGGTAGTTGATTTTCGAATTGAATTTGGACTTCCATGAAATTCCAAACATGGTAAGTAAAGTTTTCTTTTTGAGTTTGTAATTTTTAAACCAATCATACATTCCCAAGTGTCCTCACGAGAACGCTCATTTCACAAAACTGAAAAAAAAAAAAGTTTGTTTCGGTCAATAAGAAGCAAGGATTTCCACGCCGTGTATTTTTTCCTTTTTCTTTTAACCATATTTTCAATTTGGAAGCGCGGGACTTCATCCCGCCCCGTGGAATGCATTTTTCATCTCATGGCTACGATGTAGTCAGACCACATGCTTTAAATATTGGCCCCTCTTTATCAATGAGTGAGACAGTATCTGATAAATCCTATACCACCTAATAAAAAATATGGTTAAACGTAAAAGAACCAAAGCCTGGTAGTTACGTAGCACCGGCACAAATTTGGTTATCAATAATAAAGTGTTCAAACAGGGGCGGAGCCAGTCCATTGCAAGAATGTGCACTTGCACCCCCTACCCAGCTGGCTTCATAGCCCATTTTATAGGCCCTTTAAGAATATATTATATATATATATATATATGTTTTTGCATTTTTGTACCCCTAAAATATTTGTTTGCACCCATAGCAAAATTTTGCACCCCTTCCTATGATTCTTGGCTGGGCTTCTGTGTTCAAAGTAAGCTAAGCTTGTATTGTTGGGATAAGAATAGTACGTACGTACTGTGTAGCGGTGCTAGATAGACCATACGCCTTAATCGGTACAAACATCGTCGTATGGATGATTCCTGGCGCGGGTGTTATTTATTTTTATCTTTTTTGAAGCACTAACTCACTATACGGTACTTTAATCTTAGAAATATACTGTAGCGATACGGCAGATACTTGAATGACGTGTCCGCCAGTAAGTGCACCAAAATTCCGAGTAAGGAAATAACTCCAAATTGAAAGCAGGAGCTTCAAGGAACCTTGTGATTCTCCCCTCTTTCTTTTGGATAAAAGCTTTGAGAACACGAGACTGATTTTATAACGAACTCAAAAAAACTCAACACGCAGAAAGCCAGTAAATCAAGTAGATAAAACTTAAAAGGAAAACGTGAAGAAGAAAAGACATAAAAGGAGAAGAGAGGAGGCCATAACGAAAAGGAAATTAATTAAGTAAAACTCTAGTCGGATGAATAGAGAAAATTTCCTTATTCATATGGTTTCCTAATAAATTTTCTTAGGTTTAGATTTTGCCGTAAGTATTGTCTGCATCTGACGGCGTCACTAACGTCCAGTTAAGTATTTGGTGTAAACTAAGTGTAACAAATTAGTTAGGTGTAAATTTTGACAGAAGTATTGTCTACCCACTGTTAGGCAGACGGTGTTACTAACACCCCGTTAAATATTTGATGTAAACCAAGTGTAATCTAAGTTTAAATATTTAGATAAATAGAGTTTCGCCAAGTGTCCTCACCATAGCTTCTGCATTAGAAAATACCTATTTCAGCCAATAGGAAGTGAGGGTTTCATCACCGTACCAAGTATAATCTAAGTTTAAATATTTAGATCAATAGAGTTTCACCAAGTGTCCTCACCATAGCTTCTGCATTAGAAAAGACCTATTTCAGCCAATAGGAAGTGAGGGTTTCATCACCGTTAAACGTGATAGCTTTATTTGTCAAGGCCTTTAAGGGAGAAGATTGGAAATGGTTCACAGTATTTTCATTCATAGTTCTAGAGAAATCAATATGCAATCAACGAATAGTCCATTGACATGAAACTCAAATATAACCCAAATACTAAAATACAAACTTAAAGTTTTCAGATTTTTGGAATATCTGGGTTATAAACCACACAATGGATAATATCAGTACCCAAAATCAATACCCATGTATTGGTTGTTCCGATTTGCACAAGTCTTGTTTGTGACAAAATCACAAACACTTCTCTGGAACCCATTATAAGTATATCTTTGAAAGAAGAATCAATGGTAGAATTCTCTAAGAACACAGACATGTTAAAACAAGATGCATAAAGTAATAAAAACAATGAAGGAAAGTGGTGTATAGAGGTGAGGTAATATTCTTTCCTGAGAACTTTAACTTCCCATCCATTAATGGTGCAAATGACGAATCCAGAAGTAAGTTTAGCCAAGATACAACTATACCCATTGATGTTAACTTTGCACAGGAATAACACCAATCAATCGAACGTATGATGCAGCACCAAACTCTCTCTATGAAGACTTTCAAAAGCAAAGTTTATTTTTGTACAAGCGACTAATAATTTTCTGTATCTTTCCGTTATTGCAAAACAAGGTATTTATAACATTCTAAGGACACGACGGTTGACAAAGGACGGTTGAGAAAACGGTTTCAATTCAAAGCGTTAAGACACAACTGTTGGGATATATCTTTTGGGAATAGACTTAATTTCTATTCATCATTCGGAACTGGATTTGGGGCGCCATCCAAACCCGTATTTCCTACAGGAATGTGGGTCCAAGGGATTTCCATGGACACATGACGTGACTAGCTTGGGCTAGGCGAGGTTTTGTCTTGGCATGTGGGGCCAAGGGGTATCTATGGGCGCACGGCGTGACTAGATTGAGCTAGGTGCGTAACCAAGCTAGGGTTTTGGGCCAAAGATCGTTAGGGAACCTTATACGTCCAAGATTTTCTCTTGGGATTGAAGGGAAACTGTTGATTGTTGCACACCTTCACTTTGGTAGCAACGAGGGGAAGGCCATCAAGGTGGCACAGCATGAGGGTCCATGGCAAGTATATTTGGCATGGCGCGGTCTGTATGGCTAGCATGATTTTCCATTGGCACATAGGTGCGGATAGCATGGTCGGTGTGGCTGGCATGATTTTCCATTGGCACAAAGGTGCGGCTAGCATGGTTGGCATGCGTTGGCGCGGTTGGTGTGGCTGGCATGATTTACCATTGGCACAAAGGTGCGGCTAGCATGGTTGGCATGCCTTGGCGCGGTTGGTGCGGCTGGAATGATTTTCCATTGGCACAGAAGTGTGGCTAGCATGGTTGGCATGCCTTGGCGCGGTTGGTGTGGCTGACATGATTTTCCATTGGCACAGAGGTGCGCCTATCATGGTTGGCATGCCTTGGCGCAATTGGTGTGGCTAACATGATTTGCCATGGGCACATAGGTGCATCTAGCATGGTTGGCATGCCTTGGCGCGGTTGATGTGGATGGCATGATTTTCCATTGGCACAGGGGTGCGGCTAGCATGGTTGGCATGCCTTGGCACGGTTGGTGCGGCTAGCATGATTTTCCATTGGCACAGAGGTGTGGCTAGCATGGTTGGCATGCCTTGGCGCGGTTGGTGTGGATGACATGATTTTCCATTGGCACAGAGGTGCGCCTATCATGGTTGGCATGCCTTGGCGCAGTTGGTGTGGCCGGCATGATTTTCCATTGGCACAGAGGTGCGGCTAGGATGTTTGGCATGCCTTGGCGCGGTTGGTGTGGCCGGCATGTTTTTCCTTTGGAAAAAAGGTGCGGCTAGCATGGTTGGCATGCCTTGGCGCGGTTGGTGTGGCTGACATGATTTTCCATTGGCATAGAGGTGCGTCTAGCATGGTTGGCATGCCTTGTCGCGGTTGGTGTGGCTGGCATGATTTGACATTGGTACAGAGGTGTGTCTAGCATGGTTGGCATGCCTTTGCGTGGTTGGTGTGGCTGAGATGATTTTCCATTGGCACAGAGGTACGGCTAGCATGGTTGGTATGCCTTGGCGTGGTTGGTGTGGATCGCATGATTTTCCATTGGAACAGAGGTTCGGCTAGCATGGTTGGCATGCCTTGGCGCGGTTGGTGTGGCTGGCATGATTTTCCATTGGCACAGAGGTGCGGCTATCATGCCTTGGCGCGGTTGGTGTGGATGGCATGATTTTCCATTAGCACAGAGGTGCGGCTAGCATGGTTGGCATGCTTTAGCGCGGTCGGTGTGGCTGGCATGATTTTACATTGGCACACGTGGAAATTAGGGTTTGGCTCTTCGTAACCCTAATTTGAAAAACATACCCGAGTAATTATTTTAGGGACACATTAAAGGTTTCAGTAAATGTGCCTAGTAAATGCTTGTTGCTTTAAATATTGTGACATTACTGTCTGCTAGGGTTTAGTGTTTTACGATTTTAACCCTAAGCTAAAAACCACCATCAACATTAAGTCCCTTACTTAGCTCGTAACAGGTTCCTTGTTGCGAGGTAAACATATGATGGTGATGAGATCGAGGTGTAAATCATTACAAAGATGGTCATGAGAATCCGACTAACCTTTTTGATTGGTAAGGAGAGTTTTGTCTTACGGCCCTGCTTAAGTTGTACTGGGAATGAAGACCGTGGAGTTGTGAGGAAAAAGTTACCGGCTTGGTCTGGTCGTAGATCTCCAAGGAAAAGGGAGTACGGTCTTGGAAGGCGACATAACTGGGCATCTTGGCTCGAGGGGGACAAGAGGTGGCGTGGTCCTGGACGCGACAATGGCATGGTGGAACGTGCAGGGGCGGCTAGGCGTGGTGGGGCCGCGGTGATGGATCAAGGGATTGGTTATGGCTGCGGCAATGGCATACATGGGCGGCTAGGCGCGGTGGGGCCGTGGTATGGCGTGAGTGGTCTTGGACGTGGAAACTGGTCTTTGCGGGACCGGTATCCTCTTTTCCTTCCTTGGCTCAAAATTGGAAATCCTTTCCTTATTCGAACTCCCAAGTATCATGCCTATAAAAAGGATGGCCGACCTCTCCCTCTGATTCATGCCTTTATTGTTTCTTCTTTTGTTGTTTGGTAGCGGTGAAGTAGACGAGCAAAATAAGTACGTCTTCCAGTACTTCCTCTTTGGCTAGTTCTTGTGGGACCGATTTCGTTTCTTCATGCGCGGCTTTAACATGGAATTCTTTCCTTATTCAAAAATCTTTTTCTAGAGGTAGGTAGCATCTGCATTCCTTTCATCTGGTAGCTTTGCAAAAATTCCGGTATGATTGGGTGTCTTCAGGGCTAGGCTTTGGAACGCGAGGCGGAGCTGCTAGCATGGACTTGGCATGAAGGGGACCCATTAGCATTCACGGGAATGGAACGATTGTGGGTCGCTCTGTAAGGCACTTGGCAGGGCATGACGCTGGTAAGGGAAGCACCTTAGAAGGGAAGATCTTGCAAGGGAAGTGCTTGTGGTTTAGGGCTTGACATGCCGAAACCCTAATTAGCTCCCTTTACTAGAATCGATGTAGAATTCGCGTACGGACTCGGATTTCGGTGGTCCACCACTTTATCAGACACCAAGCAGAATTCTTTATCTCCCAACGCGGGAAAATTCAGGTTTCGAGCTTGCTTAGGAGGTGAAAATGGCCTGACAGTAAAAATCAGGAAGAAGTCAGAAGGGATGTTGCGGGCCTGGGGTGGCATAGTCGCGCGCCAGTCATCTATTTCCGTCAATGGAGTAAGAAGGAATATTCATTCTGCTCAAGATCTAAAAACTCTGTCTGCATGAAAAGAGGTATCGACCCTATTATGTTCTTATGTCGTTCGTCTGGATCCGTGTTTTTGTCTGCAGTGTCTGTCCAGTGGATTCCCAAAATTTACGAAAACTCCGCTGTATTCTTGGGGAGGATGGATGAACTATATGCTCGGAAACGATCACGTCAGGGGTAATCTTGGAGATTATGGTTGCATCGTCGTTCCCTCCTTGATCTTAGGTTATTCATTGGGCCTTCTGATCGTGATGGTGATGTGTTGTGAATGCTTGCATGATCGAAAACTTCTGACGCCCCTAGATGAAATAGGGAGACGTACTATTGCCAATGTGCTGCTTTCAAGTCTCCCGGAACTTTGTTCCAAGTTAATTCTTCGAACCATCTTCTGAATCTTGGACTATCGTATGGAATGTGACGCGGTGAGAAGCCCCCAGTTACACTTTGGTTTGATATTATGGCATGAATGAACATGTGAATGTAACCTTCTGGCGTGCTTTTGGAGTCTTCGGTGCACATGTACGTTTTAATGTTGAGAAATTCCCGCGGCTCGCAAAACCTCGACGGTGATGATGTTTAAATAAGTAATAACCTGGTTGAGGGGAGTGAAAGCGTCTCATGTTGGTAGTCCCCATGTGTAACCTACTTTCATTACATCGCCTTGAATCCCCGTTCACAGGACTTGATATAATCCTATCATACTCTTCTGGATGTGACACTCGACTGCTTAGAAATTACATGGTGAAATATTTTGGATAGTGCAAGCTTGGGATCCTCCGTGACCTCATAAAGTTTTGAATGCGTCTTCTAAACCGAGAGATGACGATATTCTTGCGCTGCACCCTTGAAGAGTAAATTACCTTGTTGTGGGTACGACTTCTTGGTTGACTGGGTATTCTGAGCTTTGACAGTGAAGGGATTCCGCGCATACCCTCAGTCCCCAAGTATGGTTTACATGTTTCCATCATGTATGGTCAGTGGGTTGACCATGATAAATACGTCACCATCATGCGTTCGTACTGGTGATTTTGTTACTTCTTCCACGTGGAACTTAGAACATGAAGTAGTATGGGTTACCTTTGTAGTGATTGTTGTTATGGTGAAGCTCTGACCAGTATCAACAAATAAGCGGCAACATCTCTTGGCAGCGGATGTAATCAGAAGAGACTATACTGCCGCGGTAATGAAGTAGGTTGGTTTGATGAGTAAGCGAGTAAGATTTCCATGATCACGAGCTTTGGCGGGCTGTATCAGAGGGCGTCCATGACCACGAAGATTGGCTAGATGATCCTTAACATGGGGAGCATGGTGGCACGACCCTTTGCAGGAAGGAGTGGTGTTGAAGCGATCGTTGAAGCGGAGCCGCTCCTAGAGAACGTTGAAGCGGAGCCACTTCTGGAGAGACCGTTGAAACGATGCCTTCCAACTCTCAGAGCCTTGACGGCCACTATGTTGAAGTCGGAGGCTCCGTCACATTCTGCAAAACTCGACATACCTCAAGTGAATAAAGGTTAGGAGTCCCCTGTTTCATCTATCGATGGTGCTTTCCAGGAGAGGTTGGGGTTTGGGAACGACTTCCTTGGATGGAAACTTCAGATTTCCTGATGTACTACGGTTGTGGGATGAAAATATGTCTTGGCACTATGCCTTGGAGAAATATAAAATCTAACATAACTGTTTCATCATAGACTGTACGACTTTGTGGGCCAAGTTCCCCATTATGCAGGTCCTGACGGGAAGAGGGTCTTTGTGAACTTAGGAGGGTTGCTGATTTTCTTTGTTTTCCATTTTGGAAAAGTCATCCCTAATCTTCACATGTGATGAAATTTGATTGCTGACTCCCTTATACTGGGCGTTCAAGGGTAACACGAGCCCCTTCATCTATAAAGGCACGTCCTGCTGAAGTTCCTACGCCGGATGTTAAAAGTATTCCTTTGTCATCTCCCTCTTGGGTTGACATGACTCTTATGTTAGCCGATCCATCATTGTCTTGAGGAAATAGGTATCTTCTTCCGAGTTATAAACACGTCTGTCTGAGCCTTACGAGAACCTTTTGTCTTTCCATCAAATCAACAGTGGTAAAAGGACGTCTGCTTCTTCCGGATCTTCCAGTATCTTGCTCTGATTGTGGAGAAGCAGCGTCTCTGGTGATGGTTGGATCTGTCATACTTGAAGAAACGTTGGGGTGACGGAAGTGGCTCTGTTTCTAGTGATCAAAGGTGTATCGTGCAGCGATGGCGCGGTTTTGATCACAAAGAGATGGAACCATACCGCTGTTTAGAAGGGTGAGGATGGCAATGCTTTGGCTGGTTGTGGAGCCGGGAAGATGGCGCTGGAAGGGCACAAGATGTTAGCGCTGGAAGGATGCAAGCTGTTAACGTATGGTGTGGTATTGCTGCTCGCATGCGCGTGCGGCATGTGTGCCTGGCATGCATGTCTGGTAAGCGTGTCTGGTAAGTACGTCTGGCAAGTGCATCTGGTAAGCATGTCTGGGAAGCGCATCTGGGAAACACGTTTGGGAAGCGCATCTGGGAAACGCATCTGGCAAGCGCATCTGGCAAGCGCGTCTGTCATTGGATTCAGCATGGCGCAGAATGTTGACTGGGCATGGCACAGACTGTTGGCTTGGCACAACGCTGGCTTGGTATGGCGCAGACTTGTTCTTTTGGGCCCAGTTTCCTCTATCCAGACGTAGCTCAAACAAGAAATCCTTTCGTTATTCAAATTCCAAGAAGTGTTATTCTTATGAAAGGGGTTGGCTCCCATTTTTACCTTGTATCTTTGTTATCACGTCCTGGTGTTAGCGGTAGCACAGTAGTGATAAAGTGGGCAAGCATATTCCAGCTATGTACTCCAGCGTTTCTCTTTCAATTTGTCTTATTTTTTTCTTGTGCGGGTGAAAATCATAGGCATAGTTATGCCTTCCATAAATCTGTAAAAATATTTTTCTTCTGAACTGGGGTAATCCCTAGCCATGGGTACGCATTTCATAAACTTGTGGAAATGCTTCATCATAAACAATTCTTCGAATGTCACTATAGTAACGTGTGACATGTAATCATTGTTGTGCAAAGTAAGCACGTATGGGTAGGTGACTCTTTTTTTTTTGAAAGGCAAACAAAGCGCATGTTTTATGGTTTTTGATTTTCTGGTTTTCTCGGGTTAGTAGATAAATGCTACCTTGACGGTTTTGGGTTATACCTTTTTTTTTTGAATGAAATGTTTAGAATTGAACTGTCTTTGGATATGAATGAAAGTGACATATACGTCCCAGGTAAACCATGGAACCTTGTGTTGGTAGATAACATGGGAAGAAACATGATTATAGGTTTTATCAAAACTTGAAAAAGAAATCCGTCGTATTTTGTCTAAATAAAACTTACTCGGTTTCTCAGGTCTTCTGATGAAAAGAAACTTTCCGGGCGTAGAAACAAGTTTTACGAAAAACATGGCCAAGGGAAGTCCCCAGAGTTCCGAGTAGTTGCTGAGTTTTCTAATAACCGAGCCATTAATCCCTGGGCGGATCATTTTGCTTCTAACCCCTGGGAAGTCCCCAACCATCCCTTGTCGTGTCATGACTGATAGTCGAGCCGTCGAGTAACTGAGTCAGATTGAGTCGCCTTTCTCTACCATCTTGACGTCTGGGTCGAATAACGAGATCGACAGTCGAAAATTGACATTGTAACCGATAGATTAATCTTCCCGCCGTGGTCACCAATTGTTTATAGGTGAAAACGGTTTCTGCTGATTTTGGTAATTGCAGGTGTGAAAGTGAGAAACAGTTTAAACCCTAAACAATGTACTGCAAGGGAGTACTTTTAGATTCGAGATATCAATATGTACATGTCCGGCCTAAACCAAGAAATGGCCGTTCCTGACTTGCTTCGATCACAAAGTGGAGGAGAAGGGTTGGTTTAGGGAGGGAAACGAAGAAAGGTGTTGAGAATAGAATAGTTCTGGAAAGGTAATGTCTCGACTTGTATCAGAAAAGTGGAAGCTTAGGAATCTTGCAAGATATGGAAGCCTTTTTGGGAGAGCTTTCCAAGTTTCCTTTCTGAGAGTGTTGTATTTTTCTCTTGACCGAGACTTGTTGTCTGGTGGAAATATGTAAGACCTATTTATACAAGTCCAGATTGAAACATACCATGGTCTCTTTAAGGAAGAGAGTAAAGGATGAAATAATGGGAGGAGGTGGTAACCGCATGGTGTTTATGGGTGAAAACATTTTCACCGTTATTTCCTCATTTATTTGACCGCTTTATTTCTATTCACGCTTTCTTAATACGAGCGTAGTGTACGCTGCACGCTGTGACCTCCAAAACAAGACCCTGGAAAGCATCCCCCAGTTTGTGTTGATGTCTCAAGTAATTTTTGAAAACATGTTGTTGTGGCTTGGCAAGTTGCTCTCGGGGAACTTGTTAGCCTGGTGACCTTGGACGTTCAAGATTTTGCATTTTGAGAGGAGGGGAAGCCGTTGATAGTTGCGCGCCTTTGTTTTGGTAGCCGCGTAGTGAGGGCCAACGTGGTGGCGCGTCTAGGTGCGATTTTGGCTTGGAAAGTGGGGACAAGGGTTTGCCATGGGCGTATGGCGTGGCCAGGGCAAAGGCAAGGGCGCTTGGCTTAGCATGACCTGACTAGCATAGCTAGGGACAAGGCAGAATGTGTTTGGCATGGCGCGGCTAGCTTGTCTAGGTTTGGTTTGGCTTGGCATGTAGGGCCAAGGGTTTTCCAAGGGCGTATGGTGTGGCTAGCATGGGCTAGGTGCGGGACCAAGTTAGGGTTTTGAGCCAAAGTCGTGAGGAGAGCTTAGACGACCAGGATTTTCTCATAGGATTGAAGGGCAACCGTTGATTGTTGCACGCCTTCACTTTAGTAACCGCGAGGAGAAGGGCAGCATGGTGGCGCGGCATGAGGGGCCATGGAGAGATGTATTTGGCATGGCGCGGCTAGCCTGGCTAGGTTCGTGACCAAGCTAGGGTTTTGAGCTAAAGTTGTGAGGTGACCTTAGACGGCCAGGATTTGCTCATGGGATTGAATGGAAACCATTGATTGTTGCATTCCTTAGTTCTGGTATCCGCGTAGTGAGGGCCAACAGGGTGGCGCGGATAGAGGGGCCATGGAGAGATGTGTTTGGCATGGTGCGACATGACTAGCATGGCTAGGGCCAAAGCAAAGTGTGTTTGGCATGGCGCGGCTATCTTGGCTAGGTTTGGTTTAGCTTGGAATGTGGGGCCAAGGGTTTGCTACGGACGCATGACATGACTAGCTTGGGCTAGGTGAGGTTTTGGCCTGGCATATGGGGCCAAGGGGTAGCTATGGGCGCACTGCATGACTAGTTTTGGGACAAAGGTCGTGAGGGGACCTTAGACGGCCAGGATTTTCTCCTCGGATTGAAAAGCAACCGTTGAGTATCGCACGCCTTCAATTTGATAGCCGCGTGGGGAAGGCCAGCATGGTGGCGCGTCATGAGTGGCCAATGAGAGTTATATTTAGCATGGCGCAGTCGGTGTGGCTGGCTTGATTTGTCATTGGCACCGAGGTGAGGCTAGCATGGTTGGCATGCCTTGGCGCGGTTGGTATGACTCGCATGATTTTCCATTGGCACAGAGGTGCGGCTAGCATGGTTGGCATTCCTTGGCGCGGTTGGTGTGGATGACAAGATTTGTCATTGGCACAGAGGTGCATCTAGCGTGGTTGGCATGCCTTGGCGCGGTTGGTGTGGCTGGCATGATTTGTCATTGGCACAGAGGTGCGGCTAGCATGGTTAGCATGCCTTGGCGCGGTTGGTATGGCTGGCATGATTTTCCATTGGCACAGAGATGCGGCTAGCATGGTTGGCATGCCTTGGCGTGGTTGGTGTGTCTGGCATGATTTGCCATTGGCACAGAGGTGCGTCTAGCATGGTTGGCATGTCTTAGCGCGGTTGGTGTGGCTGGCATGATTTGTCATTGGCACAGAGGTGCGGATAGCATGGGTGGCATGCTTTGGCGCGCTCGGTGTGGCTGGCATGATTTGCCATTGGGACACGCGGGAATTAGGGTTTGGCTCATCGTAACCCTAATTTGAAAAACATACCCGGGTAATTATTTTAGAGACACATTAAAGGTTTCAGTATATGTGCCTAGTAAATGATTGTTGCTTTAAATGTTGTGACATTATTGTCTGCTAGGTTTTAGTGTTTTACGATTTTATCCCAAAGCTAAAAACCATCATCAACACCTTTCCAAATAATTTAGTAGATATGAGATGGAAAATCAAAGAATTGATTTAAAATACGTTCAGTTGATCTGCATCACCTGAAAATTTGAAGGGTTTCACTAACTTATCTGAAGTGAAAACCAAAGACGTAGGGGAGATTGATGAATATTTGAGGGAAGTTATCAAATTGAAAAATTCAGTATTTATAGGAGACAAAAAATATATACTCGCATATATTTTGGGCTGAAATATCGTATTTATTTTAATACCTTATGTGCTGACTTTTTTTTTTCTTTTAATTTTTCACATTTTTAATAGGAAAAACCGAAGGATAGGTAATTGTATATACATGTACAGACCATCCTAATTAATCCTAAAAAATATATCATGAAATACTAATACGAAATGTGTGAGATTTAGCCTAACCAAATTTTGAGTTTATATTAGAGGCCAACTATATTTTCACTAGAAGCAATAATTAAATTAGATAAATCCTTTTTTTCAATCTTTTTATCGAACATTAACACCGTATTATAAGTAATTTAGTTAAGTTAAGGGTTCATCATGATAGAATATAAATGTTACAACGCGTGCTATTACGGCACAGGTTATTTCTAGTGATATTATAAAGGAGAAAAAAAAGAGGAAAAAAAAACCAACAACAACGCGATACGGCTATGAGCATTGCAACCCCACATGACTTTGCGGGATGCCTTCCCACTCAAACATCCTCTAAACCGTGAGTTCATTATGTTCCACATCTAAAACTCATATCTGGAAACCTTGAACTGTTTAGGTCTTTAGGGAAAGTGGTGGTTCCTGAACTGAAAGTGGTGGGTCCTAAATTGAATGCGAATCCAACTGTTTATTTGATCATCCAACGTCTTAAAAGCGCTTAATTCATCGTATGATAACAATGCCATGGGTTCGAATAATTGCGAATGTTGATTAGAATAGCTGCATAGATTAAGAATCCTATTATTAGAGCTATGAAATTCAATGGTCTTTTGGGGTTATTTAGGGTCATGAAATAGTAAATGAGGTTACCCCTTATCACATCATATTCCTAATGTCTATTATACCCCTATCCGAATTTCACTATTCATAAAACAAAAAAAAACAAATCTTTAATCTTCCCCTTATCCTTCTAATTTACAATCATGATGAAGATGATGATCATGATGATGATCATAAAAAACTTAAAATCTAAATCTATTATCTTCTCCCCATCCTTCTCTTCTCATTCATAAATTGTGAAAAGATGATGAGCATAATTTCATCATGATGAAGATAACGATCATCAAGAAAACCCAAAACTATTTTCTTCCCTTTCTGCTAGCTTCTCATTCAAAAAATCATGATAAAGATGACGATCATCATAGAAAGAAAAAACTAAGAAAATTCACCGTTTATTTGTGTTTTAAATGGTTAAAAAAAGAACGCGTAATTGGGGGATATGAAAACTAATTGGGGGATATAGCTAAATGACAAAATAGGGATCCAAACATCCTAGCTGGGTTACCCCTTATATAATTAAATTATTAATTCCTAATCTAACCCTCACTAATCATAATTAGTTACTAATCCTGAATAGTAAAATATTAATGATTTGGGGATATAATTTGTGTATTTATGTTTATTTGAATTTATGTGGGTTAGTTGAGAGTAGAAGGTGGGAAAAAAAAAATGAGTAGAATTTTTTTTTTTTTTGAAAATGGAAGATGATTGTGACGAGAGACTTGCAGCTGCTGAATCTTTAGCTCAATTACAACAACAATCTTCGGTTAATGATAACAACTCACAATTTTTGTATGATGAACCAACACCTTTGAATCGTGATTTTCGTGACTATGAAGGGTTTTGTGAAGAACCAACTCAAGAAAGTAAACATGTTCAGCATACAAGCAACCCCAACACACAGGTAATGCTTCAAAGAGTTCGAAAATTTGTTGTTGTTTTTTTTTAAAACGCCATTTTTGTCTGAAAAACCTTAGTAACGGCATGCTCGTTCTATGAATACTACGCCGGAACCTTTATAACCGACATTGTATTCATACAAATTTATATGTCGGGAATAAAATTCCCAAACTGTTCAAAAACAAACCGACGCGGTATTCAAACCAAGATTGCATGCCGGTACACATTTATACTTTTTACCCACCACCGAATATTCTATGGAATATTCAAACCGGAAATGTGAGTACATGACATACAATGCCGGTTTACGATACCGGCATGGAAACTTAAATGTCGAGGATGCCAGTTTTACATGACAAACATACAGAAGTTAATGATATTTTGAACTTAAATACCGGCATGGAAACTTAAATGTCGAGGATGCCGGTTTTACATGAAAAACATACAGAAGTTAGTGATATTTTGAACTTAAATACCGACATGCATATCTTTGAACTTACTATGCCGGAACGTTATCCCGGAATGGGAACTGAAATTCTCTGAATGCCGGTTTTAATACTTGATAGACGCATTTATGTGTCTATATGAGTCTCAATTATCTGTAATGTTAGTGCTCGATTTCGTATTTATTATGGCTTTTTGTGTCTTTGTAGGTGTTTTTGGAGAAATAAACATGCGTGGAAAAATTGGCTCGAAAAGTGGTATTTGCACCCGGAGGACACCTACTATTCGGACTCTCATTTTGGATAAGGGGAACTTCAATTACTAAGTGGTACACCATTGATAAGGGGCACCCTAGTTGTTATTTACACCCCAGGATATCCAGCTGTTAGAGGCACCCGACATCAGGTTAAGGGGACACCCTTCTTCTTCACGGTTTGAAAAGGAAATTTGGCGGGAAAGTTTGTGCAGCGAAGTTAGATTTAGGGTATGATTTTTCGGCAAGATTTTAAGAGATTCAATCACTAAAATATTAAACAGGGATGGTAGGTCCATTATATTCGATCAACTTGGGCTGTTCTATTGGTTCGGAGAAAACCAGAGGTGGTGGTAGTTTACGGTAAAAATTCCGTGACTGCATAAATATCTGGACACAATTTGGACGAGATTTTCTTGGTGTTTCTCATGGATTTGGATAGGTTTGGGCCTGTTAGGTCGAATCAGGGAAGGTAATGGTCGTAAAAACGTAAAATAAGGAGATTTAGGTAGATTCACGACATAACAGGGAGGTGGACTTATTTTCGGCCTTTGTTTGGATTTAAGTTTGGATTTTACGTGCAACTGGAAGAAGTATATATTCTGTTTGATTATGTTCGATCCTTAGAGAGTACTACACAATCCAGGAACGCGGAAAGTATAGAAATATAAAGGGAAAAAGCCGAGACTTTCTCTAAAAGAAAAAGAGATATTTATGGGAAGATTTGATCGTGATTCTCGGGATGGTTGTGTATATATAGGCAGTTGGGATGTCCATAAAAGGAGTAGAGAGTTTGGGGTCGATTAGGAGGCTGCAGGGAAGAAAAGAAGAAGTTACAGAGAAACCATAGCTGCTGCTGCTGAAGAACGAAGAACACGAAGAACAGACGCCCCAAAGCAGTCGTTTGTCAACAGTAATTGCGACAGTTTAGCAGCAGTCTTATACGCAATAGTAATAGTGACACTTCTTCATTATTGTTTCCTGTAACAGTGTATTGCAACACTTATACTCGTTGCAAATCCGCTGTAATATTATTATTCTTCAATAAAACACCTTTTTGAGCAATGGATTATTATTCTGAGAGTGTTTGCACCATGAAGAGCTAAACCCCAACACTAGGATGACGGAGGAAGCCTAATATCATACGTGGGTAATTATATTTAATTCTTATATAAGTTTTTCATTGATTAAAATTGAATTATGGTTTTGATTAATTAGTTGTCATCTCGTTTGATGGGTCATGCTTGCTTAGATGTTTTGATGTCCCATGCTTAGGATTGACAACTAATGTTTTGAGAATCTACCTTGGCAAAAACAAGAGTCCATGTCTTTATTGAGCTATAACTGTTAAAAGAATTAATATTTGAACCTTATGTTATGTGTTTGGTGGAATCCTGAGTCTCAGTACCTCTCGATATCGTGACAACCTTTGTATATAAATTTTTTTTAGATTAAGTCTAAAACCAAATCTCTACAAGTCTTTGAACGAATCTTTACTACCACTTTCTACAACAACTTAAAAAACCACATCAATACTGGCATGGAAAGTCAATTACCATGTATGCCGGTCATTAATCCCGACAGTTTACTTTACTTATCGACAATGCCGGTTTTGAACTAATCCAATTTTCTTTTCATTCATTCCTTAGATTGTGACATACAACGATCAACCAATCTCCAAACCGCTCCATCGGGATACGTCGAAATACTATAAAATGCCTCGGGTATGTTACCAAACAATACTTTCACCTAGTTTTTACAATTTTATGTTGGGATTTGCTTGTAATCTCCCATTGTTGTCCTTATGTAGGGAATAAAATATGAAAATGAAGCAATTGCTTGGGCAAAAGTGACGGCTCTTAAGATAAAACAATGCACATGCACAAAATAAAAAATGCTTACATAGGTTTGAAAGATAGTACGAGCCCAAGAGTACTTGTATCCAAAGAGTACTTTCGGTTCCGGAGCTTGACCCCAAAGTTTACCATCATCATTATCGGGTATCATGTCATCAATGTGAGGAAGGTGACAACCTTTAACTTTGTGTTTGCCCTTGACCTTGCCTTGTGTTGGTTGTTGACTCGTCCCACCAACTTCGCTTTGGCTTGCTAATTGACTTGGATGAACATCATCATCTTCTTCCTCACTTTCCCCTTCATCATGCTCATCTTCCTCAAATGTTCCAGTACCTTCACGGATTGTAAGTGGACTACGTTCACCACCACTCTGCCAAACTGACCCTCTTGTTTGAAACCCCAAACGCTTCTTGTGACCTGCGTCTTTCCCCCGTGGAGGCAGGGACTGAGGAGTATCAAGACCGTCTTTCCTCCTTTTCTTAGTGAGAATAGGACCTTTATTTTTCTTCGCTTCTTTGGATTTTGACCTATAACATAAGCAAACAAAACAAACACAAGAAAAGTCATGGCAGTTTAGGAACCGACATCGAAACTCTTAAACAAACCAATGCCGGTAACATGTACCGGCATAAACCTTTAAATATCGAGCATGCCGGTATCAGAGTACCGGCATTCTACGCAACCTAAATTATGTGCCGGTATCGAGCACAATTTCATTGATGTTCCTGAATGTTTTATGTGTACTACCAGCATTTCCTAATTGAACTAAATCATGCCGGTTTTTAAGTACCGGCGTCCTACGCAACCAAAATTTTGTGCCGGTATTAAGCACAATTTCAGTGATGTTCCTGAATGTTTTAAGTGTAATACCGGCATTGCCTAATTGAACTAATGCATGCCAGTTTTTAAGTACAGGCATCCTGCGCAACCTAAATTGTGTGCCGGTATCGAGCACAATTTCGGTGATGTTCCTGAATGTTTTAAGTGTAATACCGGCATTTCCAAATTGAACTAATGCATGCTGGTACAAATAAAATTGCTCCTGTGTGTTTTTAGTTGGCTACCAGAATAGTCTTCAACCCAATTCGTATGCCGGTATAACAAATTAATTTTCAGGAATTCAAACCGGTATGGTATTCAACCCTAATTCTATGCTGGTATAAAAAATTCAGTTTCAGGAATTCAAACCGGTATGGTATTCAACCAAAATTCTATGCCGGTACATGAACCGGCTTTGTATTCGAACATAGATCCTATGCCGGTACTCTCTGTAACTCGACAGTTTCATCTATTGTTGGCGATTCTAACCTAAACCCATGTCTACAAATCGATTAAAACAATCATAAATGAGTTCAAAAATCACTTACCTTCTCAGAGAAGCCATGACTGCGAGTGGTTGATCATCTGAGCTCGCTATTGCGTCCTCTTCTAGTTGGTGAACAATGTTCTCGATTCTTTGTTCATGTGTTTGTTGAGCAATCGATTTGGTTCTCGCTTTTGCTTTAGATTTGGTTCTCAGAGGCATGGTTATGGTAGGTTAGTCAACGAAGAAAATTTTGATTCAACTATTAATCGTCGATGAAGAATGAACGAGGACGAAGAAGATGAAGGAAAAAAAATAATTTCAAAACCTAACTGTGCCGGTACAAATGGAATTGGGGGATATATGAATTTGGTTATTTGAATTTTATGTTTTAGGGGAAAGGGAATAACAGTCATTTCATAAAGTTTTATTAATCTAAGGGTGTTTTAGTATTTTTCGCACCCAAAAAACACCCCTTAATAGCCACCTTTGGTTGGGGGAAGTAATTCATATCCCCCAATTAGTTTCCATATCCCCCAATTACGCGTTCTAAAAAAATCCAATTCAACGAATTTCATGTAAAAAAAAAAACAGTTTCTCAAAGTATTTACGGCTTGGAGTTCTTAGATTCCCAACCGTGAATCTAGATTACGTCTGGGATAGTTTGTCGACCCAACCGAGAGTCCATGTTTCGGCTTGGTTTTCCAACCGAAAGTTTTTTCGATATTTTTTTTTTGGTTTCCAGAACCAATTACGGCTGGGAAAACATCAAATCCCAGCCGCAACGGACACTTATTCAGCTGAGATAATTTTTCGACCCAACCGTAGAACGCAAAAATGGTTGGGAAATGATGGTGTTCCAAGCCATATTTTTATTTACGGAGGGGAAATAATGAACTCTTAGCCGAAATTATTTTCTTGATAATTTTTGTTTTTAGAACTAGTTGAGGCTGGCTTTACCCAGCCGTAACAGAAGTTTCGGATAGGTTTTCCTAAGCATAACAGTAGTTTCGGCTGGCTTTTCCCAGCCATAACTGGTTCTAGAAACCAAGAAAAAATTAAAAAACTAATTTCGGTTGGAAAACAGAGCCGAAACATGTACTTTCGGCAGGGAATCTAGAACTCCCAGCCCTAAACATCTTCAGAAGCTTCTGTTTTTTTAACCCGAGATTCATATAAGCATATTTTTCAACCATCTAAAAGCAAAAATAAATGATGGGTTTTCTTAGTTTTGATTATTTTCATCATTTCTAAGCAATGGAAAAAATAAAAATGAAGATAAGAAGAAAATAATAGATTTTGGTTTTTTAGATGATCATCATGATGCAATGAAGAATCACGATGTGATGGAGAAGAAAAAGAAGAACTAGAAAGAAAGAAAAATTATAGATTTAAGTTTTTTAATGATTTCATCATGATAAAATTATGATCATCAATTTCATTATGATCAAATCATGATGAAAAGAAGAAGAAGAAGAGAAAATTATTTTTTATTTTATTTTTATAATAATTAGATTATGTTTTTCCGGAAGGGGTATATTTAACTTTTACTATTGGTTAGGTTTCCCCCTATCTATATTTGGATGTTAGAACACAAAATATAGCCCCAAAACTCATGGACTTTAGTGCCCCAATAATTGGATTCTAGATTAAACATTTACATTCATTTTCTTCGATACGTTACGTAAATACTCTTATTTTGTCTTTCTGATATGCACGTGGAAGACTACTTTCTGCCACAACAAAGTTAGTGTGATGGGAAGCGCATGTAATGTAATGCAATTGCTCATCTAAACTCTGAGTATTCATTGACAAATTAGGTCCAGCCGGAAAAATGAGAATCGGAAAATTTGTCGATAGCATTAGTTATCCAAATTTTGAATCCATAATTCAAAATTCACTGTCAAATAAGTGCGTTCTAGATGAAAATATCTAAAATGTTCAAGGCGGTAAATGCTGAATTCAAACAATATAATCTTAACGTTGCAAAATAGGAAGAATATTTTACCAACAAACCATTAATATTTTCCAATTACATCTGAAACCCAAATTCACTGTACCATATATTTAATGTTTCTTTCCTTTAGCCTCTTATCAAAACTTCAATAATATGCCATAAGTGTCAAAGCTCCCCTATAAATACACCCATCATATTTCCTCTGCTCTTCACTCACAAACCTCTTGCAAAAACACACACAACTCTCTAATTTTTTTTTAGGGTTCACACTGTGATTTTGCACTGATCATCTTCAATTTCTGATTTTATTCTAGTCTTATAAATCACTATGTCGCATAACAGGAAAACTGCGAATCAGCCCACTAAAGGCCCTTCAGTAAGTAAATAACTTTGGATCTCTAGAAGATTTTTATTATAATTTTTGCTTGGTATGATCGCATGGTTTCTTGAAACTAAAGTGTTGCGTTTTTCAGAATAAAAGCAGCAGAACTGGTCATGATTATGCTGGGATGCCATCTCTGCGGGACAATCAATTTCATCCTTTACAGATACGCCGCTCAAGCACTCCACTTCTTCCACCAGTCTCTTTGTTTCAAGGGGAGAGGCTTCGGCCTATCCTCCCTGCCAGTTCTTCTTGGCAACCTTCAAATCATCTGGAGCATGGGAGTACTTCGTCAAGCAATCCATCGATGAAGCGGGATTTTTCTACAGCGTTTGAGGGTCTTGATTCTTCCACTAGGCAATCTGTGGGAAGGGCCATGGATCCAGCAAATGGCTTCATCCCTAATATTCCCAGGGAGGCTCGTCCTTCTGCGTCACTAACCAGTGCTGCTTTGCAGCCCTCATCAACTAATTTAGAGCAACGCCGACATACTGTGTCTAGCAGTGCCAGTGAAGATCCTTCAAGAAATTTAAGACCTAGGCGTACTTCGTCTACTTCTAGCAACCCAATGTTGATGCCGGATTTTTCTTCAAGATTTGAGGGTCTCCCTTCTTCCTTCAGACAATCCGTGGAAAGGGCCATGGATCCAACTACTGGCTTGTTCCCTAATATCCCAATGGATGCTCGTCGAGCATTTCTAATGCAACAGTCACGAGACTTGAAGTTTCAATGCCGAAGGGTAATCTTCATGTCAAAACTGTTTCAAATGTTTTCCTTGCTTCCTTCGTCTACATTCTAATAGTCGTGTGTGTTTTGTTGCAGGTTGCTCTCAGTGCGGAGTGGGCTTATGATGCTATAGTTGATAGCGAAACTCGGGCTAAGAAAGCCGAGGAACAAGTAAATAATCTCCAATGTCAATTACGTGCATGTGAAGAGGAACATCAATCGAAGGAGCGTGCTGTCCATATTCTCTATCACCAGCTATGTGCATGCCAAGCGTCTGTACAAGAGGAACGGAGATCGAAGGAGCAATCTGAACACTTAAGGAGGCAATCTGATCATGAAAGACAAGGTAATTAACCAATTTCGTAGTTGTGTGTAATGTTTTGAACCCAATTTTCTCATGGGGCAGTGTGTGGTGCTGAATTGAAACCTGACTGCATCCTGCAGCTTCTGTTGAAAGGGTTAAGGAATTGGAGGGGAAACTTGCTGCATTTGAGCAAGAGCTGGAGCAAGGGAGAGCTGAAATGGAATCCATGTTGAAGGTCCATACTGGCTTGGAAGCCGATGTTGGGGAGCTCCGGGAGCATCCGGTTGGAGACCGAGAGATGGAGCAAAGGCATGCTAGAATAGAATATTTTGCGCAGGTCGTTACGGGCATGGAAGCCACCGTTGATAAGCCCCAGGGTCATTCGTCTGGGGATCGGACTTGGGTAACTGCTGCTGCTGGTGAGTGTGGAATGGGATATTTGGCGCAGGTTGTTACGGGCTTGGAAACCACCATTGATAAGCCCCAGGATCATTCGTGTAGGGACTGGCCTTGGGAACCTGCTGCTGCTTTTGAGAGAGAGCGAGAGCTGGAGCAAGTGCTCGAAGGCGTGGAACCTTCGGTGACGGTTACTACGGGATTGGAAGCCAATGAAGAGCCCCATGAAAATTTGCTTGACGATTTGATTTCGGAACCTGCTGCCATGGAGCGAGAGCAGGAGCAAGGGCTTGGAGGCATCCAACCTTGTTGATGAACCCCAGGAGCCTTTGTATGGGAATTGTTCTTGGAAGGCTGATGAGGTTACCCCTAGTTTGTTTATGTTTGATGAATGTGAAAGAAAGTATCAGTTGAAAAACATATATATTTGTATATAATGTTTGAATGCGATATATAACAAGGGCATCTTATTAGGGTTCGTAATACCCGCTGATTATTTACATTACGAACCATCTTCATCCTCTTTCTTAAACTATGTGATGTGGATGGAAAAAGAAAAAACTTATTCTTCCCACCCCTATCAACATATTAAAGTTGGATCTCTACCTTAAAATATATATTATGATTGATGAAATTAATTAATTGGTGCCCAGTTAAGATTTCCTTGCGCGCAGTAACCATATTTCTACTCAAAATCTATACGATCTCAACCCCTGTAGATTTTCAATACCTTGACAACTGCTCTTCATTTCCATGCATACCAAATGGTACCATTTAGGCGAGTCCAAATTTGTTCACACTCTTCTAATTCACTCCATTTAGGCACAATGCATGCGCTTATTTCGCATAATAACGGCGCAAACTATGGTCAATTTCTTAATTCATTGTATAATAACAACACTAAAGCTTCCAATAATTTCAACACTTGATTAGCATAGCTGCATAGGATAAAACATTTACATTCATTTTCGACGATACATTACGTAAATACTCTCTTTTTGCGTAAAAGACTAGTTACTGCTACAAAATGATACTAACTATTATCGCTACAAAAAAATTACGGTCATGGAATGCTCCTACAACGTAATGCCCATTAAACTCTAGTTTCCTTTCTTAAACTCAGAGTATTCGTTAACAAATTGGCTCCAGCCGGAAAATTGAGAACCCAAAAAATTCGTCAATAGCAATAATTATACACGTTTTGAAATCATAGTTCAGTATTCACTGAACCACTGCCACATGTGCACGGTTAATGTAAATCTAAAATGTTTGAGGGTGATAAAGGCTGTATTAAAAAACAAAATCTTAACTCATTGAAAGTTGATTGCATTATACACGTTTTGAAATCATAGTTCAGTATTCACTGAACCACT
The DNA here is from genome assembly GCA_023529315.1 of Papaver bracteatum. Lineage (NCBI taxonomy): Eukaryota > Viridiplantae > Streptophyta > Magnoliopsida > Ranunculales > Papaveraceae > Papaver > Papaver bracteatum. The sequence continues at coordinate 885,067 of JAJJWX010001881.1, forward strand.
GCCACATGTGCACGGTTAATGTAAATCTAAAATGTTTGAGGGTGATAAAGGCTGTATTAAAAAGCAAAATCTTAACTCATTGAAAGTTGATTGCAATCTGCATAGGATTTAGCATTTATATTTTTCTCCCTGTGGCCGAACATAAATACTCTTGTTCTATCTTTCCAGTATACATAAGGTATAAATGTTACACGTAAAAGACTACTTAGTACTGCCAAAAACGATAACTAATATCCTCCTACAACAAAGTTAGTGTGATGGAAAAAGCCCCTAGAGCGTAATGCAATTTCTCATTTAAACTCGAGTTTCTGTTCTTAAACTCTGAGTATCCATTGACAAATTGGCTTCAGCCAGAAAAATGGAACCATAAATCTTCCAGTAGCATTAGTAACCCAAATTTTAAATCCATAATTTGAATTAACTGCCATGTATGTGCATTCTAGGTGAAAATCTAAAATGCTTAAGGTGATATAAATGTTGAATTCAAAAACAAAATCTTAATGTGGCGGAATAGGAAGAATATCTTCTTACCAACAAACCATTATTTTGCGATCACTTTTGAAATTCACGGTCAGTTAAGCAAATATTTAATGTTTGCTTCCTTTTAGCCCCGAATTAAAACTTCAAAGATATTCCTTAATTGTTTAAACTCTCCTATAAATACATCCATTTTTATTTTTATTTTACTCTTCACTCACAAGTCTCTGGAAAAAACATTTGTCTAGTTTTGCATTTATCATCTGCACTCTCGAATTTCCGATTTAGTTATAGTCTCATAATTCTCTATGTCGCACAACAGGAATGCTGCCAATCTTCCCACCACTATGGGTCCTTCGGTAAGTAGTTAACTATGCATCTCTGTAAAAATTAATAATCATTTTTGTTTGGTATGATTGAATGGTTTCTTGAATCTAAATTGTGGCTTTTTTCAGCATACCAGGAGGGCGATTTGATCCTGATACTGTTGGGATGCCATATCTGACGGGCAATCAATTCATTCCCTTACAGTTAGATTTAAATTCATGAGTGGAATCAGGATTCATTCTCGGCATCGAATCCTGAGAAAACCAAGATTTAGTTTTAACAAATTAATAGGTGATTCACACCAAGCAAAAAGGACGAAAAAGTTTTAGTAACGAAGAGTGACTTACAGATCGATTCATAGAAAGCCGGTAGGAAGTAAACTTGTCATCCGACATAGAGCAAAGCTGAGATATAGACTAGAGATGGATGACCGGTGCAAAATGCGTTAAACCTATAACAAAACTAGAGTTGTTGTATGTTTGCCAGAATTTTTTATAGTGAAGAACAGAGAAAATGATGGGTGCATTTAGACGGGAGTTTTGACACTTAATGCTTATTGTTTAATTGGGGGTTAAAAGGAAAGATACATTAAATATTTGGTTTAGTGACCATGAATTTTAGAAATGATGGGGAAATAATTGTTTGTTGGTAAGAAATATTCTTCCTATTTCACCACATTAAGATTTTGTTTTTGAATACACCATTTTAGATTTACATTGAAAGTGCACATATGTTTAAGTGAATATTCAATTAGTTTCGATTTAAATCTATAAGGGTAAAATAAATCTAAATTAATGGTACCATTAAGATATCGAAATAAATGCTTTACACCATTCCAATGTCTTAGAGTTGGAGAAGAACTGTATCTACCTAGTAAATTAACTGAAAATGCAATGTCAAGCCTTGTACAGTTTGCAAGATACATAGGAGAACCGATTGCCACATATGTGCACTGTCAATGTAAATCTAAAATGCTTTAGGATGGTAAATGTTTTATTCAAAAACAAAATCTTAATGTGGTGAAATAGGAAGAATATCTTCTTACCAACAAACCATTATTTTCTGATCACTTCTAAGATTCACGGTCACTAAACCAAATATTTATCTTTTACTTTTAACCCTCAATTAAAACAATAAGCATTAAGTGTCAAAACTCTCATTTGAATACCCACATCATTTTCTCTGTTCTTCACTATTAAAAATTCTGGCAAAAGTACAACAACTCGATTTTCGATTTTTTTTATAGGTTTAACGCATTTTGCACTTGCCATCTCTAGTCAGCACGGGTCATCCATCTCTAATCTATATCTCAGATTTGCGCTATGTCGGATTACAAGTATACTCTCTATTAGCTATCTGTGAATCAATTTGTAAGTAACTCTTCGTCACTAAAACTTCTTCGTTATTTTTGCTTGGTATGAATCACTTATTAATTTGTTAAAACTAAATCTTGTTTTTCTCAGCATTCGAGGCCAAGATCGAATCCCGATTCCGCTCCTGACATCCCATCAATGAGGGATTCCTCATGGGAGACCTGTGTCCAGTCCAATCATGTTTCCCAGTGGCATCTCTTTCTCATGGGGAGGTCCTTAGGAAGATATATCTCCACAGTATTGTTAGCCAACCGTCATTAAGTAATTTAGAGGTCTGACGCACTGCGTCTAGCAATACCAGTGATGCTCTTTCAAGTTGTGTAAAACCAAGGAGTAAGCGTGATTTTGATTCAGCATTTGAGGGATTCTTCCTTAGGAAAATCCGTGGAAAAGGGGATGTGTCCGAAAATTGGATGGTATATATATTAATAATACTCCCTCCGTTCCACTTTAGATGATGTTTTTGGAGTTTTCACGTAGATTAAGAAATGGAGAGAGCTATAAAGATTTTCCATTTATATCCTTAAGAAAAGTCTTCAAACATTAATTAATATTAGTGCATTCAAAAATAAACTTATAGTTCCAAGACAAAATGTTAGGGTATAATTGGTAGTTTTGTGGAAAAATATGGAAACCTTCAACTATTTTGGAACAAAAAAATAACCCTAAAACATCATCTAAAATGGAACGGAGGGATTATATCATAGATATTTTTTTTTTTTTGAATAAAGAATGTTTATATTGAAAATAAAAAGTATTTATAGACCTAGGAACAATGCAACATAATATTACATATATGAATGATTGTATCCCATCGAAATAAAACCTGATTTACAAAAACAGATTTAAACACATCCTTATCCAAAAACCAAAGAAAAATAGTCTGATTTATAAGCAAGATAAGTTCCTCCACTTCCATAGCCTTACCACGAAAAGCTATGTTGTTTCTTTCCTTCCAAAGATGCCCAAAAAAACAACATAAATCACCTTCCACCGAATCTCCCTACATTTTTCTTTTAGGTTATCAAGTTTCCACGCCTCAAAATGTTTCTTCACAGTATTTGGCGCCACCCAACAAATGGTGAAAGCATTTATGAAATAAGACGATACTTCAAAAGCATACTGACAACATAACAAAAAATGATCGCTAGTTTCTTCCACCCTTTTACAAAACAAACATTTGCCGTCTTGCATATCCACACCACTATGTTTTAGCATGGTAAAAATAGGTAAAGAATCATAGAAATTAGCCCAAAGCATGAAGCTTAACTTAGGTTGATCGATGTTTTTCTACCATAAAAACTGCTCAAAGTCACACCCGTAAGAATCGTACAATTGTAATTCATATAATTTCTTCACTGTAAAAACGCCTAAAACATCCACTGAATCCTATTTTTCGTTAAGACTATGAACTTGACCTAACTCATTACACATTAAGTCCCATTCCAGTTGTTCATTCATATACAAACATCTTCTAGTATGACATTGTAATCTACCATTCACCACCATTTCCCCGACATAAGCTTGTTTTCTCTTGCAAACCTCGAAAATAGCCGGAAACGTGTCTTTCACTTCACCAAAATCAGGATTTATCAAAGTGTAACTTGTCACAGTTTATTTTTCAGTCACTAATACACCTGTAATAAGTCCTGTAACAATTAACTGTTAATAAAAAAATTATTTGTGATAATGATTAGGAATATTAAAAAAATTTATTAGTAACAATAATATCTGTTGACAATTATCCAGACAAACACAATTATAATCTAAAATGATGTTTCCACCTAAAATTTTCACCACATCTAAAACAACCCCAAATTAATAACTCTTAAGATTTTTCTTGTCACTACTTTCGAAACATTTATACAAACTAACAATTTAATTTAATCAAATAAATATTTATTTTATTTTTAATTTTAATTTTAATTTTCTTAATATTAGAAAATAGGATCAAGACCAAGTCAACAAGTCAGGACTTTGTAGGAAAATTGACATTGACAAATACCAACCTTTTCCCTCGATTTTGTCGATAAAACCACAACAGAATTATCCGCTAATTCCGAAGACTGTGAAAATTACCAGACTACCCTTATCAGAATAAGTGCAATAAAAATTCTGAAGATTGTGAAAATGACAGATTATACCCTTACCGGAAATAAGTGCAATTAATATTTCAGAGACTGCGAAACTGACCAGACTACCCTTATTGTTAATAAGTAAAGTAGATATTACAGATCATGAAAATGACCATATTACCCTTACTAGAAATAAGTGCAATAAATATTATGGAGATTGTGAAAATGACCAGACTACCCTTATCGAAAATAGGTAAAGTAAATATTATAGACTATGAAAATGACCATTTTATCCTTATTGGAAATAAGTGTAATAAATATTATGGAGACCGTGAAAATGACCAGACTACCCTTATCGGAAATAAGTAACGTAAATATTATAGACTGTGAAAATGATCATATTACCCTTACTAAAAATAGTTCCAACAAATATTATGGAAACTTTAAAAATGATCAGACTACCCTTATCGGAAATAAGTAAAGTAAATATTACATACTATGAAAGTGACCATAATACACTTACTGGAAATTTGTGCAATAAATATTATGGAGACTGTCAAAATGGCCAGAAAACCCTTATCAGAAATAAGTAAAGTAAATATTACAGACTGTGAAAATGACCAAATTACCCTTGATAGAAATTAGTGCAATAAATATTTGCAGACTGTGAAAATGACCAGACTACCCTTATCGAAAATAAGTAAAGTAAATATTGCAGATTGTAAAATGATCATAATACCCTTACTGGAATAGGTGTAATAAATATTATGGAGACTGTGAAAATGACCTGGCTATCTTTATCGGAAATAAGTAAAGTAAATATTATAGACTATGAAATGACCATATTATCCTTCCTGGAAATAAGTGTAATAAATATTATTGAGACTGTGAAAATTACCAAACTACCCTTATCGGAAATGAGTAAAGTAAATACTATAAACTGTGACCCTTACTGAAAATAAGTATAATAAATATTATGGAGACTGTGAAATGACCAGACTCCCTATAAGTTGTCCATTTGTCAAGCCAGAATCTAGTCCATTATTCAAAACAACACTAAATGTTCATGAAGAAAAGAAAAAGAGTTTAAGATATGCTTCCAAATACTCATGCCTTGTGGTTTACCATCGTCCGTTGGAAGGAAAACATCAACATTATTATCCAACTTCTACATAACTACCCTTATCCATAAATCCTTCTCCTTAGAGTATCTCCAAATCCATTTAGGTTTTAGAGCCTTACTAGTGCACTTAAGATTCTTCACACCCAAACCCCCCATATGCTTACACTATACCAAAACCAAGATTTTGTCACAGACCATTTCTGTTACTGATTAAATTTGTAACACATATAGGCCGTTAGAGAAACGCTGTGATAATTTTTGTTATTTTCTTTTGTAACAGTTTTCACTGTGACGAAATTTGGTTAGAGTCACATTTACAAACTGTTACATTATTTAATAGTAACAGTTAACCTAATTTTAGAATAGAGACATGTGGCTCATTTGTCACAGTAATTATAACAAATTTAATTGTTATTCTAACTTTGCAACAATTCTGGGATGACACGTGTCTTACACCGCCACGTAGGCAACAATTTATATTTGCCACGTGTAACTTTTTCTAACGATTACAATAACACATATAAGTGTTGCATACTTTCTGCAACAAATTCCCTTTGGACACCTGTCATCTTTTTGTCACTATTACTGTAACGTTTAAACTGTTACTCTCATTTTTAACAACATTAAGATGATGACACGTGTTGTTTTTATTCACAGTTTTGGTCACAGTTAAATCTGTGACAATTCTTTCAATTACAATTGAAAAAAATGGATAGTCCATGTCATTCTCATGGACCCGGGCTTCCAGTTTACAGGCCTGCACAATTAAACCTGAAACATAGGCCTCCAATCTTGTATTTTTCAATCCGTCAAACATTCTCGCAATTTACAATTCATACATACACATTTACAAAAATCATTTTATTCATTATGAACAAAGAAACAAATATGATTGCAAAACAAATTTCCTAGGCACCAAAAAATAAGTGTCTGAACAAACTAATAAACACCACCTTTCTTGCCTGCGCGGATAGATTTCAAGATCACCATTATCTTTATTCCATCAGCCTAGTAGTTCATACTAAAATAGAAAATCCTCCTTTTCGTCTATAAACTGCAGTAAAGCATAACGGATCAGTGTAAGAAAATAAAATAGGACAACCATGAACAGTGATGAAACCGGGATTTCAAATTTCAAATTGCAGGGAGGGGCACGGTAGAGAGACTGTTTTGTTTTTCTTATATGCATATTAGGCACTTGTATATGACCTGAAGTGAATTAGATGAAAATCTGAAAAATTGAATGAGTACATGCATGACTTGGTTAACAACGAACCTTTGTCAGATGACCGGAATAATTTTCATGTTTCAAATTTTTTTGGAACCAAGTTATGTCCTTCAAGACCCTCAACATAGTATGCACTTCCAACGATGTCATTAAGCATTTTATCTGCATGGCGTCAGATAAAATAGAAGTTAGAAATCTATTTCTAACAGCCAAAGCTAAAGATGCCTAATTTTACTTCTGAATAATATGGTCAGCATCCAAGAGAGTAAAAAATCACCTGGTTTCACAAATCGGACAAGACAAAATCAATGGCCTTCAATTGCGAGTTTTCATCAACAAAAATTCTGATTCAATCAAACCACTACACTTAGTTAGCAATATAAAAAAAGTAAAAGAACCAGAATGTTAAGAGAAATTACTCGTGTGTTTGGTAGGATAACTTGGTTTCCATGCCAATCTAGCATGTTTTCCATGTGGTAAAAACATTATAATCCTTCCGGGGCAACACTAACAAGGATTATCTACTAAAGGCAAGTAAAGAGCAATATAATAGTTTTCTCAATTGAAGAACAACTAGCAAATTGCTAGATCATCACAATTACTTGGGCCCAGATTTAACACTTCAATTCTATCTGAAATGCCTCCCAGTTGCAAGCAAGAGAAATTAGCGAAGTCTACAATCTTGTAAATTGGGACTTCTGATTGGCATGGAGCCGACCAGATGTTTAATATAAATTTAACTTCCAAGTTTCTCAAGAAACATTGACCATGAGCAGAAATATATGACTTGTTAAATCGGTACAGTCACTGAAGTCTAAACATAATATACCCTTGTCAAGTTCATCAATCATGTGATGTGAACAAGAAAGTGAAATCAGTCTTATCATATGCTTAACAATGTCTCTTCATGTGCCCATTACTAACCTTTCCAAGTCCTGGATATGGTTCACCATTAGATTGTGGACGGGGGATGACAATATTCATCAATGTACCCAGCGGAGAAGGTAGAAACTAGGCTAAGGGGAAGCAAAGTCTTGTTAGGGGGAGCAAAAATGCTAAATTAGGCTTGGAGGAATTTTGGGATGGGAAATTTAGGCTTGAAAGCCCAATATTTAGGGGTCGCAAGTGCGACCCCTTGCTTGCAGCTGGATTCGCCACTGAATGTACCTGCAATCGCAAAACGCATGAGTTAGAAACAAATTAAATATCACCAAAGAAAAGGAAATTCAGAAGGTCCGAAAGTGTAAAGTGTAAACTAGTGGTTAATTGGGGCGTGTGAGAAGAAAGAAACAAAAGAAAACAAAAAAACTCGAATATAAGAAACAAAAAGACTAACGTACCAAATTTTCCACCTTCTACCCTCGTATCTTACTAACACCACCTCCATTACCACCACCTAGACCACCTCCAGTTTGGAACAATTTCCTGTACTAAAGAAAACAATAAAACTCATCAGTAAAGAAACAAGAAAAGATATTACATATACTGGAAACTATGATGTGTGTTCCACTAACCTGCAATGCAACCTGTAGTTGTGCCTGTAATAATACGTTTTCCTGATCCGGTATTGGCTGAGTGGTTCTAAGGTTCGCTCGTCTAACAGTAAGAGTTTTATCACCCATCTTTATACCATTTAGAGCAGCACAAGCAATATATGTAACTGAGAGATACTGGTACACGAAGAAGGTGTATCCTTTAGAGTTCCATGTTTCCCTGTCCTTCACCAGATCGAAACCACGAAGGGGGCCAAAAGATTCAAGAAACTCTCTAATCTGTGCTTATGTGAAGTAATATGAGAGCCCACCAACAAAGATACGGTCGGGACCTTCAAGTCCTCCAGCAGAGCCTGGTGTCAGCCTAACCTCAGCCAGGTTAAGATTAGGATTAGGCTAGCTTGGGCCCAATGCGGCAGCAAGCGAAGGGTTGTAATCAGTCGGCCCCGTCACCTTCACTGGCCCCATATATATATATATATATATATATATATATTTATATATATATATAAACGAAGATCAATTCCCAAACATCTATCAGTACAAGTCAAGAAGTTGAATGAACCCAGAAATATTAAAACCTTTGTTAAATGACATTAAAACCTCTGATATTTTGGCTCTTAAATGACATTGATGACCATCAAAATACTTGACCTTAAATACCTTGTGATTCTTGGCAAGAAGGTAATGAATGTAACCAAGGGGAAAATGATTTTCATACACCTAATAATATACCTCAAAAATGATACCGTCCAAAGCTATCGCATTACTAGCTTCCTCAACCGATCTCATCTCCACAAAAGCGAACTTCTTGTCATGGTTTATATACATATTGACAACGGAATCCCCAGGCCGAAATAAAATGTAAATATCAATATCCTTAAACGCAATAAATGATAACAATAATTTTAACAAAAAAAAAACATCCACTGAATATACGTTTAAAAACGTGGGCACACATCTACAGACCTGGGCCAGCAGTATTTCCCCCAATTGCAGACATAACTTGACTGGAAAAAGTAGCAACAGACTGCAACAGAATCACGAAAATATAATTGTCAAAAGATGTTGAACACTGGATCGATCAGAATGCTATGAAACTGAAGCAGAAGATACCACAATACAACTGTATATATAAAAGAGTAGTAAATTATTTGCCACAACCAGTTTCAATCATGCATACAAAAAGTGCTTCTGCAGTTTCTCCTAAAAGAATCATTATCTATACTGATAATGTTTGTACACTCTGTACTGACGATACCAAGGTTAAGAAAGTGAAATCAGTCTAAACATAATATACCCTTTTCAGGTTCATCAATCATGTGATATGAACAAGAAAGTGAAATCAGTCTTATATAATGCAGTTGTAAAATAAATATTGTTACAATTGGTATAATCACTTAAGTATTAGATGAAAAAAGCAACTTTGAACCACTTACTATTCAGTTATAGAAAAAATATCTTTAAAAACATAAAAATAAAAATCAATAACTATGATGCTGAATGCTAGATTCAGACTTCAAAATATAGGAACCACTGAAGAAGTACATAGATCATATGCCATCAAACAAATTTAAGTGTTGAGTTTAAGTTGATATTACCTCCAAAAAAGGTGCATTTTCAGGGTCATCTAACCTCCTAAAAGGACCATCATCCACTGTGAACCCATTATTATAGAAAACGATATCATGATTGGTATAGCTTCTTGTGGATGTGGAGTAGGGTTGGATGCTGGTGTTAATGGTTCCCCAGACAATAGTTGACATGTCCCTGTAAAACAATAGTTAACAACATTACCAACTCTTGCTCCTCCTCTGGTAGGATCTTGAACAATCATTCCATTATAAAAATAATAGTTATTTTATATCAGATACAAGAAGAAACTTTATCAAGCAATTCCATGTTCCCTTTACTAGTAAACCCTCAATTATATCTATCATATGAACGCAGTACAGACTTCACACACATTGCTTACAAAGAAACATCAATTTAAAAGACAGTTATGTAGTATCTAAGAAAATACATTGAAAACTGAACTATCATCAGGGCCATCTTAACTATTTACCCGACAACAACAGTCGAACAGACCAATCTAGCAGATGATAAGTTCATAATCCAAATATTTCTAGGGTAACAAAACAACAATAACAAAAAGAAAAAATTATATATGGTTTTGGTAATTCTGTTATAGGAAGAAAACATAGGGTTTACAAACAAACACAATTGAGATTCTTAATCAATGATTAAGAAAATCTGAACAAGAATTAAGACGAATACCTCTTCTCGCCACCAGATCAACAATAACAGATTCATAAGAAATAACTCCAGGAAAAAGAATCCATTGGAAAACTTGCAAATGCTCAATCAATAGACTCACTTTAGTGGGTCAAATAGGATTCAATTTTCAAAAAAAACCCACTTCTCCTATTTGTTCATCCAGTCAATTAGATTAGATACAAAATTAAGATTTGAAAAAAAATAAAAATTAACTAAATCAAAAAATTTAAGAACTTATGTAGTTTTATAGTGGTAAATAGAGTTGTCGTTCACTCGGACTTGATGAGATTCGATTTCAGAAATAATAAACAAAATATTTACACAAAATTGTCATAAGATCAAGAAGTACTGGGATTCAGGACTCCACCAACATGTGGTTCAACTAATAATTCTATACATTCATAGCTCAAATAATAACAATTTATTGACTCTAATTCCTTGCCGAAAGTAGATTTTGAAAGCGATGACTATAAATCTAAAGCATGAGACGTCAAAATACTTAAGAAAGCATGACCCATCATTTGAAATAACAATCACTCAATAAAAATCATAAATCAATTAAAAAATCAATGCAATAAGTCATAAAAGAATTAATAGAATTACCACACGCGTGAAGAATGGATTCCTCCTTCATCATAGTGTTGGGGTTTAGCTCTTCATGGTGAAAACACACTCAAAATATTGATTCATGGCTCAAAAAGGTGTTTTTATTGAAGAAATAGTTCTAGAAAAAAGTTTTGCAACGCTGTAGATATGTTACAGTCGTCACTGTTACAAAGAATGATAAATCTTTTGTGTAGCAGGATAAACGACGGCCTCTGTTATTCTGTTCTTCGTGTTCTTGAGAACGACACTTCTTTTCTGTCGTCTGCAATTCTTTTTTCTTCTTCTTTGCAGCCTTGTTCTTAGCTCTGCAGCTACCCCAAACTCCCGACCATACTCTTTATGACTCCCTCCAATCCTTTTTATATACAACTGGTGTGATAATAACTCGAGAATGTCTTCTTTTCTTACATGGAAAGCCTCGAACTTTGTCTCTAAGTTACGGGATTATCTCCCTCTACTTTCTTTGTTTATACGTCTTCAAATTCAATACTCCTTCCAAATATAGATTGCGAAACAATTATAGAAGATATCTTCCCTTTTCACTCGAGTAACTTTCAATACAAAACCCGATATTCCTTCCTTTTCTGTTTTGAAGTAACTGCCAATTATGACAAGATTTCTTTCTTTATTTTGGTTCTCAAACACGTCATCCTTCCTGTTGATTGGGTAACAGCACGATCGCAAACAGAAATCCCTTGAAAATCTCCAAAAGTTCTCCCAAAATCTCACGACACTCTGTTTTCTCAAACCCCGATTATTTAGCCAATTTTAGCCGAATCCAATCACCATACCAAGCCTGTTTACTCAGTTCACGTCCATCCCAACCGATTCTGGCGATTTAATATCATTAAATCACGTCCAAATCTCGACCCAAAACTCTGCCAGTAGACTGCCAAATTTTCCCTCCATTTCTGCTTTTTAAATGATGAAGAAAGGTCGCCCCTTATTAGGATCTGGGGTGCAAATAGCAAATGGGGTACCCCTTAGCAACTGGGTGCCCCCTTATCCAAAATGAGAGTCCCTTTAGCAAATGTCCTTTGGAGATGTCTTTAGCAACTTTTCGAGCCGATTTCTCCACACATGTTTATTTCTCTAGAAACACCTACAAAGACATAAAATACCAAAAAAAAACACAAAATCGAGTACTAACATTACAGAGAATTGAGACTAATATAGACACATAAATGCGTCTATCAAATACCTAAACATATGAAGAACATAATCCAACAAACCCTAATTAACATACTAACTCTCAATCCAACAAACCCTAATTAAAAACTTTGAAATCCGTAAAACAAACATCAAGAGAAAAACAAGCAATAGTTGATATGATTGTGAGTAAAAACTTTGAGATCTGTAAAACAAACATCAAGAGAAAAACAAGTAACAGTTGATATGATTGTGAGGTGAGGTATCCTGTGAGAAAGAACATACATATTTCTCAAATCGGAGTATAAAGATATGCGAACCGCAGAGAATACTAGCTGAGAGATGTAGTTAGGGTTTTTTTTTCTTCCATGGAAAGAGAAAGAGAGTTTCAAAAAAAATAAAATAAGATAAAGTTGGAGAGTTTAGAATCTTGAGATAGAGAAAGAGAGAAATGGATAAGGTCGAATTTAGCAATCATGCGGCAAGAACAAAGAAAAAAATAATGTAAAATCTAACGGCTGATTTGTCTAACAAAAGAATGGACGATTAGAATTTGGTTTGAGGTGCTCATACGGATTAACCTGGAGTGTGTGATAAGCATATGTGTTCTTTTGAGAAGTGTTTTTTTAAGAAAATCATAAATTGTCCTATAAGAGTATAGGTGGAAAAGTTTTAGATTGACGTATATTTGGGTACCCTCATCTTTTCATGTCCCACCGAAAAAAGCCACATTCATAATATAAGTTGACATATCCGAGGTTACTGATGAAAGAGTATCAATCTTGTTGGGTAAAAATATTTTGATTTCAATGTTTTAAGTTCTAAATATCATACTGGAACATCACAGGATCAAAGTTTACTAGAGTTAGACCTGATTTTCTCGTTCGGATGAACTGAAGACGAAATATATCAGAATTAAAAATCACGTGTTCAATGATTACTAAAGTTAGACCTGAGTTTCTCGTTTTCGGATAAACTGAGGAAGAAATATATCATAATTGAACACCACGGGCTCTAAGATTACCAGAGTTATACCTAAGTTTCTCTTCCGGATGAACTGACATTAAAAGATTACCAGTGTTAGAATTGAACATCGCAGGTTCAAAGATTACTAGAGTTAGACCTGAGTTTCTCTTTCGCATGAACTGAAGAAGAAATATATCAGAATTGAACATCACAGGTTCAAAGATTACTAAAGTTAGACCTGAGTTTCTCGTCCGGATGAACTGAGGACGAAATATATCATAATTGAACATCACAGGTTCAAAGATTACTAGAGTTAGACCTGAGTTTCTCGTTCGGATGAACTGAGGACGAAATATATCAGAATTGAACATCACAGGTTCAAAGATTATTAGAGTTAGACCTGAATTTCTCTTTCGAATGAAATGGAGACGAAATATATCAGAATTGAACATCACAGGTTCAAAGATTACTAGAGTTAGACCTGAGTTTCTCTTTCGGATTAACTAAGGATGAAATATATCAGAATTGAACATCACGGTTCAAATATTACTAGAGTTAGACCTAAGTTTCTCATTCGGATGAACTGAAGACGAAATATATCAGAACTGAACATCAAAGGTTCAAATATTATGAAAGTTAGACATGATTTTCTCGTTTTCGGATGAACTGGGGATGAAATATAACATAATTGAACATCCCAGGATCAAATATTACCATATTTAGACTTGAGTGTATCTTTCGGATGAACTGAAGACAAAATATATCAAAATTGAACATCACAGGTGTAAAGATTACTAGAGTTAGACCTGAGTTTCTCGTCCGGATGAACTGTAGACAAATTATATCAGAATTGAACATCACAAGTTCAAATATTACTAGAGTTAGACCTGAGTTTCTCTTTCGGATAAACTGGAGATGAAATATATCATAATTGAACATCACAGGTTCAAATATTACTAGAGTTAGACCTGAGTTTCTCGTACGAATGAACTGGAGATAAAATATATCAGAATTGAACATCACAGGTTCAAATATTACTAAAGTTAGACCTGAGTTTCTCGTTTTCGGATGAACTGAGGACGAAATATATAAGTTTTTAACATCACAGGTTCTAAGATTACCAGAGTTAGACCTGTGGTTCTCTTTTGGGTGAACTGACATTAAAAGATTACTAAAGTTAGAATTGAACATCGCAGGTTCAAAGATTACTAGAGTTAGACTTGAGTTTCTCTTTCGAATGAACTGGAGATGAAATCTATCATAATTGAACATCAAAGTTTCAAATATTACTAGAGTTAGACCTGAGTTTATCGTCCGGATGAACTGCGGACGAAATATATCAGAATTGAACATCACAGGTTCAAATATTTCTAGAGTTAGACCTGAGTTTCTCTTTCGAATGAACTGCAGATGAAATATATCAGAATTAAACTTCACAGGTTCAAATATTACTAAAGTTAGACCTGAGTTTCTCATTTTCGGATGAACTGAGGACGAAATATATTAGAATTAAACATCACAGGTTCAAATATTATAAGAGTTAGACCAGAGTTTCTCGTCCGAATGAACTGCAGATGAAATATAACAGAATTGAACATCATAGGTTCAAAGATTACTAAAGTTAGACTTGATTTTCTCTTTCGGATGAACTGGAGACGAAATATATATCAGAATTGAACAACACAGGTTCAAAGATTACTAGATTTAGGCATCAGTTTCTCATCCGGGTGAACTACAGACGAAATATATCAGAATTGAACATCATAGATTCAAAGATTACTAGAGTTAGACCTGAGTTTCTCTTTCGGATGAATTGGAGACAAAATATATCAGAATTGAACATCACAGGTTCAAATATTACTAGATTTAGACCTGAGTTTTTGTCTGGATGAACTGTAGACGAAATATATCAGAATGATCAAAGATTACTAGTGTTAGACCTGAGTTTCTAGTCCGGATGAACTGCAGACAAAATATATCATAATTGAACATCATAGATTCAAAGATTACTATAGTTAGACCTGAGTTTCTCTTTCGGATGAACTATAGACGAAATATATCAGAACTGAACATCAAAGGTTAAAAGATTACTAGAGTTAGACTTGAGTTTCTCTTTCGGATGAACTGGAGATGAAATATATCAGAATTGAACATCACTGGTTCAAGGATTACTAGAGTTAGACCTGAGTTTCTCTTTCGCATGAACTGAAGATGAAATATATCAGAATTAAACATCATAGGTTCAAAGATTACTAGAGTTAAACCCGAGTTTCTCATCCGGATGAACTGCAGACGAAATATATATCAGAATTGAACATCACAGTTTCAAATATTACTAGAGTTAGGCCTGAGTTTCTCTTTCGAATGAACTAGACACGAAATAAATCATAATTGGACATCACAGGTTCAAAGATTATAAGAGTTAAACCTGAATTTCTCTTTCGGATGAAATGGAGACAAAATATATCAGAATTGAACATCACATGTTCAAATATTACTAGAGTTAGACCTGAGTTTCTCTTTCGGATTAACTGAGGATGAAATATTTCAAAATTGAACATCACATGTCCAAATATTACTAGAGTTAGACCTGAGTTTCTCGTTCGGATGAACTGAAGACGAAATATATCAGAATTGAATATCACAGGTTCAAATATTATGAAAGTTAGACCTGACTTTCTCGTTTTCGGATGAACTGGGGACGAAATATAACATAATTGAACATAACAGGCTCAAAGATTACCAGAGTTAGATTTGAGTGTCTCTTTCGGATGAACTGAAGACAAAATATATCAAAATTGAACATCACAGGTGCAAAGATTACTAAAGTTAGACCTAATTTTCACGTCCGGATGAACCACAGACGAAATATATCAGAATTGAACATCGTAAGTTCAAATATTACTAGAGTTAGACATGAGTTTCTCTTTCGGATGAACTGGAGATGAAATATATCAGAATTGAAAATCACAGGTTCAAAGATTACTAGAGTTAGACCTGAGTTTCTCGTCCGAATGAACTGGAGATAAAATATATTAGAATTGAACATCACAGGTTCAAATATTACTAAAGTTAGACCTGAGTTTCTCGTTTTTGGATGAACTGAGGACGAAACTAAGTGAAGCCCGTGTAACTAAGTGAATCCATAGAGTCTGGATACTAGGAAAGCTTTTACTGAGGCCCGTGTAACATAAGCCTACACAACAAAAGTAGTAATTGGTATCAGTGAATCTATCCAATACCAAATGCAGATAACTATAGATATAAACCAGATATCCAGAATATTAAAAAAACAATATTTAAAAGTAAGAAAAACTAAACGAAGCCATAGGTCCTGGATCCTTGTTCAGCGTTCTAAAACCTAGTCAAACTTTTTTACTGAGGCTACTGTAACAGAAGCTTACACATCAAAAGTAGTAATTGGTATTAGTGAGAATATCCAGTACCAAATGCAGATAACTATAGATATAAACCAGATATACTAAATATTAAAAATAGGATGCTTACACTAAAATATGTATGCAATGCGTAATTTAAGGAGAGACTTTTTATATGTATTAGTCACTATTAATATAGTTGAAAGACTCTTTGAATTTATTATGACCTGTAAGCCAACATGTTCGTTTAATAAATACATAGTTTAGTATGACATGTAAGCAAACATTTTTAGAAACATCCTTATTTGTACCTTTGGTCGCTGCTCGTCATATTAGTAATACATGTAGACATGAATGCTGGTGATAGTATAGGAAAAGATTTAATAGTTACTAATTAAAACACGTAGACATGAGGGTTTAAAGGATTCACAGTTCAAGAGCTGAAGAATCAAGTAAAAAGAGTAATCCACGGTATCTCATCACATATGATGCTTTGACAAACCAGTCTTATGGTGCAGTGAATAGGTTTCTAAATGTAGGACATATCATATTATGCATTCAAGAATGTTTTTTTACATGCAAGATTATTTACATGACTCAAACCATAACGCAGACAAGAGTTGTTGCATATTGGACTCACCATCTTTCCACTAACAACAACAAGAAAATTTTGACCAACCAAGTCCATTGCATGTCCATAGAGAGGCACGGGACCTTGAAGGACAACTCTGCAGTCACACGAATAAGAGAATCAATCAAAAATTTAAACCACAAAATTTCAGATATTATACAAGTTTTTATGAACCAAAAATAAGCTGGTTAGATCAAGATTGGTCAGAGAAAGACTTTTAACTATAACTTTATAACCCAATGAACTGCATTCATACCGACAAGAAATGAACTAACATACATCTGATATATCAACGTAATCAGATCGTCTTATACAGAAACAATGAGGCTTTCCTATAATTTCTGAACTGACATTTACATACTCTTGATACCCACATACCTACACCTCGATATAACGCAGACATTCCACCCTCCATGTCACTACAAGAAAATTGGACTTTAACGACTACCCAGATTCAGTTGGTACATGAACGGTTTTGGAGGTTGGAGCTCTCTAGCAATCAACATTGCAACAGATTCGCCCTGAGGATGAAGTCTTATTTTCTAAAGACCTGTACCAACCGTGTTGCTGGAATACATGTCTTTCCACCACAATAAAGAGACTCAAGTTTTAATCAAAACAATATTTTGGTAACTACTGACTTTCGCTGGTAGAGCACCTACTAAAATGCTTAACTCACAAAAATATTGGAGGCTGAAGACTTGCACATTGCTGGTGAAGGTGGCCAACTAAAAAGGTTGTTTGTTGCTCAAGGATTTAACTTACTGAATTTTAGTTGTTTGGATGTTAGCAAAGATATGTAGACGCTAGATGTATCGAGGGAAGAAAGCCTCCTCCAACTAAATTTTAGTTGCTCAAGAGCTTAAGCCTCCATTGGGTTTGTAGGATAAGAATTTCATCCGCTGATTTTTGGGTTAGTACAAGGGTTAGGCCACCTTCTTTCTGGTTTTCCAAGGTTTCTGACTTCTGTTTTTCAGTTGGTCAAAGGGTTTGGCCACCACATTTGGTGTTGGTCAAGGTTTCTTACCGTTGTTTTTTCAGGTAGTTCAATGTTAGTTCTGAGTGGGTTAAAAGCTCTTCCCACACTGACAAAGGATATCATCAATTGTCCTAGGGGTGTTATGATAAATACTTCAGAAATTCAGAACTTTTTATTGATTATTTTCAATCATTGAATCAGTACAATTAGACCAGATGGGTACAATGAGTTAAAAGAAAATCTTAACCGAGATAAGCATTCAGGTAGTTGACCTTCCGGAAACTTCGTATAGAATGCACCTTCCACAGCTGCCAATTGACAGTTTCAGCTTGAACCAGGGCTTCCTCCTCTAGTAAGGCATGAAACTTGTCCTTGTTGATCTTTGATTGTACTAAACTGAGAACTCTTGAGAAAAAATAATGCAGTACCCTTTGACTTATGAATTACAATCAGCAATTAATTATAACACCTAACAAAATTCAAAAAAGATAGAATCAATAAGCAATTAGAAATGTGAGACAGTTACTATTAAAAGATCAATAGATTTGTGAAGCTCAATTATCATCAACTATTTCATGAACTTTATCCCCGCCACTTCGTTCTAACTATCAACTAATTAGGAAGGGAGAACTACAGTTGGCCCTATCGTAACTATATGTGCAGGGAGGAGAAACTACATATTGACAACCTTGTACCCCCATCCCTATCAATACAAAGATGGCAACGTCAATGGACTACCAAGTTTCATTTATTTATATAAGATTGAAGTAAACTGTTTCTTTTAACAGCAAATTAACTGCCAGGAGTCTAAAAAAACTAAAACCTCATGTTTTCTGAACACATTCAAAATCTTACTACATAAAAACTAGTCATTATCTATGTCACACTGCTACTACACCCATACAAATAAGCACGGCATAAAAAATGGGGTAAAAAGACTAACCTTAGCTTCTTCATCCTTGACTGGGTGGAGACAGAAGCGACCTTTGGTGTCATACAAGAGACGGAAGTTCTTGTTTGTCTTGGGAATCAATACAACATCTAATATGTAAACAAAAGAAGCTATATCAGGGTTTCACATACTTACAAGCTAAAAAATACTAACACAAATTACTCGCAAAAGATATGGTAAGCGGCAGACCTTCCAGTGTCCTCAGATGTCTTGATTCAAAAGAATCACTAGTTCCAGTATATTCAAATGTCCATTTAGTGACATCATTCAATTCATAAATAGCATTTCCCTATGGAAACATGTTAAAAAAATTGACACTAAAAAAGAAAAGTAGACCAAATAAAGGAGTATATTATATACACGTACCCATGAATACATATGGATAAGTCTGGTATGTTCGCACTTTCCAATCAACAAGAACGTGCCTTTGCAAAAAAATTGTAGTAACCTCACAGTATGTAAGGGCCTACTTTAATCTGTTTCGCAGGAAAAAGAATAAAGGGAAGACATTCCCTATATTTATAAATATTTGAATCCTGGAGATGGTTTGGGAGCCTACACAACATAAAATTTTGCATAACGAGTAAGCATATCATCATTTCCATCCCTACATAACTTTAAAAAATAAGTCGTCTACTTACAAATGCGCCTCCAAGTTTATCGAGCATCCGTTTTGGGGCATTAAGCCTCTTCAAATGCCTCTTCAGTCCCCTCGCCTGAGAATTATCAAATAGTTAGGATAGAACAAATTTGTATAATTATATTACAAAGAAAACCTAGTCATCAAGCATTCAACAAGTTAACCTTGCACCTGCATCTAGACCTTGTGAACGTTTCAGAACTGGCCGCTCAAATGATTCCCTAAAACTATTGTACTTTAGAGGGTCATAGAGTTCTTCAGAAGTTCTTTTGTCTCAGTTTACTTAGCTTCTTAGTTGTGGCTTCTGTATTGATCTGCGAGATTCTTTCCCTCAACACTTCACATTCTGAAGCTAACTACAATAGATTTGATAAATAATATAGGTCAAATATTCTGGGCACTACTCAACTAAAGACCCATTAATATACTTTTGCACAAGGAAATAACACGGCAAACATATATATAAGTAGATAACACATTTAGGGGTTCAAAACTCCAAACCATATAATTTATTCTTTTGACAGAATACAGTTGGCATCAGTTTAAAGCACCCTAATTCAAATGTTTTATGCTTTTAAATAAGCAAAATTTTCGCAACCTAATCATACACAATAGAAACTCACACAAAATCTAAGCAAAGTGAATTTAGCGAAATATTCAAGAAAAAGGAAAAGGGGCTTGTGGGAGAAACTTCTTTTAATCATGGGTACTATCATACTACATACGCAATCTTATTCCAAGTATGCTAATGGAAAACCACATTTTCCAACATTACCAAAGACAAGTCAAGGTAAGGTGAGCAAATGAAAGAAAGTTACAAACATTAAAAAGCCTTTCTAGCCCTTTAACATTTAATACAATTATTGAGTAAACCATCTACCTTGCTTTATTTTCTGTTCCACTCATATTTTTTCCGAGCTTTGTGCTCCCTCGTGAGAGCATCAGCAACACCACCTCTACACAGAACATCCCCGCAGTCCCCCAAGTTTGACTACAGTGATGACCTTCGAGGCTCGACAAGGAAAATGACACAATATGGCCTCTAAGAAAGATAGGAACTCCCTTTGGTCAAGCTTCTGTTTACGCAAACTCGTACAAAAATCCAGAAGCAACTCACTGGCATTGAAATAAAATAGGAAAATAGTTCAGCCAAAAAAATAATTATCAACAAAAATGATGGAACATACAGCCGGTAAGTTAGAAATAAAATTAATTCTAGCAATATATATATATATATATATATATATATATATATAAACTGATATGAGACGCCACTGAAAAATATGATGTATAGTAGATTCAAAATTCTGCACTTGAAACAACTAGTTTACTTTCTTGTAAACAACAAACCTAACAATGCCTTCATCCTCTGTATCTGACACTTTCTTGAACGAAGAATCAATCATTTCGACTTTCGGAGACTGGGTTCCTCACTGGGCTCTATACTTGGAGATCAAAGTTCATTCCCTTGAGCTAACCACCTAATAAGCATGGTCCAAAAAATGACCAAACATCGTATAATGAGACAAACTGCAGAAACAATGCCACGAGGAAAAGGTTAAATGCAAGAAAGCTTAATAGTTAGTTTGGCATTGATCTTTAACAGCACATTTGTAACATACTGGTCGTTCACTTTTGTCGGTTCAATACACTAGGTGACGACTCCAAACTATGTTGATCATTTTCTCTTCCATGGTCCTACAATATCAACCATGATGAGAAAAATGCTAGGCACATGATTAGGAGAGGGAGAAATAGAAAACAAAACAAAAAAATGCTAACCGTAGACATTTGAATTTTTCCTCTCTGCTAGAATACAGAGAAGAAATTGATGGGCCCCAGGAAGATTTGCTTCCATTTGATCAAAAACATATTTATCCACACGGACATTAGCTGGTTTGCGTCTTTGCTGGGGACTCTCTTCAAAGATGGCTCATCTATGGCCTACAAGAGAGAAAATAGAACATAAGAGGAAAACAATTTGCACCTAAATATAAGCTGTGGCAAGGAAGAAAAAGGACACTTACAATTCCTTTTTACTGACCACATCTGGTTAAGTTTTGAAGAAGACTAGGGATATTACATCTAGCTGAGAAACATACAACAACCCATCGGCCAATCTTGGTTGGTTCCACTAGTTTCTTAACACAAAGTACAACTTGTAAAGCATAATAGCATGCAGGAACTTCGCCAGAATAGCAGTGTCAAGATCATTCAGCACCTTGTTATTAAAAATTCCATCTCCCATTACGTGGACAGAAATCTTCACCATTTCCCCCCTCCAACTGATACAACAAAACAACACATGAAGATAAATTAGTATAGCCTCGCATTATTAGCTTCCAAGTAAATTCCTAAAAAGAACATTAACAATAGAGAATACGAAATTAGGGTTCCCTAACAATGAATAATATCTTGGGAGCCAAAAGAACACGCCCTTCAATTTGAGTAAACTGACTGCTAATTGTAACACCGCTAAATTTTAGCATCGAATCATTATCATAGTTGCTGATTTTCAAGACATGCAACACAACTAAAATTAATAATAAAAATCAACATTAAAAATAAAAGCTTTGGCTGCGTACAAAGTTTAAAATAAAAAAAATAATAAAATAACAGATGCTTACATCACTCAAAGATCTCATTCGCTCCTGCTCAACTATTGTATATATTTGTTGAAACCTTTGGCGAAGGAAATACGGAGAATGTGAGCACCATTCAGTCGGAAACTCTTCTGTAATCTTGGATATCAATAAAGTACCCATCCCAGAACCAGTTCCTTCACCACTGAGTGAAAACCTACAATTTCAAAATTAAATTAAATTAAATTAGCAGTATAAACAATTGTTATTAGCCATAGCTCCACAAACCTACAAAAAGTCACCAAAAATGTAAAAAAAAGTCCCTGATTTACAATTGAGAAGTTGAAATTGAGCCTTATAAAATGTAATTTGCACCTTGAAGACGGTCACAATTCTCATCTTCTTTCCGGACAACATCAAGAACTGAATCGATGAGTTCAAAAAATGTCCTTCATCCCATAACCATAGTAAAGGTGAAATCTTATTCACCCTTTATGATTGTTTTTAATAAGCTTTAACACAGATATATTCATAACCATAATAAAAATCAAACATAAAATTGGTAACACTATGAAATCAAAGGATATTTTTTTTTAAATCCTCATTTTTCAACTCAGGATTGACCATCACAGTTGAAATCGGACCAGAGATTGATCTCAAATACACATGCAACTGCACTTCAACAAAATCCCATACTATTTCCCAATAACATCAGCTCCACTTTACTTCTAACACAATTCTTCACCACCACATTCATTACTTACAGCTGCCACTCAAACCAACTCCAATTTCTGTACTTCCCCGAAATCACCATCACTACTTATAACCTATAATAATACATTCATCTTGTGACAACAATAACAAAAACTCTAAGTATGTAACTCAAACAACATTCCAAGTACTGCATAACTAGTTTATGTCACACTAACATGTCAACTTGTATCTCCATTATAAACCCCTGCATCACTGTTTCAGCTTTAGCCTTCTCCATTTGCAAACTCTAACTCTAAATTAATAACCTCTGCATCAATAACTCAATTCCTTCCTCAGATTCTCACAACCACCACCAACACCCAATATTCCAACAGTTCAGCTGAATCACAACATACCCCCTTCACACCCTCAACAATATCTAACACAACTTCATTCTTATATCCATTATCCTCCTTCCACAATAAATTTCATCAACACAATAATTCCATTACCACCTCAAAGCCAAGAATTTAATAACCAAACACCACCAACAACTAACCTAACATTTATCTACAACAATAATCATTAATTATTTAGTAATAACACCTTCTTTACATCCTCCCTGTGATCAGACAAAGTCCTATCAAACATCTCCAGCTCTATACTAAACTCAACTCAAAACAGTTTCATTCACAAACACAGAAATTCAATAATCTAAGCAATTTAAACCAAAACATCAAACTTAAACAAAAATAGAGTCTTACCCAAGTATCAACATCCACTGAATTGCTTTTCCCCAAATACAATCCTACTGAAACCATAACTTCTATTTCCACTGAAGAACAGAAACCCTAATTTTCTTCAATCTCGAATTCAAACTCGAAACATCAATCATACTCTTCAATAATATCAGACCCATATTTAATTCAATCCCCTAAACTAACATCTTTATCTTCTGGATCTTCTTTGAAATTCTTATAAAACCCTAACTTCGGATTCAATCACCAAAACAACCTGATAACACCAAATTAACGATTACCCCTTCCTTATACCTATATCATCAACTCATAATCTTTACCAGTTTTAATCAAACCCTAATTCAAATCCAGAAACCTTAACTTCAACTACAACAGCATCAGCTTCTTCTTCTCTTGAGTCCAATCAACTTCAGTTCTAACTTCATCTTCTTATATTCATCCCACTAGATAACTTTCTATGAATATCTCACAAATAAAACAACTCAGTTCTTATGAGATCGACAGAGAGGAGAACGAGAAAAAATAGGAAGAAGAAGAATGGAGAAGAAAGATAAATATGAAAAGAGAAATGATTTTCTCTTCGACACGCGTAGGAGATAAGGTACACGAGATTTACTAAGAGATAACACTATGGGAGGGGGCATCCCTTCCCTATCCCTCAATATCCCTCAAAAACCCAAAAATCCAAGTATCATAGTATGGTCTCCCATATCCCTACATGAGTACGGATATTAACCTCCATCCCTACAAGGATGATCAGATCTAATCACCCTTGTAGGGAAGGGAAATCACACAGGTACTCAGTACCCGTATATTTTTACACTTTATGAGTACTCAGTAGCCGTAGAATTTTACACGGCTACTGAGTTTCCTTATCTAGTTTTTAAAATTTTACCCTAAAACTTTCCTTTTACACTATTTGTTTTTACCAAAACTCTATTTTTGCCTATTATATCTTACTTTTACCTATAATATATCGTTTTTTACTCTAAAATATATTTTTTTACCTAAAAAAGTAGAAAAAAAAATTAAAAAAAAAATACGGGTACTGAGTAGCCGTTTGAAACTATTCATATGGCTACTCAGTACCCGTGTTATGTAGGGAAAGGAAAGAAGGGAACCATAGTGAGACGCCTTCCTTATGTTATCCCTTCCCTACATATGAGGGATAAGGAAGGGATGAGACCAACCACAGTGCATCTCCAAGGAACACAAGCAAACGGATAAGGGAAGCCCCAGTCGGTCTAGATATATAATGACTATTTTGCCCCTCATACAACTCTGATGAAATCTTCCTCGTCTGATATCTGAATGACACGTTCAAGTAGTCCATTCCTCGTCTGACATAACTAGTTTATGTCATAATAACATGTCAACTACACACCACTTTCCAGTCAGTGGAAAGAATAACTTTTTGAAAAATAAGTAAATACTCCCAAAACACAGATATTAGTTGTTTCTAAAGATCCAACCCCATCCCAAATATAAAAGAAAATTAGTTTGTATTACACACATATATACATGCATACACGTATCATATACTAACAAAGATATGCATGACTTTCGCAATATAATAAATTTATTAAACAATAATAAGTACAAAAGAGTTAGTTATCGATTCCCACCTCTTTTGATGACAAGCCTCGCATACCTTGAAATCCATATACACAACTGGTTCATCCTTTGAATCGGTCGTTGTTAATAAAGAGTAATTGTTAACCACACAAGCACTCTAAATATTATCCAAAAGGCTCATACAAGGCTCATAACATAATCTCATACAATTGTCTAGTTATAAACTAAGTGAACTATCTAATGGTTCTAAGTCCATAAATGGTTATACATCGTATCATTCTATACCTTTAGTAGATATTTCAACCCTTCTTAAATAATTGGCGAGTATAATTGGTAAACGAAATAATATTTTCAGGAAAAGAGACGTTTACAGAATCGAATATTGTCTACAATGATGAGTGGATTCATCGTTCTTACGAAATTTCTGACTTATTGTAGTCCACCCTCGGTCGGTTTCATGCTCGGATCCAGGTTCAGTATTGAAGTTGACGAAAAAGGGTGTGTTTAAGGTTTTAGGGAATATTTCGATCGAATCTTACTTTTATATGGGTTGATTCATCATCCTTACGAAGTTTTTCGACTTACTATAGACCACCCGCGGCCAGGTTTCAAACTCGAAGCGAGGTTCAGTATCGAAGTTGATAAAATGGGGTGTGTTTAAGGTTTTTGGGAATAATCCCATGGAATCTAACCAGTAAATGGTGTAACCGGTTGGGAAGCAAGGCGTTCACAAGGTAATTCAGTAGGTGTAACCGGTTACAAGCTATTCCGGTTAACCTGAACTAATCTTAACTTTTGTTGAGAGTTGTGGTATAACTGGTCATAGCCTATATGTTATGAATGGTGGAATTCATCATTTTTGCAAGCTTTCAGACTTAAAGTAGTTTGCTTATCATGGACATGTTTCGAATTCGGAGCCATTTTTTTTCTCGAAGTTCACGAACTTGTCTGTGTTTAAGGTTTCTGGGAAAATTCCCATGGAATCTATAAAATGGATGATGAAACCAAGTTAATTGGATATCAACCTTCTCCGAAACACGAATCATAAAATATGTATAAGAACGAGAATCAATGAACCCCGAGAATGAGTAATCATGGAATTAGGAATACTTCGGAGTTCTGTTATAGATATTCTGATTAATCAGAGACGGAATGATGCATATTTTGGTTCACATTGGTAGATAATGACGTCCAGATACATTCTGGTCGACCAAATATAGAACAAAAGCCCGTTCGGTGGTTTATTCCTAGATTTAGAGTTTATGTGTAGATATTTCAACTAATTGGAGATAGGACAAGGCATGCATGTTTTGGTTTACACTATTAGATATTGATCTTTAGTAGTATACATTTTGATCAACCAGATATGTATCAACCTTATAAGGTGATGCATTTATATCATCTAGATGCTCTAGCGATAAACTCGCCAAGAAATTTTTTAATTTTTTCAAAAGAAAAAACATTTCAAACTCTAATATCTTTGCGTACTTAATTAATAAACAATGAAACTAGGTAGTTATCATATCCTGGTGGCTAAAAGCTACTAACCACACCAACAAACTAATTTTTTGGTATAAGTGTCTACCGAAAGATTGACATGGTGGCTACACATGGTGTCTTGAAGTATTTATCTTCTAGTGTACTTTGTAGTTGTCATAATTAAACATCACAGATTCAAAGATTACTAGAGTTAAACCTGAGTTTCTCGTCGGGATGAACTGCAGACGAAATATGTCAGAATTGAACATCACCGTTTCAAATATTACTAGAATTAGGCATGAGTTTCTCTTTCGAATGAACTGGATACGAAATATATCAGAATTGAACATCATAGGTTCAAAGATTACTAGAGTTAGAACTGAGTTTCTCTTTCGGATGATCTGGAGATGAAATATATCAGAATTAAACATCACAGGTTTAAAGATTACTAGAGTTAGAACTGAGTTTCTCTTTCGGATGAACTGGAGATGAAATATATCTGAATTGAACATCACAGGTTTAAATATTACTAAAGTTAGACCTGAGTTTCTCGTTTTCGGATGAACTTAGGACGAAATATTACCAGAGTTGGACTTGGGTTTCTCTTTCGGATGAACTGAAGACAAATATATCAGAATTGAACATCGCAGATTCAAGGATTACTAGAGTTAGACCTGAGTTTCTCTTTCGAATGAACTGGAGACGAAATATATCATAATTAAACATCACAGGTTCAAAGATTACTAAAGTTAGGCCTGAGTTTCTCGTCCGGATGAACAGATGACGAAATATATCATAATTGAACATCACAGGTTCAAAGATTACTAGAGTTACACTTGAGTTTCTCGTTCGGATGAACTGAGGACGAAATATATTAGAATTGAACATCACAGGTTCAAAGATAATTAGAGTTAGACCTGAATTTCTCTTTCGGATGAAATGGAGACGAAATGTATCAGAATTGAACATCACAATTTCAAATATTATTAGAGTTAGGCCTGAGTTTCTCTTTCGAATGCGGAGATGAAATGATCGAATTGGATCACGGGTTCGAAATATATCCGAATTGAACATCTTGGGGTTCAAATATTACTAGAGTTAGAGTTAGAGTTTCTCTTTCGAATGAACTGGAGATGAAATACATCACGAATTGAACATCACAGGTTCAAATATTACTAAACATTAGACAAATATTACTGATTTTTCGTTTTTCGGATGAACTTAAGACAGTTCAAAAATATTACAGAGTTTCTCATTCGGAGTTGGACTTGGGTTTCTCATAGGTTCAAAGATAATTATGAACCTGAAGATAAATATATCAGAATTGAACATCGCAGGTTCAAAGATTACTAGAGTTAGACCTGAGTTTCTCTTTCGAATGAACTGGAGACGAAATATATCAGAATTGAACATCACAGGTTCAAAGATTACAAGAGTTAGACCTGAGTTTCTCTTTCGAATGAACTAGAGATGAAATATATCATAATTGAACATCACAGGTTCAAATATTACTAAAGTTAGACCCGAGTTTCTCGTTTTCGGATGAACTGAGGACGAAATATATCAAAATTGAACATCACAGGTTATAAGATTACTAGAGTTAGACCTGAGGTTCTCTTTCGGATGAACTTACATTAAATGATTACCAGAGTTAGAATTGAACATCGCAGGGTCAAAGATTACTAGAGTTAGACCTGAGTTTATCTTTCGAATGAACTGGAGACGAAATATATCAGAATTGAACATCACAGGTTCAAAGATTACAGGAGTTATACCTGAGTTTCTCATCCGGATGAACTGCAGACGAAATATATTAGAATTGAACATCATGGGTTCAAAGATTACTAGAGTTAGACCTGAGTTTCACGTTCGGATGAACTGGAGACGAAATATATCATAATTGAACAACACAGGTTCAAATATTACTAGATTTAGACATGAGTTTCTCGTCCGGATGAACTACAAATGAAATATATCAAAATTGAACATTACAGGTTCAAGGATTACTAGAGTTAGATCTGACACTAGTGGGAAAAGGCCGTTTTAAGATAGTTGGAAAGTGTTGTATTGGCGTTATATACGGCACTATACAGGTGCTTCTGAAAGTGTCGTAGATTCAGTTACTTTTTCTGGAATGACACTATCAAGTTGACTCAGATTTGCGATACTTTCAAGTTTTCGCTAGGTATGACACATGGATAGCGTCGTAGATGTACTTTTATAATTAATATAAAAAGGATAAATTTGATATTCAGTTGATTCAGATAAATCCCAGATCAGATTTGGCTGACAGTAGCCCTGGGGTAAAATAAAGCTCAAATTACCTGAAATAAAACTTGGATTTATAAACTAAAATGGTTAAATAAAAACCATTGTATTTTGTTACACAATTCATATCTGAGTTCAGTTTACACTTGGATTCGGAATCACAAAAGAAAATAAATAATATGGCCTGAGTTCATATAAGTCATATTTTTAAGTCTTAAGGTTCATAAAGATAACTGTGAACCAGCAAAATGGGATCCCGTCAGATGATGAACTGAGCCAACAATTCAAGAACAACAAACCTACATCAAACAAAAGGTTCCAAAATCACCGAAGTATAAAATAACTTAGAAAAAATCACTGAAAAATGAATAAACTATGATGAAATATGAATAATAGCACATAAATTAAATTCATGGCCACAAACAGCTCTATCTCCTTATCGTTCTAAGAATCCGAGATATCCTCGGAATTTTACCAACAATATCCAAAGTATTGAAATGCTTAAGTGAATCATCGTGGATACACAAACTGCACAGCAAGTAGAACATAAAACTTAAACCTTAGTAGATTTCGCAAACACCCCGGTGTGCAGAAACTACTAGCTTTACACACCCACTTAGAGTCTATGACAGTTTACTATGCTATTTTATCTGCATCCATATGACAGAAAGAAACTACAAAAGGATACCAATACTCACAACTATTGACAAGTTCCCAATGCTTGAGAATAGCACCACAAATCAATTGAGAGACGGTCTAGTGAAGATTCATCGATACCATCCATCTACATAGAAAACACAATGAGAAGTTAGAGGATGACTGAATTTGATACCACTTATAATAAGGCAACACATAGTGGAAGCAAACAGTGATATGAAATTTACCTTCCAACTAGTGGAACATGATCTCTTGTGTTTAAGCAAGGTTAAAATTTCATTAACTGTTGAAAGTTGAAACTGTGTAACATAGAGAGCAGAGATACCCTGAAAAGAAAATAATATGAAAAAGTAAGCGAAACTAAGTGAAGCCATAGAGTCTGGATCCTTGTTCAGCGTTCTACAACCTAGGAAAGCTTTTACTGAGGCCCGTGTAACATAAGCCTACACAACAAAAGTAGTAATTGGTATCAGTGAATGTATCCAATACCAAATGCAGATAACTATAGATATAAACCAGATATCCAGAATATTAAAAAAACAATATTTAAAAGTAAGAAAAACTAAACGAAGCCATAGGGCCTGGATCCTTATTCAGCGTTCTAAAACCTAGTCAAGCTTTTACTGAGGCTACTGTAACAGAAGCTTACACATCAAAAGTAGTAATTGGTATTAGTGAGCATATCCAGTACCAAATGCAGAAAACTATAGATATAAACCAGATATACTAAATATTAAAAAATAGGATGCTTACACTAAAATATGTATGCAATGCGTAATTTAAGGAGAGACTTTTTATATGTATTAGTCACTGTTAATATAGTTGAAAGACTCTTTGAATTTATTATGACCTGTAAGCCAACATGTTAGTTTAATAAATACATAGTTTAGTATGACATGTAAGCAAATATTTTTAGAAGCATCCTTATTTGTACCTTTGGTAGCTGCTCGTCATATTAGTAATACATGTAGACGTGAATGCTGGTGATAGTATAGGAAAAGATTTAATAGTTACTAATTAAAACACGTAGACATGAGGGTTTAAAGGATTCACAGTTCAAGAGCTGAAGAATCAAGTAAAAAGAGTAATCCACGGTATCTCATCACATATGATGCTTTGACAAACCAGTCTTATGGTGCAGTGAATAGGTTTCTAAATGTAGGACATATCATATTATGCATTCAAGAATGTTTTTTTACATGCAAGATTATTTACATGACTCAAACCATAACGCAGACAAGAGTTGTAGCATATTGGACTCACCATCTTTCCACTAACAACAACAAGAAAATTTTGACCAACCAAGTCCATTGCATGTCCATAGAGAGGCCCGGGACCTTGAAGGACAACTCTGCAGTCACACGAACAAGAGAATCAATCAAAAATTTAAACCACAAAATTTCAGATATTATACAAGTTTTTATGAACCAAAAATAAGCTGGTTAGATCAAGATTAGTCAGAGAAAGACTTTTAACTATAACTTTATAACCCAATGAACTGCATTCATACCGACAAGAAATGAACTAACATACATCTGATATATCAACGTAATCAGATCGTCTTATACAGAAACAATGAGGCTTTCCTATAATTTCTGAACTGACATTTACATACTCTTGATACCCACATACCTACACCTCGATATAACGCAGACATTCCACCCTCCATGTCACTACAAGAAAATTGGACTTTAACGACTACCCGGATTCAGTTGGTACATGAACGGTTTTGGAGGTTGGAGCTCTCTAGCAATCAACATTGCAACAGATTCGCCTTGAGGCTGAAGTCTTATTTTCTAAAGACCTGTACCAACCGTGTTGCTGGAATACATGTCTTTCCACCACAATAAAGCGACTCAAGTTTTAATCAAAACAATATTTTGGTAACTACTGACTTTCGCTGGTAAAGCACCTACTAAAATGCTTAACTCACAAAAATATTGGAGGCTGAAGACTTGCACATTGCTGGTGAAGGTGGCCAACTAAAAAGGTTGTTTGTTGCTCAAGGATTTAACTTACTGAATTTTAGTTTTTTGGATGTTAGCAAAGATCTGTAGACGCTAGATGTATCGAGGGAAGAAAGCCTCCAACTAAATTTTAGTTGCTCAAGAGCTTAAGCTTCCATTGGGTTTGTCGGATAAGAATTTCATCCGCTGATTTTTGGGTTAGTACAAGGGTTAGGCCACCTTCTTTCTGGTTTTCCAAGGTTTCTGACCTCTGTTTTTCAGTTGGTAAAAGGGTTTGCCACCACATTTGGTGTTGGTCAAGGTTTCTTACCGTTGTTTTTTCAGGTAGTTCAATGTTAGTTCTGAGTGGGTTAAAATCTCTTCCCACACTGACAAAGGATATCATCAATTGTCCTTGGGGTGTTAAGATAAATACTTCAGAAATTCAGAACTTTTTATTGATTATTTTCAATCATTGAATCAGTACAATTAGACCATATGGGTACAATGAGTTAAAAGAAAATCTTAACCGAGATAAGCATTCAGGTAGTTGACCTTCCGGAAACTTCGTATAGAATGCACCTTCCACAGCTGCCAATTGACAGTTTCAGCTTGAACCAGGGCTTCCTCCTCTAGTAAGGCATGAAACTTGTCCTTGTTGATCTTTGATTGTACTAAACTGAGAACTCTTGAGCAAAAATAATGCAGTACCCTTTGACTTATGAATTACAATCAGCAATTAATTATAACACCTAACAAAATTCAAAAAAGATAGAATCAATAAGCAATTAGAAATGTGAGACAGTTACTATTAAAAGATCAATAGATTTGTGAAGCTCAATTATCATCAACTATTTCATGAACTTTATCCCCGCCACTTCGTTCTAACTATCAACTAATTAGGAAGGGAGAACTACAGTTGGCCCTATCGTAACTATCTGTGTAGGGAGGCAAAACTACATATTGACAACCTTGTACCCCCATCCCTATCAATACAAAGATGGCAACGTCAATGGACTACCAAGTTTCATTTATTTATATAAGATTGAAGTAAACTGTTTCTTTTAATAGCAAATTAACTGCCAGGAGTCTAAAAAAACTAAAACCTCATGTTTTCTGAACACATTCAAAATCTTACTACATAAAAACTAGTCATTATCTATGTCACACTGCTACTACACCCATACAAATAAGCATGGCATAAAAAATGGGGTAAAAAGACTAACCTTAGCTTCTTCATCCTTGACAGGGTGGAGACGGAAGCGACCTTTGGTGTCATACAAGAGACGGAAGTTCTTGTTTGTCTTGGGAATCAATACAACATCTAATATGTAAACAAAAGAAGCTATATCAGGGTTTCACATACTTACAAGCTAAAAAATACTAACACAAATTACTCGCAAAAGATATGGTAAGCGGAAGACGTTCCAGTGTCCTCAGATGTCTTGATTCAAAAGAATCACTAGTTCCAGTATATTCAAATGTCCATTTAGTGACATCATTCAATTCATAAATAGCATTTCCCTATGGAAACATGTTAAAAAAATTGACACTAAAAAAGAAAAGTAGACCAAATAAAGGAGTATATTATATACACATACCCATGAATACATATGGATAAGTCTGGTATGTTCGCACTTTCCAATCAACAAGAACGTGCCTTTGCGAAAAAAAAATGCAGTAACCTCAGAGTATGTAAGGGCCTACTTTAATCTGTTTCGCAGGAAAAAGAATAAAGGGAAGACATTCCCTATATTTATAAATATTTGAATCCTGGAGATGGTTTGGGATCCTACACAACATAAAATTTTGCATAACGAGTAAGCATATCATCATTTTCATCCCTACATAACTTTAAAAAATAAGTCGTCTACTTACAAATGCGGCTCCAAGTTTATCGAGCATCCGTTTTGGGGCATTAAGCCTCTTCAAATGCCTCTTCAGTCCCCTCGCCTGAGAATTATCAAATAGTTAGGATAGAACAAATTTGTATAATTATATTACAAAGAAAACCTAGTCATCAAGCATTCAACAAGCATTCAACAAGTTAACCTTGCACCTGCATCTAGACCTTGTGAACGTTTCAAAACTGGACGCTCAAATGATTCCCTAAAACTATTGTACTTTAGAGGGTCATAGAGTTCTTCAGAAGTTCTTTTGTCTCAGTTTACTTAGCTTCTTAGTTGTGGATTCTGTATTGATCTGCGAGATTCTTTCCCTCAACACTTCACATTCTGAAGCTAACTACAATAGATGCGATAAATAATATAGGTCAAATATTCTGGGCACTACTCAACTAAAGACCCATTAATATACTTTTGCACAAGGAAATAACACGGCAAACATATATATAAGTAGATAACACATTTAGGGGTTCAAAACTCCAAACCATATAATTTATTCTTTTGACAGAATACAGTTGGCATCAGTTTAAAGCACCCTAATTCAAATGTTTTATGCTTTTAAATAAGCAAAATTGTCGCAACCTAATCATACACAATAGAAACTCACACAAAATCTAAGCAAAGTGAATTTAGCGAAAGATTCAAGAAAAAGGAAAAGGGGCTTGTGGGAGAAACTTCTTTTAATCATGGGTACTATCATACTACATACGCAATCTTATTCCAAGTATGCTAATGGAAAACCACATTTTCCAACATTACCATTATTGAGTGTGGGAAAATCTACCTTGATTTATTTTATGTTCCACTCATCTTTTTTCGGAGCTTTGTGCTCCCTCGTGAGAGCATCAGCAACACCACCTCTACACAGAACATCCCCGCAGTCCCCCAAGTTTGACTACAGTGATGACCTTCGAGGCTCGACAAGGAAAATGACACAATATGGCCTCTAAGAAAGATAGGAACTCCCTTTGGTCAAGCTTCTGTTTATGCAAACTCGTACAAAAATCCAGAAGCAACTCACTGGCATTGAAATAAAATAGGAAAATAGTTTAGCCAAAAAAATAATTATCAACAAAAATGATGGAACATACAGCCGGTAAGTTAGAAATAAAATTAATTCTAGCAAATATATATATATATAAACTGATATGAGACGCCACTGAAAATATGCTGTATAGTAAATTCAAAATTTTGCACTTGAAACAACTAGTTTACTTTCTTGTAAACAACAAACCTAACAATGCCTTCATCCTCTGTATCTGACACTTTCTTGAATGAAGAATCAATCATTTCGACTTTCGGAGACTGGGTTCCTCACTGGGCTCTATACTTGGAGATCAAAGTTCATTCCCTTGAGCTAACCACCTAATAAGCATGGTCCAAAAAATGACCAAACATCGTATAATGAGACAAACTGCAGAAACAATGCCACGAGGAAAAGGTTAAATGCAAGAAAGCTTAATAGTTACTTTGGCATTGATCTTTAACAGCACATTTGTAACATACTGGTCGTTCACTTTTTTCGGTTCAATACACTAGGTGACGACTCCAAACTATGTTGAGCATTTTCTCTTCCATGGTCCTACAATATCAACCATGATGAGTAAAATGCTAGGCACATGTTTAGGAGAGGGAGAAATAGAAAACAAAACAAAAAAATGCTAACCGTAGACATTTGAATTTTTCCTCTCTGCTAGAATACAGAGAAGAAATTGACGGGCCCCAGGAAGCTTTGCTTCCATTTGATCAAAAACATATTTATCCACACGGACATTAGCTGGGTTGCGTCTTTGCTGGGGACTCTCTTCAAAGATGGCTCATCTATGGCCTACAAGAGAGAAAATAGAACATAAGAGGAAAACAATTTGCACCTAAATATAAGCTGTGGCAAGGAAGAAAAAGGACACTTACAATTCCTTTTTACTGACCACATCTGGTTAAGTTTTGAATAAGACTAGGGATATTACATCTAGCTGAGAAACAGACAACAACCCATCGGCCAATCTTGGTTGGTTCCACTAGTTTCTTAACACAAAGTACAACTTGTAAAGCATAATAGCATGCAGGAACTTCGCCAGAATAGCAGTGTCAAGATCATTCAGCACCTTGTTATTAAAAATTCCATCTCCTATTACGTGGACAGAAATCTTCACCATTCCCCCCCTCCAACTGATACAACAAAACAACACATGAAGATAAATTAGCATAGCCTCACATTATTAGCTTCCAAGTAAATTCCTAAAAAGAACATTAACAATAGAGAATACGAAATTAGGGTTCCCTAACAATGAATAATACCTTGGGAGCCAAAAGAACACGCCCTTCAATTTGAGTAAACTGACTGCTAATTGTAACACCGCTAAATTTTAGCATCGAATCATTATCATAGTTGCTGATTTTCAAGACATGCAACACAACTAAAATTAATAAGAAAAATCAACATTAAAAATAAAAGCTTTGGCTGCGTACAAAGTTTAAAATAAAAAATAAAATAAAATAACAGATGCTTACATCACTCAAAGATCTCATTCGCTCCTGCTCAACTATTGTATATATCTGTTGAAACCTTTGGCGAAGGAAATACGGAGAATGTGAGCACCATTCGGTCAGAAACTCTTCTATAATCTTGGATATCAATAAAGTACCCATCCCAGAACCAGTTCCTTCACCACTGAGTGAAAACCTACAATTTCAAAATTAAATTAAATTAAATTAGCAGTATAAACAATTGTTATTAGCCATAGCTCCACAAACCTACAAAAAGTCACCAAAAATGTAAAAAAAAGTCCCTGATTTACAATTGAGAAGTTGAAATTGAGCCTTATAAAATGCAATTTGCACCTTAAAGACGGTCACAATTCTCATCTTCTTTCCGGACAACATCAAGAACTAAATCGATGAGTTCAAAAAATGTCCTTCATCCCATAACCATAGTAAAGGTGAAATCTTATTCACCCTTTATGATTGTTTTTAATAAGCTTTAACACAGACATATTCATAACCATAATAAAAATCAAACATAAAATTGGTAACACTATGAAATCAAAGGATTTTTTTTTTTAAATCCTCATTTTTCAACTCAGGATTGACCATCACAGTTGAAATCGGACCAGAGATTGATCTCAAATACACATGCAACTGCACTTCAGCAAAATCCCATACTATTTCCCAATAACATCAGCTCCACTTTACTTCTAACACAATACTTCACCACCAAATTCATTACTTACAACTGCCACTCAAACCAACTCCAATTTCTGTACTTCCCCGTAATCACCATCACTACTTATAACCTATAATAATACATTCATCTTGTGACAACAATAACAAAAACTCTAAGTATGTAACTCAAACAACATTCCAAGTACTGCATAACTAGTTTATGTCACAATAACATGTCAATTTGTATCTCCATTATAAACCCCTGCATCACTGTTTCAGCTTTAGCCTTCTTCATTTGCAAACTCTAACTCTAAATTAATAACCTCTGCATCAATAACTCAATTCCTTCCTCAGATTCTCACAACCACCACCAACACCCAATATTCCAACACTTCAGCTGAATCACAACATACCCCCTTCACACCCTCAACAATATCTAACACAACTTCATTCTTATATCTATTATCCTCCTTCCACAATAAATTTCATCAACACAATAATTCCATTACCACCTCCAAGCCAAGAATTCAATAACCAAACACCACCAACAACTAACCTAACATTTATCTACAACAATAATCATTCATTATTTAGTAATAACACCTTCTTTACATCCTCCCTGTGATCAGACAAAGTCCTATCAAACATCCCCAGCTCTATACTAAACTCAACTCAAAAAAGTTTCATTCACAAACACAGCAATTCAATAATCTAAGCAATTTAAACCAAAATATCAAACTTAAACAAAAATAGAGTCTTACCCAAGTATCAACATCCACTGAATTGCTTTTCCCCAAATACAATCCTACTGAAACCATAACTTCTATTTCCACTGAAGAATAGAAACCCTAATTGTCTTCAATCTCGAATTCAAACTCGAAACATCAATCATACTCTTCAATAATATCAGACCCATCTAATTCAATCCCCTAAACTAACATCTTTATCTTCTGGATCTTCTTTGAAATTCTTATAAAACCCTAACTTCGGATTCAATCACCAAAACAACCTGATAACACCAAATTAACGATTACCCCTTCCTTATACCTCTATAAGCAACTCATAATCTTTACCAGTTTTACTCAAACCCTAATTCAAATCCAGAAACCTTAACTTCAACTACAACAACATCAGCTTCTTCTTCTCTTGAGTCCAATCAACTTCAGTTCTAACTTCATCTTCTTATATTCATCCCACTAGATAACTTTCTATGAATATCTCACAAATAAAACAACTCAGTTCTTATGAGATCGACAGAGAGGAGAACGAGAAAAAATAGGAAGAAGAAGAATGGAGAAGAAAGATAAATATGAAAAGAGAAATGATTTTCTCTTCGACACGCGTAGGAGATAAGGTACACGAGATTTACTAAGAGATAACACTATGGGAGGGGGCATCCCTTCCCTATCCCTCAATATCCCTCAAAAACCCAAAAATCCAAGTGTCATAGTATGGTCTCCCATATCCCTACATGAGTACGGATATTAACCTCCATCCCTACAAGGATGATCAGATCTAATCACCCTTGTAGGGAAGGGAAATCACACAGGTACTCAGTACCCGTATATTTTTACACTTTATGAGTACTCATAGTCAGTGTAGAATTTTACACGACTCGAGTTTCCTTATCTAGTTTTTAAAATTTTACCCTAAAACTTTCCTTTTACACTATTTGTTTTTACCAAAACTCTATTTTTGCCTATTATATCTTACTTTTACCTATAATATATCGTTTTTTACTCTAAAATATATTTTTTTACTCTAAAATATATTTTTTTACCTAAAAAAGTAGAAAAAAAAAATTTAAAAAAAATACGGGTACTGAGTAGCCGTTTGAAACTATTCATATGGCTACTCAGTACCCGTGTTATGTAGGGAAAGGAAAGAAGGGCACCATAGTGAGACGCCTTCCTTATGTTATCCCTTCCCTACATATGAGGGATAAGGAAGGGATGAGACCAACCACAGTGCATCTCCAAGGAACACAAGAAAACGGATAAGGGAAGCCCCAGTCGGTCTAGATATATAATGACTATTTTGCCCCTCATACAACTCTGATGAAATCTTCCTCGTCTGATATCTGAATGACACGTTCAAGTAGTCCATTCCTCGTCTGACATAACTAGTTTATGTCATAATAACATGTCAACTACACACCACTTTCCAGTCAGTGGAAAGAATAACTTTTTGAAAAATAAGTAAATACTCCCAAAACACAGATATTAGTTGTTTCTAAAGATCCAACCCCATCCCAAATATAAAAGAAAATTAGTTTGTATTACACACATATATACATGCATACACGTATCATATACTAACAAAGATATGCATGACTTTCGCAATATAATAAATTTATTAAACAATAATAAGTACAAAAGAGTTAGTTATCGATTCCCACCTCTTTTGATGACAAGCCTTGCATACCTTGAAATCCATATACACCACTGGTTCATCCTTTGAATCGGTCGTTGTTAATAAAAAGTAATTGTTAACCACACAAGCACTCTAAAGATTAGCTAAAAGGCTCATACAAGGCTCATAACATAATCTCATACAATTGTCTAGTTATAAACTAAGTGAACTATCTAATGGTTCTAAGTCCATAAATGGTTATACATCGTATCATTCTATACCTTTAGTAGATATTTCAACCCTTCTTAAATAATTGGCAAGTATAATTGGTAAACGAAATAATATTTTCAGGAAAAGAGACGTCTACATAATCGAATATTGTCTACAATGATGAGTGGATTCATCGTTCTTACGAAATTTATGACTTATTGTAGTCCACCCTCGGTCGGTTTCATGCTCGGATCCAGGTTCAGTATTGAAGTTGACGAAAAAGGGTGTGTTTAAGGTTTTAGGGAATATTCCGATCGAATCTTACTTTTAGATGGGTTGATTCATCATCCTTACGAAGTTTTTCGACTTACTATAGACCACCCGCGGCCAAGTTTCAAACTCGAAGCGAGGTTCAGTATCGAAGTTGATAAAATGGGGTGTGTTTAAGGTTTTTGGGAATAATCCCATGGAATCTAACCAGTAAATGGTGTAACCGGTTGGGAAGCAAGACGTTCACAAGGTAATTCAGTAGGTGTAACCGGTTACAAGCTATTCCAGTTAACCTGAACTAATCTTAACTTTTGTTGAGAGTTGTGGTATAACTGGTCATAGCCTATATGTTATGAATGGTGGAATTCATCATTTTTGCAAACTCTCAGACTTAAAGTAGTTCGCTTATCATGGACATGTTTCCATCTCGGAGCCAG
The DNA here is from genome assembly GCA_023529315.1 of Papaver bracteatum. NCBI lineage: Eukaryota > Viridiplantae > Streptophyta > Magnoliopsida > Ranunculales > Papaveraceae > Papaver > Papaver bracteatum. Next base: position 925,033 of record JAJJWX010001881.1, read on the forward strand.
TTTCTTTCTCGAAGTTCACGAACTTGTCTGTGTCTAAGGTTTCTGGGAAAATTCCCATGGAATCTATAAAATGGATGATGAAACCAAGTTAATTGGATATCAACCTTCTCCGAAACACGAATCATAAAATATGTATAAGAACGAGAATCAATGAACCCCGAGAATGAGTAATCATGGAATTAGGAATACTTCGGAGTTCTGTTATAGATATTATGATTAATCAGAGACGGAATGATGCATATTTTGGTTCACATTGGTAGATATTGACGTCCAGATACATTCTGGTCGACCAAATATATAACAAAAGCCCGCTCGTTGGTTTATTCCTAGATTTAGAGTTTATGTGTAGATATTTCAACTAATCGGAGATAGGACAAGGCATGCATGTTTTGGTTTACACTATTAGATATTGATCTTTAGTAGTATACACTTTGATCAACCAGATATGTATCAACCTTATAAGGTGATGCATTTATATCATCTAGATGCTCTAGCGATAAACTCGCCAAGAATTTTTTTAATTTTTTCAAAAGAAAAAACATTTCAAACTCTAATATCTTTGCGTACTTAATTAATAAACAATGAAACTAGGTAGTTATCATATCCTGGTGGCTAAAAGCTACTAACCACACCAACAAACTAATTTTTTGGTATAAGTGTCTACCGAAAGATTGACATGGTGGCTACACATGGTGTCTTGAAGTATTTATCTTCTAGTGTACTTTGTAGTTGTCAGACCTTGTGGCTGAAATCTAATAACAACGCCAATAATTTGATGGTTGGTTTAGGTGTCTACTAACAGGTTTTTTCGTGGGTAAGATTAGTGGAAAAAGATATGTACCTTTTAGAGTACGTTTTGGTTGCCTAAACATGATGGCTGGAGGCTAATAACAACAAATACGATATTCTGGTTATTAGGTTGTTCATGCTATAGACTTGCACCCACTATCGTTGCTGGAATACTAGTGGTTAAACATTTTCTCCCACCAAACTTGTTTTTAGTTACAAAGAGTTGTTGCTGAAGAATTCCACCAACTGTAGTTGGCATGATGTATACATTCTTAAAGACATCTTTTAACCCACGATAATCTTGCTAAGAATGTAAACTATGCATACCCGACCCTAGATTCTTTACTCTTTAGTACTTGTCACCTAAAAAGATGAATATTTGGTAAAATCTTTAAAAGACTCGTAACATCAATAATTAGTGCACAACTACCGTACTTATGATGCATCCTTATAATATGGACTAATTCTAGATTAAATAATTAGTACCCAACTACAGTACATGTAATGGATAACATGACAAACAAAATGATCAACCAAGATTTTTCTCATCGCGCCATTTTATCATGTGAAAAGTAACTGCAAGATGTTTAAAAAGAGGGGTAGACCAAAACATACAACTCACCTTCCATATACATCTTGGAACCAAGATCGCCCAATGTACGCAGGCTCGTGACTGAAGTTTCCTCCAAAATCTCTACCCTCTTCCGTATTATGAAATATGGGAGTCAAAAATTAATAGAAAACAACTTGCATTGCATCCATATTAGTGGGTTTTGTGTATATAAATGTAGAAACGGTAACAGTTTGATAGTACCTAATTTTTGTTAAGTAGCACAACGGAAGACAACACCTATAAAAGCATCCAATGCACATACACACTTGTACAAATGATAGCCTCACCACCTTGCTGCAGAAAAACACATAATACCAAAGTTATTCATGCATCCAAAGTACACAGATTTCAGCAATTTTCCAATCTTATCCAATAAAAAATGTTTGACACCTTACATTTAATCCATCATCCGTCAATTACACAGTACAAGCACACTCCATCAAGAATAAAGAACATATTATGAGGACCCATTACTCTAGGATCGTATATAATAAAAAATACAAAAATCAAAACGTCTAGAGAATCCTAAAAGTATAATCAATTTGTAGGCACTTCTTTAAGTCATTTTATCAAATAGTGTGTATGGCACTGTACATTTCTGTTAGGTGTTTCAAATTTATACAAAACCACGAGTCCATGAATAATAATCCATGTAAAGTAACTACGTACACATGACCATCTATATAATCGTATGGTAATCCCTTTGAAAAACACTACACATGATCATCTCTATAGCTATTTAATTTGGATAAGAAGCAAAATAGAGAGAAAAACTTACTAACAAGTGGTAATTTAAATGATGAACCTTTAACTTACGAATTTAAAGTTTCAAAATGAAGAACCGGGAAATAGTTGTCTTAATTTGAGACTTGGAAGACAAATGAAGCTGTTTAGACTCTGTAACTTGTTTAGTTTAGTGTGACCTAAAATTAACCCTAAAGATAAAATTAAGAAAAAAAGATGAAACCATACCTTAGTTTTTTATTTACATAGTTTTCGGTTTAACCTTCCTGCTGCAATATAACAAAAAGAGACTATCAATTTAAAGAAATTAGAACAAAAAGATGAAACCAAATCCTACAAATATCAATCTACCATAACATAGAACCAAAACCTAACAAAATATAGTGAAATAGACTTACACGGTCGAGTATTCTCTCTGACAAATTTGCTTTCACACAAATTTATTTTCAGAGAAACTTTCTTCAGGCAAATTTTTTAGATCTGGAATGATACTAGATAGAGAAGCGAAGAGACAGTCTTTTAGCAGATGGATTGAAGAGATGAAGAAGAAAATGACTTTTCTGTTTTTCTTTGGAGTTCCGGTTATGAAGAGTTTGGGAGAAGAGAACAGAAACAAAGGAAAAAAAATGGTTTTGATAATGGCGGATTTCAGAGAAGAGTTTTCTCGGCTGTGGTGTTTCGAAGATAGCTAAAAAGAGAGAAAGTGAGATGAGTGAAGTGAGAGATGGATGAAATATAAAACAAATACTAATAAAAAAAGTATTACTCTCAATAATAATGAAGTACTTGCTTCATCTCAGCCATTCTAACAAAGAATTTAATCCTAGCCACACAAATTCGCTAGTGAAATGATACTACCCTATGTGTCAATCTGAAAGTCAACTAAAGTCTAACTACTACTACAACTTGACTTTAGTCAGAGACAAATACAGTTGTGTTGTTGTAGAAGTCAACCAAAGTCCAACCACAATGACAACTTTACTTCAGTCAACGACGCGTTCGATATGAGGCGGTTTCTCGTCATCTGTTGTGTGTCGTTTCCTTGTGCCTCAAATAGTCCTTTTTCCACTAGTGTGAGTTTCTCTTTTGGATGAACTGGAGACGAAATATATCAGAACCGAACAACACAGGTTCAAAGATTACTATATTTAAACATGAGTTTCTCGTCCGGATGAACTGCCGACGAAATATATCAAAATTGAACATCACTGGATCAAATATTACTAGAGTTAGACATGAGTTTCTTGTCCGGAAGATTGCAGACGAAATATATCAGAATTGAACATCACAGGTTCAAATATTACTAGATTTAGACCTGAGTTTCTCTTTCGGATGAACTAGAGATGAAATATATCAGAATTGAATATCACAGGTTCATAGATTACTAGAGTTAGGCCTGATTTTCTCTTTCGGATGAACTGGAGACGAAATATATCAGAATTAAAGATCACATGTTCAAAGATTACTAAAGTTAGACCTGAGTTTCTCTTTCGCATGAACTGAAGACGGAATATATCATAATTGAACATCACAGGTTCAAAGATTACTAGAGTTAGACATGAGTTTCTCGTCCGGATGAATTGCAGACGAAATATATCAGAATTGAACATCACAGTTTCAAATATTACTAGATCTAGACTTGAGTTTCTCTTTCGAATGAACATGATACGAAATATATCAGAATTGAACATCAAAGGTTCAAAGATTACTAGAGTTAGAACTGAGTTTCTCTTTAGATTGACCTGGAGATGAAATATATCAGAATTGAACATCACATGTTCAAATATTACTAAAGTTAGACATGAGTTTCTCATTTTCGGATGAACTGAGGACGAAATATTACCAGAGTTGGACTTGAGTTTCTCTTTCGGATGAACTGAAGACAAATATATCAGAATTGAACATCGCAGGTTCAAAGATTACTAGAGTTAGACCTGAGTTTCTCTTTCGAATGAACTGGAGATGAAATATATTAGAATTGAACATCACAGGTTCAAAGATTACTAGAGTTAGACCTGAGTTTCTTTTTCGAATGAACTAGAGATGAAATATATCAGAATTGAACATCACAGGTTCAAAGATTACTAGAGTTAGAACTGAGTTTCTCTTTAGATTTAACTGGAGATGAAATATATCAGAATTGAACATCACAGGTTCAAATATTACTAAAGTTAGACCTGAGTTTCTCGTTTTCGGATGAACTGAGGACGAAATATTACCAGAGTTGGACTTGAGTTTCTCTTTCGGATGAATTGAAGACAAATATATCAGAATTGAACATCGCAGGTTCAAATATTACTAGAGTTAAACCTGAGTTTCTCGTCCGGATGAACTGCAGACGAAATATATCAGAATTGAACATCAAAGGTTCAAAGATTACTAGAGTTAGAACTGAGTTTCTCTTTCGATTGAACTGGAGATGAAATATATCAGAATTGAACATCACATGTTCAAATATTACTAAAGTTAGACCTGAGTTTCTCGTTTTACCGAGAGTTGGATGAATGAGGACGAAATATTACGAGTTGGATTTGAGTTTGTTTCTATCGGATGAACGAAATATATTAGAAGACAAATATATCGTTTCTTTTTGAATTGAACATCGCAGGTTCAAAGATTACTAGAGTTAAACCTGAGTTTCTCTTTCGAATGAACTAGAGACGAAATATATTAGAATTGAACATCACAGGTTCAAAGATTACTAGAGTTAGACCTGAGTTTCTTTTTCGAATGAACTAGAGATGAAATATATCAGAATTGAACATCACAGGTTCAAATATTACTAGAGTTAGACCTGAGTTTCTCTTTCGAATGAACTAGAAATGAAATATATCCAAATTGAACATCACAGGTTCAAATATTACTAAAGTTAGACATGAGTTTCTCGTTTTCGGATGAACTGAGGACGAAATATATCAGAATTTAACAGCACAGGTTCTAAGATTATCAGAGTTAGACCTGAATTTCTCTTTCGGATGTACTGACATTAAAATATTACCAGAGTTAAATTGAACATCGTAGGTTCAAAGATTTTACTAGAGTTAGACCTGAGTTTCACTTTCGAATGAACTGGGGACGAAATATATCAGAATTGAACATCACAGGTTTAAATATTACTAGAGTTATATCTGAGTCTCTCTTTGGATGAACTAAAATCGAAATATACCAGAATTGAACATCAATGGTTCAAAGATCACTAGAGTTAGACCTGAGTCTTCTGTTCGGATGAACTGAGGACGAAATATATCAGAATTGAATATCACCGGCTCAAAGATTACTAGAGTTAGACCTGAGTTTTCAGTTCGGATGAATTGAAGACGAAATATATCAGAACATCACAGGTTCAAAGATTACTAGAATTAGATCCGAGTCTCTCTTTGGATGAACTGAAGACGAAATATTATGGGGACTGTGAAAATGACCGTACTACCCATATCGAAAATAAATAAAGTATATGTTACATGCTGTTAATATGACCATATTACCCTTACTGGAAAAAGTACAATTAATATTATAGAGAATGTGAAAATGCCACGACTACCCTTATCGGAAATAAGTAAAGTAAATATTACAGACTGTGAAAATGACCATATAGCCCTTATTGGAAAAAGTGCTATAAATATGATGGAGACTGTGAAAATAACCCTTATTGGAAAAAAAACTGCATTAAATATTATGGAGACTGTGACAATGACTATATTACCCTTACTCGAAAGCAAGTGCAATTAATATTATGGGGACTGTGAAAATGACCATACTAGCCTTTTCGTAAATAACTAAAGTAAATGTTACATACTGTGAAAATGACCATATTACCCTTATTGGAAAAAAGTGCAATAAATATTATGGAGACTGTGAAAATTACCACACTACCGTTATTGGAAAAAAATGCAATAAATATTATGGAGACTGTGAAAATAACCATATTACCCTTTCTGGAAAAAAAAGTGCAATTAATATTATGGGACTGTGAAAATGACCATACTACCCTTATCGGAAATAAGTAAAGTAAATGTTATAGACTGTGAAAATGACCATATTACCCTTATTGGAAAAATGCAATAAATATTCTGGAGACTGTGAAAATGACCATACTACCCTTATTGGAAGAAAAAAAATGTAACAAATATTATGGAGACTATGAAAATGACCATATTACCCTTATTGGATAAAAGTGCAATAAATATTATGGGGACTGCGAAAATGACCATAATACTCTCATCGGAAATAAGTAAAGTAAATGTCACAGACTGTGAAAATAACCATATTACCCTTATTGGAAAAAAAATTGCAATAAATATTATGGAGACTGTGAAAATGATCATACTACCCTTGTTGAAAAAAGTGCAATAAATATTCTGGAGACTGTGAAAATGACCAAACTACCCTTATTGGAAATAAGTAAAGTAAACATTATAGAATGTAAAAATGACCATACTACCCTTATTGGAAAAATTGCAATAAATATTATGGAGACAGTGAAAATGACCATATTACCCTTATTGAAAAAAATGCAATAAATATTATTTTTAATGTGAAAATGACCATACTACCCTTATCGGAAATAAGTAAAGTAAATATTACATACTGTGAAAATGACCATATTACCTTTATGGAGACTGTGAAAATTATGGAGACTGTGAAATAAGGGTAGTATGGTCATTTTCATAGTCTCCATAATATTCATTTTACTTTTTTTTTCCAATAAGGATAATATGGTCCTTTTCACAGTCTCCATAATATTTATTGCATTTTATTTCAATAAGGGTAGTATGGTCATTTTCACAGTCTCCATAATATTTATTGCACTTTTTTCCAATAAGGGTAATATGGTAATTTTCACAGTTTGTAACATTTACTTTACTTATTTCCGATAAGGGTAGTATGGTCATTTTCACAGTCTCCATAATATTTATTGTACTTTTTCCAATAAGGGTAATATGGTTATTTTCACAGTCTGTAATATTTACTTTACTTATTTCCCATAAGGATAGTATGGTCATTTTCACAGTCTCCATCATATTTCTTGCACTTTTTTCCAATAAGGGCAATATGGTTATTTTCACAGTCTATAATATTTACTTTACTTATTTCCGATAAGGGTAGTCTTGGCATTTTCACTGTCTCTATAATATTAATTGCACTTTTTCCCGTAAGGGTAATATGGTCATTTTCACAGCCTTCGGATGAAGAAGATATTTTGTTGCGGTTTTGTCGACAAAAGCGAGAGAAAATGTTGGTATTTGTCCAAGTCAAATTTCCTAGAAAGTCATGACTTGTTGACTTAGTCTTGATTATGTATTCTAATATTAAGAAAATAAAAAACTCAATATTGATTTTCAGAAATTAAATAAAATTGTTATTTTGTATAAATGTTGCGAAAGTAGTGACAAGCAAATCCTAAGTGTTACTAATTTGGGTTTGTTTTATGTGTGGTGAAATTTTTGGGTGGAATTATCATTTTAGATTATAATTGTGATTGTCTGTATAATTGGAAACAAATATTATTGTTATTAGTAAAAAAATTAAATATTCATATTCATTATCACAAATATAAAATTTAACAACAGTTATAATTGTTGCACGACTTATCACAGGTGTATCAGTGACTAAAAAATAAACTGTAACAGGTTACACTGTGAGAAAATCCTGGTTTTGGTGTAGTGTTAGGTTTACAGATTTTAGTCCATGAAACCCAACCCAACACATTTTTCTCGTACTATCATTAGAATTCCACAAAAATGTTCTCATTAACTTGGTTATTTTCATCCCCACACTAACTAGCATATTGATGAGAGACAAGAAATAAACTGTCAAACTCGCAAGATAACTTTTAATAAGTACTAACCTACCTGCCTTGTTTAAAAATCTTTTCTTCCAAATTGTGAGTTTAACTTCCATTCGCTGAATCACATTATCCCATACAGAAGCACATCTAGAAGTAGCCCCCAATGGTAACCCCAAATATTTGATATGAAGTTTCTCTACCTTGCATCACAACTCTATTACCAAATCTCCTATAACATCATCTGCCCCAACTCCAATCATTTAACTCTTTTCCAAATTCAGTTTTGTTTCTATCAAAAGCTAAGTAGTAAGAATAATTAATAGCCTTCGGATCTCCTATACGTTTGCATCCACAAAAATCAAAGTTTTGTCTGGGAATTTGGGGTGAGAAATAGCAATTCCATTTTGTAGCATCCACAATCAATTTAGACAACAATTCAACCACTAAAAAAAAGGAGATAAAGAATCGCTTTGACGAAGACCTTTTGAAGAAGAAATACACCAGGTCATCCATTTAATCCATTTTCTTCCGAAACCATGTTTTTCCAATATTCTCAGCAATGTTTTCCCCTTGATGTTGTCAAACGCCTTCTCCTTATCGATCTTAAATAAATCACCCGGCTTCTTGTCCTTCAGTTTGCTATCAATGCACTCACTTGATATCAACACTCCATCTAGAATTTGTTTCTCCTTCACAAATTCCCGTTGGTAATCAGACATCAATTTATTCATCACCTTCTTTAACTTATTATCCAACACTTTACAAAATTCTATAAGCACTTCCAAGAAGACTAAGAGGTCTACAATCTCTCGGAGTACAAGAGTCTTCCTTTTTCGGAATAAGAGTAATCAATGAACAGTTCATACGCCAATCCCATGAACCATATCTATAGAATTCACCCATCAATTTCATAAAAATATCTCGAATGATGTGCCAACAACTCTTATTAAACTCCATCGTAAATTCATCTGGACCGGGAGATTTGTTTACCCCAAAATGTTTGATTACCGAAAAAACTTATTCTTTTGATAAATCCTTCTCCATCTTCTCTATCTCCTAAATTATTTGGAAAGTCAGGTTATCCAAAGGAAAAGCAACATCACTTGGTTCTACAAACGATGTTTCATAATAATTCCTCATCTCAACTTTGATACTCTCTTGATCAAAACATTTCACACCTTTAACTTTTAACTTTGGTGTAGTATTTCTCTTTTTTCTAGCATTAGCTTTCCTATGAAAATAGGATGTCTTCAAATCCTCTAACCTAAATTCATTTTTCTTGGCTCTAGTATGCCACTTCCTAGCCTCCATAACATTTATGTTCCTTAACCTCATCAAGAACTGCAGTCTCTCTTCAAACAGTTCCTTTTTCAAAGAATTAGATTCCTTCATCCCATCAAGAAAATTTACCTTTTCTATCAACTCTTTCTTTTCTCTTTTTACTGACCCAAATTCTTCCCCGCTCCATTTTTTTAAGAAATACTTCAAATTTTGCAACTTCTTAAAGAATATAATGTTGGATATTTTCAATAACTTAGAAAATAAAACTGTTTTCGTTTTTGGTTTGTCACTATGATGGGGAAGTGTTCTGTGTTGGATAAACACAATGGATGTTAGTTGGAGATGAAGGGACACCTCTAATAGGTGTGATGGTTCATAAAGGACACAACCATTCCCAACAGACACCTTATGTGTCTTTTGGAAGTGAAGAGGCATCTCCAATAGGCATGAATAACCCTATAAGTAGTGAAGGAATTCTCCCATTCTAGAATATGAATTCAATGTTTTCTCTCCATCTAAAGCATCATCAGAAATCTCTCTCATGTGTTCTTGGTTGGGTCAAGGGGTGCAAACCTTGAATCCAATTTCCTGTTGTAGGGCTTTCATTGTATCCTGAAGGCATTATTTCGCATACCTGTTGCAATCGCCAATTTATATTGGGAGGGTAGAAATAATCGTCTAAAAGAAATCACCCGAGCCTTGAAAGCTTTTGAGTACAACAACAATTTCTTTTAGTGTTATCATCCTCTGTTTATACCCAAAATTTCCAACAGTTTTAGACGATTAAATTCAGACAAGACAGAGGAAACGAGAATAAGGGAAGTTGGAAAACAAGCTTCAAATTTATAGTGGAAACCGTGTTCGGGAACATGATGTTGTTTATGGAATTTGATTCAATCATTGGCGCGCAAACTCTCAAGGGTTGTGGTCAAGGGAAACTTCCATGAAATCAGATAAGTATAATATTTCCAACAATCTTAAAGACTAATACATCCTTAGTATCTCGGTTTCTTAGAAATAGTTACGGCATGTCTATGTTATGTGGATGAGCCATTATAATCACAATATGTGCATATTATCGTCTAGCCTTTGTTAATGCTCTGTTATGTTCGTAAATCATATCATAAACTTGCAACTGTGATTTTTACATCCACATATTCATCTGTGACATGATTGGTTTTCACAGTAATGCTTAGTCCTCTTGATTGGGGTTAGTAATGCCATATATATTTTTTTTATGATAGCATGAGATATCTAATAAATGTATTAGAAGTTCGGAATCCTTTAAGGGTGCATAACGGTTGGATGTACGTGGTTTAAATTGACAGTTCAATTTACCCGCATGTGGCAGTTGAATGAGGCTTTGTTTAGAATGTTTGCAAAGGAAAGCCAGATCCATAATGATGGTACCCGTACCGGTATATTGGATTTGAAGTTTTAATTTCTATTTAGAAATTATGGGGTACATGTTTGACACAAATGGTATTTCATGATATTGAGTTGCATTTTGGCATTTGAGAATTATCATGAAATAGGGGAAGAATTTATACGAAAATGTCGTATAAAATTTTTCTAGTTGGTGGATTATTTTAAAACCAAAATCGTCATAATTGTTGAGACAACAATGGTATGGCATGAACATAATTCTTGCGATAAGAATTATAGGTTCCAAATTTGGAAATTGGCAGGTCTTAAATGACATCGAAAGGAAAATGGATTACCCGGTCAATATGTAACATATTGGAAGATTGGGCGCGCGACCAAATATCCAACGATGAGGTGTTACGATATTACCGATGCATAAATTATGAACATTTGCATTACATAATGTAGAATGTTAAATAGACATTGTCTATGTTTTTGGGTATAAATTTGTAGAGGATTGGGCATGAGTAAAAGAGTTACTCATCAATGTATTATATTTGTTGAGATAGCAAATATATAAGTTGCCTACAAATTTTCTATGCCTCTAGTGTATGCAAGTCTATAATGACTTCTTGTGAATTAACCGTAAATGTTAATTAGGATCACTAGAGAAGTTACAATTATTTTGTAAAATCAAAGAGGAACATTTTTTAGTAATGTTTTCAGAATTGATTGCATTAGTAGATGCAATTAATGAGAAGAAATGGCTTAAAACCTAACTTGTAGAGATCCTATTTTGGAAGAAGCCATCTCAGGAGGTCTTGATTAATTGTGAATCAGGATATGATCTATAACGTCTTTAACAAGACTTATAATGAAAAGTCAAGACATACAAGTCTTAGACAAGGAACGGTAAGTCAATTACTCAAGAAAAGAGTAATTGCAGTTAACCATTGAAACGGAGAAAAGCTTGGTAGACCTACTTATTAAGAGTCTCCCAAAGGAATTAATTTCAATGAAGTATATAGAAATGGGACTAAGGTCTGTGAAGGAAGGTTGATCTCCCATAGCAGAAACCCAACCTATGTTTTGAAAAAGATAAACAAGGTTCAATGTGGTACCAACAAGTTATGGCTGTAGATTATGGAGCACTAACATAAAACTTCCCATTTCAAGTTAGTGCTGGTTTTTCTGCAAGAAAATAGGATGGATGTAAATCCTTAATGAGTCTGTGATTAGTAAAAGGTGTCTCGCAGAAACACCTTCGAGACTTACCTATATGAGTATGGAAATGTGGGCCGTTTCCTAAGAGAAGAAGACCGTTCTCTAAAGAAGACTCATGAATAAGGATATAAGCACAAGGCCTTTATAGTGCTTGGCTACAGAACACATGTCTTATGGAATCAATATGTGTGGAGACTCCGGCTTTGTCATAAGGGATTCTTGGTTCAAGACTAGTTTCACCATAGAATATCGATAAAGCTTTGAGTTTCTTACACTAAGTGAAGGTTCAAACCCAGAAGGTACCTATCATTTATGTATTGGTTTCAACGATGATGCTTAGTCCCAATTGTGCTTGAACTACGTTGGCTTGATCCCACTTGCACGAGGCAGTCACTTTAGTGATGCGCCACTCCGGTTTTATAAGTTTTATTTTATTTTATGTTTTTGGTTTTTGAAAATAGGGGAGATTGTTGGATATTTTCAATAACTTAGAAAATAAAACTGTTTTGTTTTTGGTTTGTCACTATGATGGGGAAGTGTTCTGTGTTGGATAAACACAATGGATGTTAGTTGGAGATGAAGGGACACCTCTAATAGGTGTGATGGTTCATAAAGGACACAACCATTCCCAACAGACACCTTATGTGTCTTTTGGAAGTGAAGAGGCATCTCCAATAGGCATGAATAACCCTATAAGTAGTGAAGGAATTCTCCCATTCTAGAATATGAATTCAATGTTTTCTCTCCATCTAAAGCATCATCAGAAATCTCTCTCATGTGTTCTTGGTTGGGTCAAGGGTGCAAACCTTGAATCCAATTTCTGTTGTAGGGCTTTCATTGTATCCCGAAGGCATTATTTCGCATACCTGTTGCAATCGCCAATTTATATTGGGAGGGTAGAAATAATCGTCTAAAAGAAATCACCCGAGCCTTGAAAGCTTTTGAGTACAACAACAATTTCTTTTAGTGTTATCATCCTCTGTTTTATACCCAAAATTTCCAACATATAAAACTACATTTTCCATCATACACCATAATCTTCCACCGCTCCTCCATCTTCTTAATGAAATCCTTGTTTTCTTAGTTTAAAAGGACGGTGTGATTTGGATTGGGAAAGTTGTCCATAATTAACAAGACGCTCTTTAACAGGTTGGTTTGTACTTCTTGGTTTCTCGCCTATGTCTTGGAAAACTAAGAATCAACATACAGTTACTCTAGCAGCGGTAACATGTGAATTAAAGTGGTTGAAACAGTTACTTGGTGATTTAGGAGTTCATCGTACTCATGGGATGCGTCTTTTCTGTGATAGCCAATCAGCATTATATATTGCTCAAAATCTAGTATTTCATGAAAGAACAAAACATATAGAAGTAGATTGTCAGCTTGTCAGAGATGCCATAACAGGGAAGATCATATCACCCTCGTATACTCCTATAACGGTGCAATTAGCGGATAATTTCATAAAGGCGTTAGGGAAAACTCAGTTTCAGTTTTTCTTGTCCAAAATGGGCATTCGAGATCTTCATGCTCCATCTTGAGGGAGGGTATTAGGAAATAATATAGGAGAGTCTATATTTAGGAGATTTGTATTTTAAGTAGGATTTGAAGTCTTGTGAACCATGTTAACCAAGTCATGTAAGTGTTGATATTGCGAAAAGAATGAATGAGAAAGGGAAGACTTATTGAGAATTTGACATCATGAGTATTACAGATTACAAGTTATTATTTTCATTCTCAGTTCGGTTTATCTTTTTTCACCATTGATCATCATCACTTAATTTGAACAAACGATACTAAAGAAAATCTTCCGATCTTCATTTACATTTCGAATCATCTTCATCCACTTTCTAAAGCTATGGATGGATGAAAAAAAACACTTATTCTTCCCACCGCTATCAACATTTTAAAGTTGGATTTCTACCTTGGAATACATATTCTGATTGATGAAAATAAGTGGTGCCTCAGTCAGACTTCCTTGCAGTACCCATGTTTCTGATCAAAATCTATAGAATCTCAACTCCCGGTACGTCTACAATACCTTTCCTGCTGCTATCCATTTCCATGCATACCAAATGGCACCCGCATATAGCCACCCCTACCAGTTTTCATTAACATAAGTATCGTTTATCCACAATGCATGCTATGGATATCCAAAATTGGATTGTTCAAGTTACGAACACAAACGACTTCATTAGAAGATGTTTATTATCTCTGTGTGTTCGAGGGTTTTTCCGCTTTTATGAAGAAAAGAAAAAAGAAAAAAAGAAGGAAAAAAAACATAATGCATGCGCCTATTTCGCATAATAACGGCGCAAACTATGATCAGTTTCTTCATTCATTGCATAATAACAATGCTAAAGCTTCAAATAATTGCAAAAGTTGATTAGCAAAGCGGCATAAGATCAGGGCCGGCCCTCCCCTTAAAGCAAGGAAAGCCTTGCTTGAGGCCACAACTTGGAGGAGGCCACAAAAAGAAAATTACTTCTAATTACAAGTATAAATTACGATTTTTTTCTCCGTTAAAAAAAGGTCAGCTCCTGTTACGAAAGTAAAACAAGTCTTCGAAACAGAAATGGAAACTGTTGTAGGGTTCAAAATTCATGGATATATATTATTATTTTTTTAAACCAATTGATTCAATTGTTATTGTTGCTTTTTTCTTTAATCACTTTTTTTTCTTGTGTTTCGAATATTGTATTTGTATATGTAATATGTTTTTTGTGCCGTCTTCGTTTGAGGTTTGATCATCGGTGCCGTTTAAGATGTCATTTTCTAAATACTAACAACGATGTTTTTAGAAACTAAATTAGTCTTTCAGATTTTTGGAATATTGAGATCATTGTTTATGGATTTATGTTTTATGTCCCTTCTATAGTTGCATCGTTATTAGATGCGATCCATTGTAACAACATAACTTTTTTGGTCGCCCTTTCATTTGCATGTAGTCTTTATGTGATTCACTAATTCTCTACAATTCATGTATTACCTCAATAATCCCAGTGTTAGGAAAAATTGAGATGGGAAGAAAGGAAAAATTGAGATGGGAAGAAAGGAAATGCTGACGGCTGCAATATGTTATAGAACCTGAAAACAACATTTTGAATAGTTTGTGGTGTACTATGTGATCTGTGCTTCAGTTAGTATATGTCATGTGTTGTGAACTATTTCCGTAGTGCATAAAAGATATACAACTCTTAGTTGTTAGACACCACCTCTCGATCGACATGTTAATGAAGTTTTAGTGTATACTTTGAAGCAACATTTCTAAGAGCAGTTGAACTTTGATTTTTTTCTCTTGCCATCGTTTCGAAAGCCTAGGTGACTCACCATTATCAAGCATATATTAATAACGGGCCACAAAAAAAAAATTGCATTAGGCCACAAAAAACGCAGGACCGGCCCTGCATAAGATTAAACATTTACATTCATTTTCTCCGACACATACGTAAATACTCTCTTTTGATATGCATGTAAAAGACTACTTACTGCTTCAAAATGATAACTACAAAAAAAAATTGGTGTCATGGAATGCTTATGCTCCTATAATGTAATGCTCATTTAAACTTGAGTTTCCGTCCTTAGACTCGGAGTATTCATTAACAAATTGGCTCCAGCCGGACAAATAAGAACCCATAAATTTTGCCGATAACAATGTAATTATACACGTTTTGGAATCATAATTGAAAATTCACTGCCACATCTGTGCACTATCAATGTAAATCTAAAATGTTTCAGGGTGATAAATGCATTATTCAAAAACAAAATCTTAATGTCACAAAATAGGAAGAATATCTTCTTACCAACAAAAACAATTATTTTCTGATCACTTTTTGAAACCCAAATATTTAATTTTTCTTTCCTTTTAGCCCCCTAAATTAAAACTTAAGATAATAAGCATCAAGTGTCAAAACTCCCCTATAAATAAACCTATCATTTTCTTTGTTCTTCACTATCAAAAATTCTGGCAAAAGTACAGAAACATTAGTATTGTTACAAGTTTTAACACATTCTGCGCTTGGCATCCATCTCAACTCTCTCAGATTTGGACTATGTCGGATAACATGTATACTACTCCCTACCAGCCTTCAACGAATCAATCTGTAAGTAATTCTTCATCACTAAAACTTTTTGGTCATTTTTGCTGGCATTCATTTATTTGTTGAAACTAAATCTTGTTTTTCTCAGTATTCCAGGCCGAGATTAACTCCTGATCCCGGTCATAACTTCCCATCAATGAGGGATAATCAATTTAATCCCCTCATGAGAGACCAGAGTCCTGTCCAATCAAGTCTACCCCGTTTCCCAGCGGCATCTCTTTCTCATGGAGAGGTGCTCAGGCAGATCCATGAAAACAGTCCATCTTCCCATCCCTCATTAAGTAATTTAAAGTTCCGACATACTGCATCTAGCGGTACCAGAGATGCGCTCTTAAGTCATTTAAAACCTAGGCTTTCTTCGTCTGACAATGCATCCTTGAAGCGCGATCTTGATTCAGCCTTCGGGGGTGGTTCTTCCCTTGGACCATCCGTGGAAAGGGAGATGGGTCCACAAACTGGTTGGTTTCCTGATATTCCAAAGGATGATCGTCGACGCTTTCTATTGCAACAGTCCGGCGAAGATTTTGAGCATCAGTGTCGAATGGTATATTCTTTTTGAAACTGTTTCAGATGTTTTCCTTGCTTTCTGCATCCGTATTCTGATATTCTATTGTTTATACTGCAGCATGCCCTCCGTGCCAAGTGGTCATACGATCAGATGATTGATAACGAGAATCGGGCCATAAAAGCCGAGGAAGAAGCATATATTCTCCGATGCCAAATAGATCAAGTCCAAGCGATTTTAGATGAGGAAAGGCTATCGAAAGAGCAAGTCCAAGCCTCTCTTAAGGAGGAAAGGAAATTAAGGAAGGAAGCTGATCGAAGGGTCAAAGAGTTAGAAGAGAAACTTGTTGCTGTTGACAAAGAGAGAGCGCAGGAGCAAGGGCATCCCGGCATGGAATCTTCCGTGAAGGTTATTACGGGCTCGGCAGCCAATGTTGATGAGTCCCAGGAGCCTCTGCATTTGATTTTGGAACCTGCTGCTGTGGAGAGAGAGCAAGAGCAGGAGCAAGGGCCTGCTGGACTGGAACCTTTGGTGAAGGTTAGTACGGGCATGAATGCCAATATTGATGAGCACCAGGAACTTGGGGATAATTTTTGGACCGTTTATGATATTACCGCTAAGTTTGGAAGAGAGCAAGAGCAGGAGCAAGGGCCTGCTGGACTGGAACCTTTGGTGAAGGTTAGTACGGGCATGAATGCCAATATTGATGAGCACCAGGAACTTGGGGATAATTTTTGGACCGTTTATGATATTACCGCTAATGCTTGGGACAAACCAAATGAATAGTTATTATATGTAGTAAAAGGATGGTTGGTGGTGGTTACTCATGTGAATGTGATGTCCATGTATTTTTATTTTTATTTTTATCGGTTGATGTCCATGTATTTTCATATAAGTTTATGATATTACCGCTAATACCCTATTGATTTTTGTCAGATCAATGTAACGACATTATCAGTTGAAAAATATATTAATATATAATTTTAGATGAATGTAAACAAAAACATGTTAGGGTTTGGTATTGTTCTGAAACGGAGACGGTAGAGGTGAAATATCTGCCGCTTCTTTCAGATCTATTCTTAATTTTGCCTGACCATGCTAATATTATAAATATGCGAGGGTGTTCATGATTTGGATTTCCATACTTTTATTCGATTTTATCTTCATCTTATTCTAACGACGCTGGCGCTCCAATGTCAATGTCGACAGAGATGCCTCCTCTATGAGTTCAGTCGGCTATTATTACTCAAATGCAGATGAAGACGGTTAAGAAGGAAGAAGAAATAGTATCAACAACTGTTATAGGGTATAGGGCCACAACTGAAAGATTGGGTTGATTCCTGGAAAATGAATAAGTATGCTTAGCCCATCATGCACTGCTTCAGCCAAGTTCTCATGCATCTAGCTGGAAAATCTTTTTTCACTCAAGTGCTGATGGGTGAAAAGGCTGGTATTATTGTCCAGCGTTCCAGGTCTCATTTATCGAATGTGCAACTGCTATAATGTTATTGCCCATCTTTTGAATATGCAACTTCCGTAATGTCATTGTCCATTTTTTGGATTTTCAGTGTTGCATGCATACTACGTACGTTTAGTATATACCGATAAAGATTAGTAAAAATGTTGTCAGACAACATGATAATCTAACTACTCTATATATCTCAGATGCTCAAATTCGTTTGCTGTTCTCAAGCTCCACAATGAAGTTTTTCAGCAACCCATAATAGAGAAATTCAACATGACTATAATCCATACAGAACATTGTCAGTTTACAAAAGATCTTTTCTCCTCCAACACCTTCTTAGGAAGTTTAGACTTAGTCTTATGGGCTAGATTTAAGGTGATAGATTAACACTCAAGTGTTGCAATTCAAAAAGAAAAGTGTGGCAAAAAAGTTAACACTAGTTCTCTCTCCTAGCAATTGCTAGCATGTGAACTAGCATGCTAGATAGTTACGCTGAATGATTCGGCGCTTGAAAAACCACCTTTTCGCGGAATGGTTCAGCGCTTAGAGATTTATTTTTGATCTGACGGCTGAGATTTAAAGCGCTGAACCATTTAGCGCTGGGCTGACGTGGAGTGTTAATCTAGCTGCTAGATTAGCACTCCCATAAGACTTAGGAGGTAGTCCTGACTGCTAATCTAGCTGCTAGACTAGCACCCCATAAGACTTAGTCCACAGGTGTAATTTCGAGCAGTAAAAGCTTGGAAGTGCGTCCATTAAAAATGAAATCGATACAGAACATTGTCAGTTTACAGAAGATCTATTAAAAATGTAGCAAAATCATGTCATAGAACTAACAGTATATAATTTCTTGAAACAAGTTCCGTATTGAGATTTTTGCAAATACTGTCAGCTGTAAATTAAGATGCAGGAAAAATAGACAAGTTAACATTACACTTTCATTACTGATCTGAGATTGAAAGTGTATGGGTTGTGTGTAAGATATTTTTCCATCAATTGTTCCAATCTAGTTTTTCAGTAAGAAATGGCTGAAGTTCTTGGTAGTGGTCTAAGCAAATTCTTCATCAACAAGCTCACTTCGATTGCTTCTGGTGATACTTATCTTGCTTTGGGTATGAAAAATGAAATGACAGCGAGTCAATATTCATCAGTGTTACATGATTAGGAGAAGCAACCAGTTGAAAAAGAGATGGTCAAGTTGTGGCTGAGGAAACTCAAAGACATTATCTATGATGCTGAAAACATATTGAACGATATTGCATATGTAATGGTATAAAGTACTGCAGTCTAAAATGGAAACTCAAGATCCCAAGCGAGACGAGTTAAGGAAATTTATTGCTTCGTCGAATCTACTTGCACTTCTGTCAAAATGGGTCAGAAATCAAGAATCTTAGCTAAACGTTGGATCAAATTGCAAGGGATAGGTAGCAGTACAACTACAAGTAAAAATGCTTTTCTCTTGTATTTTTTTACTATTAACTCTAATTCAAAGTAATCCACTTCTGCAACAAGAATAGAAAAGCTTTTTAAATGCTCCCTCGGATTTACTGCTCGAAGTTGACCTTCGTCAGCTTTAGCCAAGGGCCAGCCCCTACATTTTAACATGTTCCATGAGAAGTTTCAAAAACTTGAGCGCGGCCCGTTTACTGACATGATTATAATATATGGTGGAAGTTGAAGGGAATATAAATCCTTAGACTAGTTTTAGGCCACCATGTGAGGTAGAAAAGATATTTGTCAGGATTTTATAGGAAGGTGGAGAATTTCCTAGAAAATGCACCTCAGGTCAGTATTTTACTACTTTTAGTCGTCTGAAATTACAGTAGTCTGTTACGTCACAAGTTGAACCAGGTAAATCTAGGGCATGATGTGAATACAACTTTATGCTTAATTCAATAGTAGTTTCTTAATCAAGTCGGCCTGCTGGGGTAAAATACGTCATGCTCATGGGAACTTAGAATGCAAACCCAGTAACTAGACTATAACGCACTGCTGTCTGGATGATTAATTCAATAGTCACTAGTCAAGAGGAGAGGTATTGATTGTTTTTTTCTTCGGAATTTAATAACATGGGGTTGGGCGAGTCAAGTCATATTCGTTTTCTGTTCTCGAGTTCCACAATAAAAAAATTGTTACCATTAAATGACCATCTTAAAAACTCTATTTCTCTGCCGATCCTAGTTAGCAAGTCGGTATTCGGCATACGTACGGAACGGCAAACGTATGGGTATTATTCGGATTTGTAAAAATCAAATTCGGTCAACTATCCGGTCTTCGGTTCGTGGTTCGGCAGTAGTACGGAACGATATACATACGTGTATAATTCGTTTTCCAGATATCAGTTCGGCCTCTAAAATTCGGCAGACATATATAATAAATTAATACTCCCTCCGTTCCACTTTAAATGATGTTTTTGGAGTTTTCACGCAGATTAAGAAATGGAGAGAGATATGAAAATTTTCCATCTATACCCTTGAGAAAAGTCTTCAAATATTAATTGTTATTAGTGCATTTAAAAAATAAACTTATAGTTCCAATACAATATGTAAGGGTGTAATTGGTAGTTTTGTGGAAAAATATGAAAACTTTCAACTATAATGGAACAAAAAACTAACCCTAAAACATCGTCTAAAATGGAATGGAGGGAGTAATTTTTTTTTATAGTCCTAGGAAAATTCCCCACTAACTTACTAGGCTCCCCACCAGTGGCTTGGTTAGAACATATATAAAATAATTGCAGCACGAACAACAACAAAAGAGTGGAACAATTGTCGAGTTTTCATTCAACTTCCTTGAAGTCAGGGGCTCGAACCTCCTATTTGTACATTTTTGGGAAAAACCAGTCCCAAGTTAAGGATAGGAGACTTGGGCTTTATACAAACCCTCAAATATGGGCCCAGTTTCCGTATTAAATAAAAAGTTGCTTTAAAACTTAGAACGTTATTTTGGGGACCATGATCCCATTTTGAGTATGGGTGCCCTTATCCTATTTTTTTTGTAATACCTAAACTATCTTTTAATTATTTTTTGGTTTTGATTAGTGAAATCATTATTGAAATGATTAAGAAAAAAATAACATTAACCCACCACCGCCGATTACCACCACCACCACCGCCGATTACCACCACCACTACCGCCGATTACCACCACCACCACCAACCATCTATTACCACCACCACCTCCGATTACCACCGCCACTACCTCTATATATGTAGCTTCATTTAAATCATTAACAAAGATATTCTCACAAACTCATTGCTTGTCATTCGTTTTTGGTTGAAAAAATGAAAAGTATCAAAATGAGTTGAAAATGGAAAAAAGTTGCAGAGAGGTTTAATGGAGGTTTTTTTTCTCCAGAGACATGTTCGGTTACATCGCAAAAAAAATTCTTAGCCGAACTAAGAGTTCGGTTATCAAGGATTAAATTTTTCTGAACCGAACTGAGAGTTCGGTTCATTCGCAAAAAAATACTTTTAACCGAACTATGGGTTAATTCCATTTATGCATTTGCAAGTGCAGTTCGGTTGGATCGCAAAAATTGTTAAGTTTTTACTTTAACCGAACGTTTGCCTAATTGCATATATGCATATACAAGCTCAGTTCGGTTGATTCGCAAAATATGTTGAAGTTTGCGAACCAACCGAACTTCTAACACTGGGTTACTTTTAACCTGCAGTTCGGTTGGGAACTTGATTGCGTTGAAGTTTGCGAACCAACCGAACATAGGTAAATGAGTTCGGTTAACTCGGAAAAATAATTTCAAAACCGAATTCTTCTCTATATAGCCAAATGTTGAGTTCGGTTTAATGCGCAAAAACGAAATTGCGAACTTACCGAACTCGTTGTTTAAAGTTCGGATTTACAACGTGGTCTAGTCGATCAACCGAACAAAACTCGTAAATTCAAGCATAGTAGTTCGGTTACATTTGATTTTTCATCAGCTAGCCAAACAAACAAAAACTCCATTAAATCTCCGGTTGGTTGCTGTGATTTTGGATTTATTAACTTGAATCGCATTTATCAGAAAGTTCGGTTACATGTTCTTCATATAATATAACCGAACTTTGTTGACATGGTTGAAATTTTTTTGTTACAATTTTGATTTTCAAGATATTTTAGGCCGTTCATAGCAACATTCACTAAGTTACAAGCATACCTTAGCACCCAGATGATGTTGTTTCTCCATATTCACCCATCTCAAAATAATTTTTTTCTTCATCTTCATCTTCTTCTATCACTTTAGTCACTCAATAATCGGAGGTGGTGGTGGGCGGTGGTGATAATCGGAGGTGGCGGCTAGGTTAGATGCTTTTGTTTTTATATTAGATTAAGTTAATTACAATTATTAGGTTAGGGTTAATTAAATTGTTAAGGGCAAATTAGTAATCTCATGATTTTTAGGACAGCCCTTAACAATTTAGGTTAGGGTGCCTTAAAATCAATGGTCCCAAAAAAAGGGTGGTCCCTAAAATAATGTTCAAAACTTAGACGAATAGGATCGGCGACTTCTGGTACGGGATAGGAGACTTGGGCTTTATACAAACCCTCAAATATGGGCCCAGTTTCCGTATTAAATAAAAAGTTGCTTTAAAACTTAGACGAATAGGATCGGCGACTTCTGGTACGGGACGTGAAAATTGCGTATAATTCGATTAATTCATAAAGTACGCGTATTGGGTCCGGTCTTTCAAACGGACGGCCGTATGATTCGCAACCGACTGATACATAATAATTCGCGAATTATTCGGCGAATTGCTAACTAGGCTGCCGATAGCGACCCAGGCGCATACGTTAATCACTTAAAATATTGCCTCAGGGTTAATCAGTACTACTCGTGGAACATATATGGTTTTATTCTTGGCTCAGTTCTTGGCTGGAGAGTCCGGATGCATAATTAACTACACTAAGTCACTAACTGTATGTTATTTAGAGAATAAACAATTGGCCTATGCTTAAATTGAAATGCAGATTATATTTATTTATTTTTTAAACCTACTAAGAATTTTGTAAACATTTTACTGTCAGCTTAGACTTAGTCTTATGGGATGCTAGTCTTGTAGTTATATTAGTAGTCAGGACTACCTCCTAAGTCTTATGGGAGTGTTAATCTAGCAGCTAGATTAGCAGTCAACGTCAACCCAACGCTGAATGCTTCAGCGCTTTAAATCTCAGTCGTCAGATCAAAAATAAATCTCTCAGCGCTGAACTATTCTGCGAAAATGTGGTTTTCCAAGCGCTGAATCATTCAGCGTAACTATCTAACATGCTAGCTCACATGCTAGCAACTGGTAGGAGAGAGAACTAGTGTTAACTTTTTTTGCCACACTTTTTTTTTTAATTGCAACACTTAGTACTAATTTAGCACTTCCAATCTAGCCCATAAGACTTAGTCTTAGTATGCCGAATAAATAATAATAGACAGGCCAACACTCAACACTCACCAATTTCGCCTGTAGTAGTGTAGTTTCTATTTATGATGTTGTTCATCTTTTGCATTATTGATCTGAGATTTAGAGTGTATTGTGTTGTGTGTAAGAGACTTTTCCTTCATTTGTGTCAATCTAGCTCTTCGCTGAAGTTCTTGTTGGTGGTCTAAGAAAACTCTTAATCAACCTACAGGCTGACATTGATTTTTTCTGATGAGATTTATCTTGCTTGGGCCTTGAGGTATCGAAAATGAAATGAATAATCTCCAAGTAACAACACTGAATATTCAAGTTTTAGTGCATGTTAGAGAAGCAGCCTGTTGGGAAAAGGTAGTCAAGTTTTGGCTAAGAAACTCAAAGACACTGTCAGTGTCTATGATGCTGAAGACATAATCGATGATATGGCGCATAATACTAGAACAGAGGTCTAAAATGGATATTCAACATACCGCAGGCGAGACAACGTAACCAAATTCCATTTCTTTGTCGATGCCACTTGCATTTCATGTCAAAATGGGTCAGAAAGCTAAGAATCTTAATTTAGGCGTTGGATCAAATTGCAAGGATAACTAGCAGTATTACTAGTACTACATGTAAATATGGTTTAATATATTTTTCTACTGTTAACTCTCATTAACAAAACTTAAAAGAAATCCACTTCTGCCACAAGAATAGAAAAGCCTTGTAAATGCTACCTTGCATGTATACTGCTCCAAGTTGACTCTTATCAACTTTACCCAAGGGCCGGCCCTACAATTCAACATGTTCCATGAAAGATTTCAAACAGCTAGTCCGTGGTCCGTTGGCTTACTTGGTTAATTTCAAGGTCATTCAGAGTTGATAAGTGGTGGAAGTTGAAGAACTATAAAATTCTTGGACTAGTTTTTCCACCATGTGACGTAGAAAAGATTACAAAGGAAGGTGGAGAATTTCCTAGAAAATGTACTCGAGTTTTGGTCATCCGTGTAAGTTCAATATGACAGCGCAAGTTGAATTAATTAAGTAATTCTAGGCCACGTGATTACAACTGTGTGCTTAATTCTTACACAAGTTGGCTTGTTGGGGTAAAATATGTCGCATTCACCGTAACCTAGAATGCAAACCGAGTATCTGGACTGTAATCCGCTATCGTCTGGATTATATATTATTCAATAGTCACTTATGAGCTGGTGAGTAGTCAAGAGGAGAGGTTTGATTGTTATTTTTTATATTTTTCTTGGGTTGGTAAAGTCAAATTCGTCTAGCTTTTGGTCTCTAAAGTCCAAACTGTGATATTCTCATTGTTTTTGTTTACCTTTCTTCCTCTGAGACTGAAAGTGTTTTTTTTTGTGTGTGTGTGAGAGAATTCCCTTCATTTGTGTCAATCCAGTTCTTCTATTTATTTATTTTCCAGAGGTAAGAAATGGCTGAAATTCTTGTTAGTGTTCACGTGTGATATTACCTCACTTGAATTTTTTTCCACTGCAGATTTTGGAATCAATTCCGTGAAAATGTTATTTAGGTGTAAGTTCAATTGCATCCAATTTGACAGCGCATCTCCAAGTTGAATTAATTACCTTTAGCATATAATTCTAGCGAAGCCTGACAAATTAGATGTGATGAAATGTAATCATTTGTTAAGCAAGATCGGCAAAACGAGCAAAAAAAAAACACAAGTTCAAAACATGTGTGAATGGAATAGTCCTATATAAAACCTCTACTTACCTCGTGGCGTGACCAAAGTGGAAAATGAGTACAGTCAAGAGGATGTGGAGGCAATTTGATTGTTATTTTTTATATGGGTTGGTGTCAGGGCAAAGCTTTTGGTCTCTTCCTAGAAAAACTCGATGGATCTTTTTGGATCCGTGTAAGTTCAATATGACAGCGCAAGTTGAATTAAGCTTAAGTAATTCTAGGCTTCACATTGCATGATTACAACTTTGCTTAATTTTACGAGATTGGCATGAACAACTGTTGCGGGTAAAATATTTTCACCGCATTTATTTCCCATTAACCATCTGGAAATCCGCTATCTTGAGGAACCTCTGGTATCTAAATGTCTTCATATACGGTGGGTTCATTCGGAAAATAGTTCATGTTAGGGACTTATGCAGAAGCTGTGAGTAGTGTGATTGTTATTTTTTATAGAATTTAAAGTCAAGATTAAAAATCATTGTTTTGTTTACATTCTTTCTTCTCTGAGACTGAAAGAAAATGTATCGGTCCATGGATGAAGAGTGAAGGTTACGGGAAGTAGTGAGTTTTTCATCCGTGACTCTTCATGAAGCGGACTCATTATCTAGACGCTCAACCAGAGAATATTACGTCGATGTTGTGTCGACTTGGATTAGCCCCGAAATTCATATAATGACAAGAAAATAAAGATAGTGATTACAACTGTGTGCTTAATTCTTACACAAGTTGGCTTGTTGGGTAAAATATGTCGCATTTGACGAAAGTTACGCATGAAGAATGCAAACCGAGTATCTGGACCGTAATCCGCTATCGTCTGGATTATATATATATTATTTATTCAATAGTCACTTATGAGCTGGTGAGTAGTCAAGGGGAGAGGTTCGATTGTTATTTTTTATATTTTTCTTGGGTTGGTAAAGTCAAATTCGTCTAGCTTTTGGTCTCTAAAGTCCAAACTGTGATATTCTCATTGTTTTTGTTTACCTTTCTTCCTCTGAGACTGAAAGTGTGTTTTTTTGTGTGTGTGTGAGAGAATTCCCTTCATTTGTGTCAATCCAGTTCTTCTATTTATTTATTTTCCAGAGGTAAGAAATGGCTGAAATTCTTGTTAGTGTTCTATGTGAAATCTTAATCGGGAAACTGGTATTAATGGCTTCTGATGAGATTTATCATGTTCGGGGTATCAGATATGAAATGGAAAAGCTCCGGAGAACGCTGACAAATATTCAAGCTGTATTACATGATGCAGTGAAGCAGCAAGTTGAAATAGAGATGGTCAAGATTTGGCTGGAACAACTTAAGGATGTTGTCTATGATGCTGAAGACATATTGGATGAATTTGCATATGAAGTTATGAAGCATAAAATTAATAAAAGAAACAAGATAAAGAGCTTCTTCTTGCCGTTAAACACCTTAGCATTTCGGGTCAAGACGGTTAGTAAAATTAAAGATCTTAACCAATTGCTGGATCAAGTTTCTAGGGAAAAGGAGATGTTCCATTTTGATGTTAGCGCATCCAGTACTACCCCGAGTAATGCTAATTTTCCCGGAAACAAAAAAACTATCTCTCTGGTTATTAATAAGTCAATGCTTGTTGGAAGGGGAGATGACAAATCAAACATAATAGACGTATTAATGAATAGCTCTAGCAATCAGCAGAATTATCCTATTGTTGTCATTGTTGCCATGGGAGGGGTTGGAAAAACTACTCTAGCTCAGATTATTTATAGCGATGAAGCTGTAAAAGGTCACTTTGAATATAAGTTGTGGGTGTCTGTATCCCGAAATGCTAGTCAGGAGCAGGTTTTTAATCAGCTTTTGGAATCCATAAACGAAAAGAAGGATGACCTTTCAAGCTTGGATGTCATGGTGAATAGCCTCAAAAAGAACCTGCAGAACAAGAGATATTTGATAGTCCTCGATGATATGTGGAATGATAAGCACAATGAATGGGACGATCTGTTGCAAACTTTGTTGCTTATTGGCGCTCAAGGAAGCAAAGTGATCGTGACAACACGAAGTATTGAAGTTGCTTCCAAGACGAGTTCTTTATATAGGTACAGATTGGGCAATTTGTCTGACAAAGAATGTTGGACTCTGTTTAAGAAAATTGTTTTTGTGCCAGGAGGAATAGTGAAGACGCCAAACTTAACCAAGATTGGAAAGGAAATTGCCATAAAGTGTGGAGGAGTGCCACTAGCAACGAAGATTCTTGGGGGTTTGATGCACTCTAGGAGTGATGAGAATTACTGGCAAGCAATTTTACACAATGAGATTTGGGAACACGTTGAAGGCGAAGAACAGGTAATAAGGGTACTGAAGTTGAGCTATGATCATCTTGCACCACATCTAAAACAGTGCTTTGCATATTGTTCACTATTTCCAAAAGGTGTTGTTATCCGGAGAAAAAGATTAATTCAACTGTGGATGGCTGAAGGCTTCCTTAGTCCTTCTAGACCAAACATAGAAATGGAAAAAGTGGGTAATGAGTATTTCAATAGTTTGTTGGGAAATTCATTCTTCCAGGATGAGCAAAAACACGAGTTAGCAGGAGATATAAAGTCATGTAAGATGCATGATCTTGTACATGATCTTGCACAATCTGTTGCTAGGAAGGAATGTTCGATACAAGATGTTAACAAGACACTACAAGAGGGAAATCATGGACTTCGTCGAGTAGCTTTGGTCAATGAGAACACAGTCTCATCGTTCCCTAAAGTATCGTCTAAGGTAAAGAAACTGCGCACGTTCATTTGCACCACACCGAAACTTGTTGATAATACATATGCTATGCAGATCTTCATGAACTTCAGTAATGTACGTGTGCTGTCCTTGAGCTACAGCGCGATCAGTGAGTTACCACCATCGATTTCCAAGTTAAAACACTTACGGTACCTCAATCTTTCAAACACTCTCTTATCAAAATTACCCAATTCGTTTACCACTCTCTACAATTTGCAGACACTGATTCTTAAAAATTGTTTCGAGCTTAAAGAGCTTCCTCATGGGATGAGGAAGCTAACCAACTTAAGAAATCTTATAATCTGCAAAACCCAAAAAGGTGAATGGATCCCTCCTATGCCAAGTAAGGTAAGAAATTTAAGCTCCCTGCATTATTTACCTGTATTTATTGTGGGAAATAAGAATAATGGATATGGTATTGAAGAGTTAAGAGACCTAAATCTACTTGGTGGTAAACTACAACTTAGAAATCTTGAGAATGTTACGGATAGAGAAGACGCTGAAGGAGGAGGATTAAAATGTAAGCAACACATTCTTAGGTTGGAACTTCATTGGACTGACAATAAAAGTATTAGCGCTGCTTGTCGTGATGATTCTGAAGTCCTAGAAGGCCTTCGACCTCACCAGAACGTTAAAAGGTTAGGAATCTACAACTATGCAGGTTCAAAGTTCTCCAGATGGATGATGAGTCCGGATAATTTGCTTCCCAACTTGGTCTTCATTACACTAGAAAATTGCAGCAAATGTGAAAGTCTTCCCCCTCTTGGGTTACTTCGGTTTCTTAAGGTTCTCATAATACAAGGACTTGACGCCGTGAAAAGTATTGGAAATGAGTTCTATGGTAGTAACAGTAGCAGCTTATCGCCTTTTCCTTCTTTGGAGGATCTGTCTATATTTCGCATGGTTAGCTTAGTGGAATGGTCAGATCATGTTTTGTCATTTTCTTCAAGCTTTCCTTGTGTTAGGCTGTTGAAAGTCAAGTTTTGCCGCAAGCTAATGATCATGCCAACCCGATTTCCATCTCTCAAAGTACTGGAGTTTGAGGATTGCAATGGAGAAATAGCAAGTTCATTGCTAGAGTGCAATGTACCATCTCTCGCCTACGTTAAAATTGAATCGTGCAAGGAGCTTGTATTTCTTCCTCGGGAATTGTTTACTGGAAATCAAATCCTACAGAATTTTCAAGTTTATAACTGTGAAAAGCTTCAAGGCATTAATCCATACGAAGATGCTCTGGAAGAGGAGGAGGAGGAGGAGGAATTACTTCTGAACATTCCCTTGAACACTTTGATATTCTACAATTGCCCTGCTTTAGACTCTTGGCCAGATTTACGGGGATTCATTTCTCTTCGGATGTTATTTATCTATGGTTGTAAAGGTCAGCAGTGTATCCCAAGTGGTATAGAGTTCCTCCCCAAACTTGAACGTTTGGTGATGGGCGGGTTTTCAAAAGGGATGGACTTGTTTCCATTCCCCGCAGCAGAAGATGGAATTTCCAAGAGTTGTTACTTTCCATCACTCCGTAACTTGGAAATATACGGATGGCCTAAACTCGGATGTCTGCCATATCAAGTTCAACATCTCACTTCCTTACAATCTCTCTGGATACTAGGTTTTGAATCAATGGTTGCAATGCCTGAGTGGCTGGGTAACTTGACTTCTCTTAGGGAGTTAAAGATACACTGGTCTCGCAATCTCAAGTGTATGCCTTCTCGGGAGCAGATGCAACGCCTCACCTCACTGCAACGCCTGCACCTAGTTGATTGTCAGCTTCTGGTGGATAGATGTAAAGAAGGGGGAGAAGAGTACAACAAGACATCCCACATTCCTAAATTCACTTACTATCATGAAGGACTAGCGGAAGAAGTAGAAGAAGAGCACAACTTGTCATAAAGCTTCGAGACGTTGCAGAGGGTCTGTTGTAAGGATGTAGCTTCACTCTGTATTGCCATCTTTTTTAGGGTGTGGTGGTATTTCTCAAGGGCTTGTTTTTGTTGTGTTGTAAAATTTCTTGTGGACTGCAACTAGACTGGTTGTTTTTCTAAACTATTCTTCTTTCTCGGACAGTTTTTAAAAGCACTAATTAAGCCAAGCCTTGGTCAAAAACTACAAAGTAATTGTGTTATTTGGCTTATTTAAGATGCAAGCGATCAACCAGAAAATATGGCAACATTCTGGCTATAAATTCTAGACATGTTGCCTATGCCTCTGAGCATGCAATAGTGGTCTTACACTCTGGGAAAAGCTATGGATTTTCTGTTAATGGAAACTGAACACAACTGCAGGAGCAGCCCAGCCTGAGCATTACTGAAGCTCTTTGAAGTCCGTATTTCGACGAACAAACATCAAATCACGACGAAGACCTTGGCTCTTTCGACTGCGATGTAATATATGTTCTCTTAATTTTATAACAAATAGAAACGTTCAAATATAAGTTTTATAAAAAACAGATAATGTTTCCTTTTCATGCATATTTGTATTAAAGTTCACTGGTGGACGATAAGTGTTTTTTTTACTTTTCTGATCAACAAAAGTTGATCAACAAATAACATCACATTCTAAATCGTTTTGATACTTCAGAGTATTTACAGAAAGTTTTATTACATCAATAATAACAGAGCACTGCTCTGTAATTGGCAAAGGGGCTATAGATCCACGGCCTTCGCTCAAATAATGATGCATTGCCTGGTCATCAAGCTCAAGATGAGAAAACTTCACTATCAAGGGACCATGGAAGTGCAGACTCATGTCCTGTAGATTAAGATATTATTAGTAAAGCAGTCTCAGGTTTCCTCCTCCATATTTTCAGATACAGAATTCACAAGGACAACAGTAAGACGTGAGTGAGTAGGACAGTGGTGGGGTTTACCATTTCAAGTCCACAATTAATATATGGTCTCTACTCTTGTATCGTGTTCTACAAAGTAACACCGTATTATGTAGCCACATCGCCATGATAGTGAAGGTTTACCAATCATAAAATTACTACTCTTATTAATGCATGAAATGAAAAGGCAACTTTTCCCTTGAACACTGTAAAACCCTAAATAGGGGTTTACGTAATTTGCCCAATAAGAATGAGGAAATGGTGAATCTACAAAACTTACCCATAGGCCTGCGTTCTGGCATGCTCACATATTTGGGGCATGACCTATGCTTTTCGTTCATTATACAGTCGCGAGGCTGTTGAAAACAATTGAAACTATTTCAAAAGATAAGTGGCACACAATGACAATGAAATTTAATTTAAGACAAACGACAATGAAGATTGGACTCTTCATAATATAGCAGCAAATTAATTTTCTAAAATCCTGTTTGAAAAAACACGGTCAGAATATACTTGTAATCAAGAGTTCCTTTGTCTATGTACAAAAGGATGAACAACAAAAAGCATTGAGCGTAATGTGAAACAACATCAGGACTTGATAGAGCAAACCTTGAAATCTTTGTAAAAGCATAAGCGAAGCTCCTCTATGGCACCATGTGAGCAGACCACCTGGGGGGTTGCTCCAAAAGCATTTTGAACGGCGGAAACAATGCCTCCCAAGGGATATTTCTCAGAATTTGAGGGTACATATCCTTCGGCAGCCAAAATTGCCTGGTATCAAAGATTTAAGCCACAAGATTAGCCAAATCATAAAACTTACAGCGCAGTCATATTTGTCTGTGCAAGTCTTTTGTAACAGTTACACTTTCACACATATCTACCAACTAGACCAAGCCTTGATCAAGCCAATCAACTATCTGAGTTTCCGTAAAGTATTAGTTTGGTGCTTAGCTAGCTATGACATTGAAACAAGGTTACATATCCGCACCTTTATTTTTTTTTATGTTCCACACTACACCGACATGGCCTACTTGAGATGATCTATGCTCTATGGGAAGGAGATGATCTTTGCAAAAATCATAGTGTTCTAATCTTTCAACACCATCATCCCTAACTTGGAAATCGAGTAATCGACTAAAAGAAAAAGTTTACATTGCTGTTGATTTCAAAAGAAACAGATGATAGCACAAGACATTTAAAATGGTAAGATTATTGTACAAGGGATCATAGCAAGTTTCAAAAAGAGCACGGACAAGAAAAGGAAGTAATAGCCAGCTTTTTGAATACCTACCGTGACGTTATACTTGAAGTAAACACTGAGAGTCGTTGTGAAGTACTGGTATTCATCATGAACTACTGGAGAAGAACATGTGCCATGCTTTTCTGTAATAACAAGGTTGGACAGAGAAGTATAAGATTATGATAGAAAGCTTATTTGATTTTTATATTACATATATGCACATGAACATGCATAGACGCATAATCAAAGAGATGCATTGAAGAATGAACTTGTCTTGGATGAGAACAGAGGCTTACCCCACTGTAGATTTGTGTCCCCGCAGATACATTCATGGTACAGTCATAACGGGAGAAAAAAGAATTAGCTAACAGCATAGAATAGACAAAGATGCAAATTTAATCAAATAGCCAACTTGTTTATGCATATCAATCACCTCATGGGCCCAGAAGAGTCCTCTTCCACCACTGCAGGTCGATGCCTTTCCACAGCTTAAGGACGGCCAATACTTGTCAAGATCTTTGCGCACTGATGAGATCTAGATGAAGAAAACCAGACATATGTATAAGTAACACATATGTCTGTAATAAGCTATATGTACTCAGAAATAGACAGTCTACTTTTTTACATATAGGAAATATATGCTCTATTTGATCAAATAGATTGAAATTTTAAATGCATAAACTATTTAAGAAAGTTCTCATAATAATTAATTGCCTTTTTGTTTATCGTCTTCTGCAATCTTTTGACCAAGCTTTACCGGCAGAGTCTATATAGTTTCTCCTAAATGAGCTCAATTGCTTCAAAATTCCCTCATATGTGTTTATTTACTTATGCTTTGGGACTCTTAAATAACTCACCCCCAATCAGCTAACACACACACGAGCGCAAAAGAAAAAAACAAAAAACACTTAAACCGAAAGCAAGAGACAGAATAAATACCAATTTCTCATCAAATCTATTTTGGGTGCAACAAGCTGGCCAGGTTCCATCATTGTAGTCGGGCCAGAGTCCATCTGTCACATAAAAAAATACATAACAAAGACTAAAATGAAGAAATGACACATGAGAAATTTATTCACAAACATAATTAAGTATACATGCTAAGCTATAAACCACAATGACGGTCAGATTTACAGTGCTAAAAAAGAACTACAATATTCAAAGAGGATGAAATTTGAGTTCTGGTAAAGGCTCAATACTGGATGTAATGCATTACAATGTCATGAGTTTCCTAGATCATGACAAATTACTAATACTACTATTGGTTTTCCGACATTTTAACCTACAATGTCATTAGGTTATGTTATTGAGACTTGGTCTACTAACAAACAATTCCATCTCTGTTTTGCAATGGATCATGTAAGCAGCATATAATGTTGTTATGTTATGAAGACTTGGTCTACTAACAAACCAGTCCATCTCCGTTCTGCAATGGGTAACGTAAGCAGCATACAGATTTGAGAAGACATATTATACAAATCATTAAGCACGATATTCATATTTGTCTTAGTACAAACTAAACCCCAAAAGTATACTTACGGATTGTGAACTCGGTTGGTCCATTATCACTGCAAAATAGACAAAAAAGTGGATCTTAGTGAAAACTACTAAATGCAAGAGATCTCATAACAGATGAAAATAAGTAAGCATTGCGATAACATAAAAGACACAGCAACAAGATTAATTCCCAATCATAATATTAACTTGTACTTCCTCGATCAAGGCTTTACTTAAAATCATAATCCATCACCCTAAATTCAGATTCACACTATAACAAAGACAGAGAACTATTTCCCCAATTGACAAACACAATCTTGTTACAGAACAATTTAAACAAATTTATGATCATCCATGACCATGACCTAATGGAAAATACCCAACAATTTCTATACAAAAACTTAAAGATTCGAATCTATTTTAATTGTTCAATCAAATGTCAAATCAAACCCATGAATCAAACGATCATGCAATCAATTCTAACCAAACAGAAACAACAATTTGTACAAGAAAACCCCAAAAAATCTAACCTACAACTCATACCAATCATTCAAGAAAAAAAAATCAAAACCATGAAAGGAAAAGCAAAAACAAAGGAAACCCAAAAACAAAATTAGATGAATTACCTTCTGCAACAACCATTACCAGCACAGCAATGTCTAGTATGTTGACAAATAGTACCAGGCCATTGAAGAGATAAAGCAAAGTAATCAAACTCTCTTTGTTCACTCAATAAACTTCTGCTTCTACTTCTACCATCAATTTCGACGAACAAACAAGAACTCAACACAATTAAGAGAACAGAGACAAAAAGAGTTTTAGAGAAAGCCATGGATGGATTGGATTTCAGAGTTTGTGTCAAGAATATATAGGTTCAGAGAGGACTTTGAAGCGAAGGAAAGGTCAAACTGGTCAAGTTTGGATTTGACTTAATGAATAATGTCGATAATACCCTTATTGGTTTCGTGAGAGGTTTGAGATAATGACAAGAAAGTGGGAGAGTAACGTGACGGGATTAAAAAGGTATTTAAAGTAGAATATACGTTTTCTAATAAGATCCTGTTGTTAGATGGATTGTGCCTTAAAAGCTGTGTTAAAGAGTGCATAACCGTGGGTTACATATGGCAATTACTGGGACCCATATAAGGGGAATCCTACAAACATTTAGAGCAGTTCCTATGCAATGTGGAATGTTTGTTCATTTTGCTCCCACTATGGACTCAACAAACATGAAAAATTTGTGGTTTGTTTATTGAGTTAAAAGATGTAGTGTGCGCTTGATAGAAGGTCGGGTGAGCTTGGCACCAGCGCTGGCGTGTGAGCCAAAAACGCTGGTGCTTGTCTTTCCTGAAAGCGCCGCGTTTTTCATAGAAGCGCCAACGGTTGAATCTGAACGGCTGAAAACTCTTGTGATCTAACGGCTATCATTTTTGAGTTCTATAAATACTCCTTATTTCAGCTCCAAATTCACACATTCTTCACTCTCAAATCATCTGCAAAAATGCCTCCCAGACTTCGTGGTGTTAGATTCACTCAACAAGAGGATTTAGCTATTTGTAGAGCCTTTATTTTTCACACACAAGATGTTGTCATGAGTAATGTAGCCGATTCGACGTTGACTTTCTGAGAGAAAGTTTTACAGAATGTTCACCGCTGAAATGGGGAACATCCATGGGCGTGATTCTCACGGATTATCGCATTGCTTTAGTTCAATTAGTATGAATGTATCGGAGTTCGCTGCTTTACTAATTGAGAATCACAAAAATAAGCTCAACGGTGAAGCCGAACATGAAGTGTTTCCCAGAACTCTAGTGATGTGGGAAACATCTCACGGCGGTCGTCCTTTTGACTTCCACGTTTGTTTCAACATTCTTAGGGTGCTCAACAGATACGATCCCTACATCGCCCTAGGAATTCCACCACCCGCCGAGAATTGACGCCTATGTAGTAGTTGTTTTAATCTAATGTATTTCTTTTATTGTCATGTATGATGTGGTTGTTCAATGCAAAAGATGTTTTTATTTATGAGATTGATGGTGCAATATTTAATCGAAGAAAAATTTAAATTACTTATGATATTGATGGTGCAAATGTGAAGACATCCACATGTTTGGTTTTAGATAATCGTAATAACACAAAATAAATAACAAACTAAATAACATAATACCATAGTGAATCGATTTGTCCTCCAACTTTAATCAGCCCACTCCGCCAAAAAATACTTAGGACATTCCCATAAATGCCTTCCATATGTGTCTTCTTCATAAGAAGTCCGCAAATGTATAAAATTCTTGCAATCGGGCTTTGAGCATCCACTGATTCTCTGTGGAAAGTGTTTGTATTCGTGATCTCCATATCCACAGTGCTTGCATTGTAATAACTCTTTCTTCAATTTGGCTTTAAGTTTGAAGTTTCTGCAGAGTGTTGCATTCTTTTTTTCTTCTTCTTTTTTAATCTTCATATCATCATCTAGCATATCTGATTCCTCTAGACAGTTGGGATCTTGACATTGCAAATACTTGAGCTTTTCCGGTTGTGATTCAATCACCATTCTGATGCGCGAACAACCTTCCCTTGGACACTTTGAATACATCCAGGGGCATTGTATAAGACTGTGGTTATCCATGAAACATAATGGACAAACCTCTTTTGCTTCGACACATAATATTTTCTTCGCTTTTCCTTTAGAAAACAAGGTGGATGTTGAGATAGAAATCTGGTGGTTTGGTTGAGAGGCCACCTCTAGTGTTGTATTTATGAAAAAAATACGCATTGGTAATTCAAACAGGTGGTTTTAGTAAAATCGCGCAGTTTTACTACAAACGCCAACTCCTATGGTAATTAAAACGGGCGCTTAAAGGAAAGTCGTGCGGTTATACTACAAACGCCAACGACTCGAGTTTCTTTCTAAACCTATAAATTCCATTACTCCCATCTCCAAAATCACATCTTCTTCTTCTTCTTTTCTAAAATTCTTAATCTCTCTCACTCTCCAGAAATGTCTGTTAGAAATCATGGCCCCAAGTTTACTGAAGAATAGGATATAACTATATGCAAAGCATATTTTTTTCATAGGGTTATCACTGGTATGGGCTTTCAAAACGTTTATTTTTAGGAGAATGTTTTTTCAATATTCGTTTCACTGACGGAAAACCCAGGAAACCGAGGTGCTCGTCGATTGCATGCTCATTTTCTATCTAGTAGGCTTGCAGTCTAGCCATTTCATACTCTTGTAATGGAAATTGATCGAGAAAATTTCATAGGTGTAACTGAAGATGAAGTGATCCAAACAGCTCTTGAAAATTGGGAGGAATCTCACGGCAAACCTTTTCGTTACGAAGAGTGTTTTAGAATTCTAAAAGATGGTCCATCTCAAGCACATTTGTACTGCATTCGAATGTCGCTCTCGGTCTTTACAATGGAAAAAGATGTTACTCTTGTTCGATGGTGGTTACATCGTTTGATGAGACCAATGAACAGTGAGTATTTCCGGGAAAGAGTATTGGGACATTTTGTAGCATCGCGGAACGAAACCATAAGAAACAGTAAGAGCCTAGAACTAAGAATCACATCCATCACCAAGGAAGTCAAACATTATACGGAAGTTTTGTGGATGGTTCACTGTAGCTATTCTGGATTATCCAATGAAGAACTTGTGAGTATCTTACCTTTGTCCTCACTGATCAACTGCATCATAATTCCACTGCAGATAGTCTCGGATAACGGAATGCAATTCGAGGGAGAGAACGTGAAAATGTTATTTAGTACTTATAAAATACAAGCCGCAAAGTCGACTCCTCTATATCCGCAGAGTAATGGACAAGCTGAAGCAAGAAACAAGACAATTGCATCCAATTTAAAAAAGAAACTAGACGGGCATCTCCATAATTGGTGCGAAGAAGTCCCGAAGGTGCTATGGTCATACAGAACCACCAGACGAGAGGCAACTGGGATGTCACCTTTCTGCTTGGCATATGGAGTAGAGGCGGTTCTGCCTACTGAGATCATGTTCCCCACTACAAAACGAGAAGCCTGAAAAAAGGGTCTAAACTCGGACATGATCCTAGCAAAATTAGATGACTTGGAGGAAAACAGGGAGATGGATCTACAACACATGACGAACTATCACCGGAGAATATCTCGTGAATACAACAAGAGGGTGAAAGAAAGAAGTTTCGTCCCAGGGGAGCTGGTTCTGTGCGAGATACCCCCATATCAAAAGGGACCCGGAGGAAAACTGGAGCCTACGTGGGAAGGACCTTTCATCGTAAAAAGAAAAGTGGGAAACGGAGCTTATGAACTCGCAGACTGTGAAGGAAAAGATACAGATAGTAACGGGGACATCGTATATGGCGAAGCAGAAAGACAAGGTCGCAGACTGGACCACCCATGGAATCCAATTTACATCAAGAAGTATTATCCAGCACAGCAATGTCGCAGACTGGACCACCCATGAAAAAAAAATCAAAACCATGAAAGGAAAAGCAAAAACAAAGGAAACCCAAAAACAAAATTAGATGAATTACCTTCTGCAACAACCATTACCAGCACAACAATGTCTAGTATGTTGACAAATAGTACCAGGCCATTGAAGAGATAAAGCAAAGTAATCAAACTCTCTTTGTTCACTCAATAAACTTCTGCTTCTACTTCTACCATCAATTTCGACGAACAAACAAGAACTCAACACAATTAAGAGAACAGAGACAAAAAGAGTTTTAGAGAAAGCCATGGATGGATTGGATTTCAGAGTTTGTGTCAAGAATATATAGGTTCAGAGAGGACTTTGAAGCGAAGGAAGGGTCAAACTGGTCAAGTTTGGATTTGACTTAATGAATAATGTCGATAATACCCTTATTGGTTTCGTTAGAAGTTTGAGATAATGACAAGAAAGTGGGAGAGTAACGTGACGGGATTAAAAAGGTATTTAAAGTAGAATATACGTTTTCTAATAAGATCCTGTTGTTAGATGGATTGTGCCTTAAAAGCTGTGTTAAAGAGTGCATAACCGTGGGTTACATATGGCAATTACTGGGACCCATATAAGGGGAATCCTACAAACATTTAGAGCAGTTCCTATGCAATGTGGAATGTTTGTTCATTTTGCTCCCACTATGGACTCAACAAACATGAAAAATTTGTGGTTTGTTTATTGAGTTAAAAGATGTAGTGTGCGCTTGATAGAAAGTCGGGTGAGCTTGGCACCAGCGCTGGCGTGTGAGCCAAAAACGCTGGTGCTTGTCTTTCCTGAAAGCGCCGCGTTTTTCATAGAAGCGCCAACGGTTGAATCTGAACGGCTGAAAACTCTTGTGATCTAACGGCTATCATTTTTGAGTTCTATAAATACTCCTTATTTCAGCTCCAAATTCACACATTCTTCACTCTCAAATCATCTGCAAAAATGCCTCCCAGACTTCGTGGTGTTAGATTCACTCAACAAGAGGATTTAGCTATTTGTAGAGCCTTTATTTTTCACACACAAGATGTTGTCATGAGTAATGTAGCCGATTCGACGTTGACTTTCTGAGAGAAAGTTTTACAGAATGTTCACCGCTGAAATGGGGAACATCCATGGGCGTGATTCTCACGGATTATCGCATTGCTTTAGTTCAATTAGTATGAATGTATCGGAGTTCGCTGCTTTACTAATTGAGAATCACAAAAATAAGCTCAACGGTGAAGCCGAACATGAAGTGTTTCCCAGAACTCTAGTGATGTGGGAAACATCTCACGGCGGTCGTCCTTTTGACTTCCACGTTTGTTTCAACATTCTTAGGGTGCTCAACAGATACGATCCCTACATCGCCCTAGGAATTCCACCACCCGCCGAGAATTGACGCCTATGTAGTAGTTGTTTTAATCTAATGTATTTCTTTTATTGTCATGTATGATGTGGTTGTTCAATGCAGTATGTTTTTATTTATGAGATTGATGGTGCAATATTTAATCGAAGAAAAATTTAAATTACTTATGATATTGATGGTGCAAATGTGAAGACATCCACATGTTTGGTTTTAGATAATCGTAATAACACAAAATAAATAACAAACTAAATAACATAATACCATAGTGAATCGATTTGTCCTCCAACTTTAATCAGCCCACTCCGCCAAAAAATACTTAGGACATTCCCATAAATGCCTTCCATATGTGTCTTCTTCATAAGAAGTCCGCAAATGTATAAAATTCTTGCAATCGGGCTTTGAGCATCCACTGATTCTCTGTGGAAAGTGTTTGTATTCGTGATCTCCATATCCACAGTGCTTGCATTGTAATAACTCTTTCTTCAATTTGGCTTTAAGTTTGAAGTTTCTGCAGAGTGTTGCAATCTTTTTTTCTTCTTCTTTTTTAATCTTCATATCATCATCTAGCATATCTGATTCCTCTAGACAGTTGGGATCTTGACATTGCAAATACTTGAGCTTTTCCGGTTGTGATTCAATCACCATTCTGATGCGCGAACAACCTTCCCTCGGACACTTTGAATACATCCAGGGGCATTGTATAAGACTGTGGTTTTCCATGAAACATAATGGACAAACCTCTTTTGCTTCGACACATAATATTTTCTTCGCTTTTCCTTTAGAAAACAAGGTGGATGTTGAGATAGAAATCTGGTGGTTTGGTTGAGAGGCCACCTCTAGTGTTGTATTTATGACAGAAAAATACGCATTGGTAATTCAAACAGGTGGTTTTAGTAAAATCGCGCAGTTTTACTACAAACGCCAACTCCTATGGTAATTAAAACGGGCGCTTAAAGGAAAGTCGTGCGGTTATACTACAAACGCCAACGACTCGAGTTTCTTTCTAAACCTATAAATTCCATTATTCCCATCTCCAAAATCACATCTTCTTCTTCTTCTTTTCTAAAATTCTTAATCTCTCTCACTCTCCAGAAATGTCTGTTAGAAATCGTGGCCCCAAGTTTACTGAAGAATAGGATATAACTATATGCAAAGCATATTTTTTTCATAGGGTTATCACTGGTATGGGCTTTCAAAACGTTTATTTTTAGGAGAATGTTTTTTCAATATTCGTTTCACTGACGGAAAACCCAGGAAACCGAGGTGCTCGTCGATTGCATGCTCATTTTCTATCTAGTAGGCTTGCAGTCTAGCCATTTCATACTCTTGTAATGGAAATTGATCGAGAAAATTTCATAGGTGTAACTGAAGATGAAGTGATCCAAACAGCTCTTGAAAATTGGGAGGAATCTCACGGCAAACCTTTTCGTTACGAAGAGTGTTTTAGAATTCTAAAAGATGGTCCATCTCAAGCACATTTGTACTGCATTCGAATGTCGCTCTCGGTCTTTACAATGGAAAAAGATGTTACTCTTGTTCGATGGTGGTTACATCGTTTGATGAGACCAATGAACAGTGAGTATTTCAGGGAAAGAGTATTGGGACATTTTGTAGCATCATGAACGAAACCATAAGAAACAGTAAGAGCCTAGAACTAAGAATCACATCCATCACCAAGGAAGTCAAACATTATACGGAAGTTTTGTGGATGGTTCACTGTAGCTATTCTGGATTATCCAATGAAGAACTTGTGAGTATCTTACCTTTGTCCTCACTGATCAACTGCATCATAAATATCTGAACTTGTTGTTTATCTGTTTTACAAATAACCATCGCTCATACCAAGTTCACTGAAGAAAGCGGAAGAGAGTGTAAGCATTTTGAATGTTATGAACTCTACCAAGAGAATGTCGCTGGATTAGATGTAGTTTGATTTTTTTTTATGGTTTATTAAAA
Organism: Papaver bracteatum; assembly: GCA_023529315.1. Taxonomy (NCBI): domain Eukaryota; kingdom Viridiplantae; phylum Streptophyta; class Magnoliopsida; order Ranunculales; family Papaveraceae; genus Papaver; species Papaver bracteatum. The sequence goes on from JAJJWX010001881.1 coordinate 966,070, forward strand.
TGTAGTTTGATGTTATTTGCAAGTTTAAATTGTAATAAATTTCACTTAATCTGAAGTGGAAATCTATTTTAAAATATAAATATTTTCATTCATTGATATTACTGCCAATTCTTTTACAAGATATAAACTTAGACAATAACAAAAAGTACTAAACAACTTCAATAAAAATCAAGTACAAATTTTGGCCTCCTGTTTATCTTCATTTGACTATCTTCCATTCAACGCGCTCTTTGATAGTTTCGCCTTTGTTTTTGAATTTTTTGTTGTTAACTTTCAAAACTAGATCTATTCTTTTCCTTTTGGTGGACCATTTTCTTGGAGCAACTTCAAAAACTTGCACTTCCCTCTTACAATTTTCAATCGTTTTAAAACTCCCACATATCTTAGAAACAGCAGCTTCAAATTTTGCATCGCAAAAAAGTGTGATCGCCTTTTCAGCTATTTCACCAACAAAAATTGAAATAAATTTTAAAAGATAAAATTCAAAAGAAGTGAATTTTGGTGTGAGTGAATTGTTTGAAAATGATGGTAATTTATAGAGGTAAAAAGTGAATTTTGTATTTTAAAAAAACTACCCGTTGGCATTTTTGCTACAAACGCCAGCGTTCTAAGTTCAATCGCCCCGTTTGTGTTTTAAGCACTGGCGCTTGTTCTTCCAATGCCGGTGTTGTTTCTTAGAACGCTAGCGTGTGTCGTAAGCTCTGGCGCTTAATGATCTACCGAACAATGCTTTACCATAGTGGAAAAACCTGTTTGGCCATCCACTTAGCTCAACAAAAGTTTTCATCTGACCATTACTATAGGAATTTCCCTTAGTAAATTCTACCTAGAGCAATTATACCGCGTTTGGTATCTGCCTGTCATGAGCAGAAATAAGAAGTAAAAATATTTTGTTTCACAAAAAGTTCAGTTTGGGAAAAAATTGATTCATCTTCCATCTTCACTGCAAACAATCTTGATGATAAATAATGATGAAGTTGATTGATCTCCTCATACTCCAAACTGTTTGGATACTTCCAAAATAAATATTCTGACACTCAAGTTAGTCTTAAGTATTTGCAGGTTATTTTTTAGGGTTTGATTGTATACCTTTTTTAGTATTTTTGTTACCCTTTTATAAGCTAAAAGGATTTCTAGATAAGGCTCCATTGTGATATCTTCGCTCATGTTACTTATCCAACCTGTTGACAAGATCGATTCTAATACTTTCTTGAATCATCCATAGGGTTTACGAGATAAATTTGCACACAAAATATTGATCAAGACTGGAGACCATGATTGCAGTTACAGTAGTCTGGGCTGGGAACTTGAACCGGCAGTCTGGCCCTGCCCGCTATAATTTGCATAGGGTACACACAAGTTCACTGTTTTGTTTTTAGTATTCATTCTTAACTTGTGTATCCAAACTATTTTTTGATTTTTTTGCTTCAAACAGCCTATTATTCTAGAAGTCAAAAAACCAATTTCTAGGTGTGTATCCAAACACCCTATTAAGGTTCTGAATTTAAAAATGGAAGTTAACGGTGGATGTCACTGTAGTATAATGGCACCAATGACTTGAGTTTAAAACCCGTTAGTATTAAATTATTTACTGATCAAAAAAAAAAAGTCCATACATGATGTTTTCGAAATTATAACATACGAATTAATAAGTTTCTTGATTTTGAGCATGAGAGTCTCAGAAGTCTGAACAAAGATCAATATGTTTCGGAAAAAAAAAATCATTTTTTCTTTTTCCTTTTATTGAAGTCATTCTATAACTGTGTTCTCAAACTAACTTCTGACTCTTTTGCTCCTAGAAGTCGAAAAATATTTTCTGAAGTGTTATCCAAACAGGTTAAAAGTTTCCGAACAAAATAAATCCATTAACAGTTATTTAAATCATTTTTATGTGTCATCAATAACTTTCAACATCCTATTACTACAAGGATGCACATACAGAAGGTGTTGTTCTACCTCCTATGCAGTTGCGTACAGATGCTAGAAGATCTCCTTAGTGGTGTCCACCAAAACAGTCACCACGAAAGTCAATCTAGATACGGTTAGGCAGAGTAGCGTCTCTTCTTATGTTGTTGGGACAGAATAACCTTTGCAAGTCCATCTGTGCAAGTACAGATACTGGTGATATCCATAATCCCTTAGTTGTTGAAGCGTCAATATTTCCTTTAGCTATGACCATGAAAAATAAATGAAATGATGGTCATACATAATAGATGACGTTAAATTCTCATTTATTTCCTCTCATGCATCAAATGATGGTCTGATTAGGATTTCCTTAAGATATATTGATATGTGGACCAGATAAGTCATATTGTCAATAAGTTTGATGAGGTTAAATTCTCATTTATTTCACGAGAGGCAAATAAAGTTGTTCTTTTTTTTTATATAAGAAAGAAATTTATTGAGCATTCAGCTTGTAATGATTTGCATGTCTTTTGCCAGAAGACTACAAAGCTCGGGATTGAAAGAGTCATATGCTTCAATACTTGAAGTTGTCTCTCTTACTGATTTAGCTAAAGAATTAGCAACTTGATTTTCTTTTCTACCAACAAATGTAAAAACACAACTACTAAAACTTGAGATAAAGTGTTTAATCTCTTTTATTATATATGTTTCTATTCTCCCATTGAACTAGCAAAGTGCTTCTTGTAATAGATTGTATGACCAGCTTTACGTCAGCCTCAATATGAATATTTTTTAGCCACTTTTCCTTTGCCCAATATAAAGCTTCTTGCACTTCCATACACTCTCCAGCCTCTGCACTTAATGCTCCATCTGCGTAACTCTATTTGATGCCATTGCAGGAACCTGTATGATCTCGCAAAACAAGACCAGTTCCAAGTTGATTAGTATCAATATCAAATGAAGCATCAATATTAATTTTGTTAATACCATTCAAAGGTGTTTTCCACAGTGGATGATTATCAGAATTATGTGTACAAGAATGAGATGCAGGTTCATGTAAATGTGGAGTTAAGTAATATAGAATCTTATGCATAAAAGTAGTTGGGTTTAAAGTAACTCCCTGAAAATCTACATCACATTTGTCCTTCCAGATCATCCAAGATCCTATCATAAAAGTGTACAAATTATTTTCCTCTATATGTGAATCAGTTGAGAACTAACTTATTACCCAAGCTGAGACTGTTTGGTAAAGATGTCTGACTGAATATATGTTGATGTTAATTTCCTTCCAGGATTTCCTAACATAACTGCACTCAAATATTATGTGTTCCATAGTTTCCTCATAGTGACCATAGGTGTCACAATGATTATCTATGTCTGCATTAATTATACTTAGATAGACTATGTTTAGTAGAGTGAAGTTCCATGATACACTTCCATGTAAATAACTTGACTCTGTGAGCAGCACTGCATCTCCATAATCGTTTCCACACTAAATTATTAATTGGCACCCCATTAACTTAGATTTATCTGTCAGACATAGTGAGCATATTATAAGTGATTTTTACTGAGAATTTTTCATCCTTAGCAGGCATCCGTATCATAACATCCTTCTTAGTTTTATCAATGAAGAGTTCTTGAATTCTTCTTGAAGTATTAGCATCAAAAAAATTATCAAGGAGAGGAATATTCCATTGATTTGTATCTGGAAACATGAGCTCAGTACCCTCACCATAATATCTGAAATTTTTATTTTGGGGAATAGGTGGATGATTCATACATGGGATCCATTTATCCAGCTATATTTTTGTATCCTCGCCATTATTGATCTCCATGAAATAATATTGTTGTAGGATCTTCAAACCTTTAGCAATTCCATTCCAAGTGTAGGAGCAGTTTTTTGCTTCTATATTCTGGTGAATGATGTCTTTAGATTTGAAGTATTCACTGCTCAAAATTTATACCATGAGATGGCTTGACTCATTGCATATCCTCCAATCTAACTTGGTTTGAAGAGCTAAGTGAAGTTTTTCCAGATCTCTAAAGGCAAGTCTACCTATATATTTAGAAGTGAAAACATTATGCCATGCAATTGGATTTGAACCTCTGTTAGATTTATGGCCCCAAAAGAACTTCATTTCAATAGTTGTGAGATGAGTTATGAGATTATTAGGAAGCTTGAAAGTACCCATATGATATACTAGGATAAAATTAAGAACACGCTTGATCATAGTTCCCCTTCCTTCCTGAGAGAGATTGATAGAAGACCATGTGGAGAATCTTGTTTCAAAGCAGTCCTTGATGCTCTTGAAAGTCTCTTGTTTTTAATGCCCAATAATGAGGGGTGAACCCAAGTACTTCTCTTTAGAATTCATTACCTTAACACCAAGAATATTTGTGAGAGCTTATGTAACTTCAAGGCTTGGTTATCTTGCTAAAATGAACAACAAATATATCAAAATTGATAACCTGCCCATATTGTGTACTGAAGTTGTGAAGTAATTCCAATAAATTGTTAACTGAAGAAAGGTTTGCTTAAGTGAAAATCAAGAAGTCGTATGCAAAGAGATAATGATTAATGGATGGAGAAAGTTCAGTCACTTTAATACCAGGAATGGATTTGTTTTCTTGAGCAGCAGAAAGATGCCTGGAAAGAAATTTTGTAGCTAAGATGAAAAGATATTGAAATAGGGGATCTCATTTCCTTATTCCTCTTGTAGGTGTAAATTCTTCACATGGTCTACCATTGAGCATTACTGACAAAGTAGTAGTGTTGATACATTGATGAACCAGAGTGCAGAAATTTTACAGAAACCAAAGTACCGAAGAACTTTCCATAAGAAATGCCAGTCCCATCTATCAAAAGCTTTTGACATGTCTAGCTTGAGTTCTAACCAACCAATTTGACCTCTTTTTTTCTTCATGGAGCGTATTATTTCTTGAACAATAATAGTCTTATATTGAATAAGTCTACTTGAAACATATGCAACTTGAAAAGGAGACACAATCTTAGATATCAGTGGTTTCATTCTGTTTACTAATATTTTTGATATGATATTGTATGAAGTATTGCACGGACCTATACGTCTGTAATCTGCTGCACACATGGAATTTTTCTTTTTTGGAATGAGTGAAATATAAGTCTCGTTGATCTGTCTTGAGATATGCTTAGACTCAAAAAATCTAGTGACCATTAGACAAATATTATTACCTACTACATCCCATTGTCTTTTATAGAAACCTGCTTGAAAGCCTTCTGGTCCTAGTGCACTCTAGTTTTCCATTCTTTTGAGAGTATCAAATATTTATTGAGATGAAGGAATACAAGTGAGACAGATGTTGTCCTCTTCATTCATAATTGCAGGAAAAATATTGTAAAGACCTTCTTCAAGTTGAGGATTTTATGTTGAGCTGATTTGCTTGAAGTGCTGAGATGTATGGATATTTTATCTCTTGTTTGAAGCCAGTTTCCTTCATGGTCTTGAATGTAATCTATGTTATTCCTTGTTCTCCTTTTATTTGCCTTTGTGTGAAAATATTTACTATTGTAATCCATCTCCTTTATGAAGTTATTTCTATATTTTTGTTGATAGAAATCACTTTGTACTTTGTGCCATTTGTTCAGCTCATTATTGATATTGATAATACTATCTTGAACATTAGAGTCTTGGGGGCCTTCTTGAAGTAACTTCAGATTCTTTTGTAGAGTGTCTAACTTTTGATTAATATCACCAAAATGCTCATTATTCTAAAGAGAAAGTTTCTTTCTTGTAATATGAAGTCTTTGATGAAACTGATAAGCAGGAGAACCTTGGACACTATATTTCCAAGCATTAGCAATAACAGTTGAACAATTTTGGTCATTGAACCAAGTTAGAAATAACTTAAAAGGATTCCAATAGTTTGGAACCGTGGCATCAGTTACAAGCATTATAGGACTATGATCACTCCTAACTTGAGGCAAATACATGAGCTTAGAATTAGGAAATTAAAAAGACCAACTACCATTACCTAGAGCCATATCTATTCTAGATTTTTTAGAACCTGTGCCTAAATTGTTGTTGGTCCAAGTATAGTTTTTTCCTATAAAGCCAATATCTTTTATGATTCCATTAACTAGGCCATCTTAAGAGGATGAAGCTACATTATGATTTTCAATGAGATGGAAATTCAAGTCTCCTAAGACAATCCAAGGATTATTATTAGATCTGCTAATTCTATGAATAAAGTCCCATTGTTCTTTTTTCTTACTGTAGTTGTTGTAGCCATACATGCATGTTAAAGGAAATTCAGGTTTACTAGGATCTCCCTGAACTAAAACATTGAAAATGTTACTATATAAATCCACCACATCACAAGTAAATCCATTCTTCCAAAGTAAGACCAGACCACCCGAAAGTCCTACAGGTTCTATATAAGCAGTATTTGGGTATTGATACTTTTTAAGAAGAGGGAGGTATTTGAGTTGGCTTAATTTGATCTCACAGAAAAAAATGATATATGGGTTTTGAGCTCTAATTGAATCACTCATATGAATTCTAGTGTTGGCCTTATTAAAGCCTTGGACATTCCATGAGATGATCTTCATTGTAAACACTGTACTTATACTATGAATAAATAAAAAGTTTGAAAAGACTAAAACTATCAAAATATGGACAACTAGGGTTTGTGAGCATTTAATGCTCTGTAGAAAAACATAATGTTTACATAGAAATTTTAACACAACGGATGAGCTCATAAATTTAATGAATTTGAAAAAACTAAAAAGATTGTAAGATAAAAGGAGAGAACTAGTTGAAAATTTATTTACGTGCATCTCTTTCTGTAAATTAGCAGCATGTATATCTTTCTCTTTGATCACTTGAGAGTTTTGTTTGTGTGTGTTGATATCAGAAGCATTGATGATGGAAGAATCTTCTTGAGTCACAATAGTAGAGCCTTCAGTGATTCTAATCCTTTTTTCAAGTCTTTTGGATTCATTGTCTTCACTCTCACCCTTCTTTAGCAAAACATCCATATTGATGACTTTACCATTTTTAGGTGGAACAAAGGAAGCAGTCTTGATAAATTTCTTAGGATTGGAATTTTCTACTGGGGATTTAGTGGTTGTAACATGAGTTATGTTTTTCCTGATATTACTTTCCTTTCCAAAGAAGTATGGCTTTTCATGAGCTTTAAGTAAGAGATCCTTTGCATCTTTGCAAGCAACTTTGCAATGCTTTATGACATAACATTCAGAGAAGATACCAGGTGGTTGTCTTTCATAAAAGAATTTGATCCATGGACTTATTCATGTATTAGTGATAGCTTTCACCCCTCTTCTAAGCGGATACGAGAGATCTATATTAACGCAGACTTTTACAGGGTCACTACCAATTGGTACTGCATCTTTTGGTTGAATAGTTATTACTTCACCCAGAATACTACCCATCTTCAAAACTGCATTAACATTCATATGCTCAGGCAATAAGAACTTGAGTTGTATCCAAAAAAGTTGGAAACCCCAATGTTTTTTGTAGTTGCGGATTATCTCACAACTACACCCTCATAAGAATCCATTAAAATGATTCCTAAACCTAATTAATTTGATATGAAACTAAGAATTAAAGTACTAAAATTATAAAGAGACACAAAGATTTTTTACATGGTTCGATCATTGTGATCTACATCCATGGTTCTTCACTAGTGATTGTGTATAATTACATGATTTTACAATTGAGACTCCATTAAAGAATATTTGGAGCTCTAGATTTTTGGGGAAGAAGATGATAAAGAAAATAAATCTCTCCTAACATTTTCTCCCTCCTCCTAAAATTATCCTCTTCTCTAAAAAGACCTCTCCTAATTTAACATTTGAACTACTATTTATAGTGAAATCTATACAACTATATATCTTGCGAAGTATCGCGAACTACTATTCAAATTCTATATTCGCAAAGTCTTCCCGCCTTTCTCATGTTTTGTTCGTCGTTCTTTATTGCGTCGTTTCTAATATTTCTTTTGCGACATTATTATGTTACGTCATACAATATTCGCAAGTGAAGGTTGCTGCGATATTCTGCTCCTACATCTTGCCTCTTTTTTCTTGAATATTTCTTGAAGAGCGATCTTTAAGAAAAAATCCGTTGTAGTAGTCTTTGATCTTTGTTGATGAAGGAACGAGCGAAAGAATATCAAACTCAAAAAGTATATACTTGCCTCTATTCTTTTGCGAAGTTCTGAAGCTTTAAGAAGTAATTAGAAGTATCTTCTTGCGAAGTATGAAGTATGAAGTATGCGAAGTACCTTTGAAGAAATATAAGAAGTACTTAATCCTCGAAATATATAAGAAGTATGAAGTATCCTTAAGAAGTATAAAAAGTACTTAATCCTCTAAATGTAAGAAGTACCCATCCTTAAATAAGAGTGATAAGTATTGCCTCTATTCATGTGAAATTATTATTCCATTTTTGGTGAGGATTCTTGCTGAAAAGATAAAGAACATAAGATATTTTCTTGAGTATCCATAGTTGCCTCTGTTCTTTATCTATGAAGGAGAATTCTTGAGAAAATGTTGAATGATTAAATTGCGTCTCTATTCTCATCTTGCCTCTGCCTCAAATGGTAACCCTGCTAACTTCTAAATATTTCTGCGAATTTCTGAGTTTTTCTGCGAATTTTTGAACATTTATTAATAATGCTGCGAATAGTGTTGCGAATAGTGTTGCGAATTATGTTGCGAATAATGTTGCAAATACTGTTGCGAATACTGTTGCGAATAATGTTGCAAATACTGTTGTGAATATTGTTGCGAATAATGTTGCAAATACTGTTGCGAATTATGATATTTATGTAATGATTATGTTATGAAATGCGTATGCGATGCTTATGCCATGAAATGCTTATGCAATGCTTTTATGATGCGAGTATGATGCTTGTATGATGAGAATGCTTATCTATTGTAATGTATAGCTAATGTTTGTGTTACTTAGCTTATTTTGTACGCAAGAATTGATGTAGCTCCAAATTTCTTCCATTACTGCACTATTAGTCTCTCATGATATAATATAATTAAAATATTAAAGATGCATCATCTCAATTTCATTTTAGTATATATGTTCGTAAGCTTGTTTTTCATTTCAATATATATGTTCGTAAGCTTGTTTGCTTACATTTAATCATGTTCGCAAGTTTATTTGTGTATTATCTTGTGGTCTTATTTTGCCTTCCTAATTAAAGGTCTTACTTTTCCATATTTTTTGTATAGTGTTTTAGCCTCTTCAGGAAGTGTTGCGACAATATGACAGGCCTAAATATTCTTGCGAACATAAATCCCCATGACATTGTCGTCTTGCGATGAAATCGCAGGACGTCTTTACACTTTCATGCAAAAAACCATTGATCTCATATTAACTTCTTTGTTATGTTCTACGAGTTCTTTATTATGTTATTTTTTTAGAAGGCTCGCAGAAGTACAATTGTTGCACAAATATGACAAGACTTTATGTTCTTGCGAACAAAAAGCCTCATGAAATTTGCGTCTTATAGCACGTATCAGCTCCCTAATGGAGGGTGCTTCCCTTTATCTTCCCCTTGGTTTCCCCTTCAAGGAAGCGTACATCGACCATACAAGGTTAGCTCTTCCCATCCGGTTCTTCCAACAACCAGTTTTTGATCGCAACCTCTTATCCTTTTTGCCTATAAGGCTTATAGTTACGAGGTTGCACCCTATGGGGTATCTTTGGGCCAAGTGAATCATTTTCCAAGACTTGTCAAGAATGGAAGATGTGCTTCAAACCCATCCGGCACTCTTGACTCAACCGTGTACCTCGGCGCCTTGATCGTTTTCTGCACTTCTTGAGAAAGACAGTATGCCTTAGTCGCCCAACCTAGATCATGTTACATCGCAAGATTAAGTTGAGAATCCAAGGTGTCTAACCCGGATAGGTACCCCGCTTTTGGGTTGTACCCCGTAAAGTTCCATGTACTCAGGTTCCTTAGTGGTGTTCCGGTGTCCCTGAGCCATGGTTATAGGTACCCCTTAAATGACGCACTTTAGGACTTTGCCTCTTACGAAATTTTGCTTCGCGAACTAGGGTGTACGCCACAAAGGTTTTCCTGTGTAAATTTTCTGCGGATCTCTTTCTTTTTTGGAGGCTAATCACAGTTTGCGTCTTTCTTTTACGAAAGCTAATCGCAAGTAAATTTTTGCGTCTTTCTTTAATGAAAGCTAATCGCAAATAAATAATTTTTATTCGTAAAAACTCATCACAAATATTTCATGTACATAAAATGTTGAATGTTTTCATAAAATCTTTAGTATAAGAAGTATGAGAAGTATTCATATCGCGTCTTTAAAAAAATGTTCTATAGAAATATATAAATTTAATTTTCTCTGTTTTTTGTAACTTTGAAGTCTTTGAAAAAATTTGAGATCTTTAAATTTTTGCGATGAATTCATTTTTGAATCTTGCGATTGTATCGCTTTTCACCAATCTAAAAATCTTTGAAATGTTTTGTAATCTTAGAAATTGTAGAAATCTTACGAGTATATCACTTTTGGTAAATAAAATCAAAAATCTTTTGTCTTCTGTAAATAAAATATTCAAGGAAATGATACTTACCTTTTGCGTCTTGTTGTTGTCTCTTGCGAAGTAAATGGCTTGCTTGTGAAATGAGAAGGAATGAGAATTGGATTTTTGACCTGCCATGAAACTCATACCTATGGTGGATTGCTGGCTATTCACAGAGTAGTTTGCTTCTTCCCGAAATAGGTCATGTTGATGCAAGTCTTGGAAAAAATATGCGAAGTAAACGTTCACGAAGTTAATTAGTTACGAACTTAAATGAATATTCGTGAAGTAAATGTTCACGAAGTTAAATAGTTGCGAACTTAAATGAATATTCGTGAAGTAAATGTTTGCGAAATAAATATTCACGAAGTTAAATAGTTGCGAACTTCCCTCTTCACGAAATGGATTCTGGTTACTTCCCTAGGGAAGCAATATACATCCATTGGATGCCAATTCCTGGCGAGTTGATCTTGCTACAATCTTCTCTTTTTTACAAAGTAATGCTACCTCGTCATTTTGTTGATGTGCTATTTTTGTTCACCTTCGCCGGTGAGTATTTAGCTGATGGGCTTTCGTCGGATTTCGTCACTGGTTTTGTACTCAGATTTCCACGAACTGTTTGGTTTTCCTCGCAAGTTGGTTTTCCTTTGAAGTTAACAATGTTGTTCAAGATGGGTTTCATTGCTGCCTCTTCTCTTGTTGCCAGTTGACGGAGGTACGTTATCTCTTCTTCGTAGATCTATTACTTCGCGTGATGTTTTCTTATTACTCCTCAACAAACTAATTTCTCCTTTATTTTTCCATTTAATTTTTCACCCTGATTTCCTTTCTTCACCAGCAGTGTACTCCGCTGTTAACTTCTGGAATTTGTTTGTCAAGAACTCAATGATGTTGTGAATCTTTCTGTGTTGGTAAATTGAGTTCTTTCTGCTGTAATGATGATTCGTTCACCTTCATCCCTTAATAGCGCCTCCACTCACGGGAATTATCTCCAAAATGGACGAACACTCATATTTCCAAAGTTGAGTTCTCTCCGCGTTGACGTTCGCGGATGTTTATTGATTCGCCTACATTCATATTTCATCTCAGTAGACGGAACATACTTTACTTCTATGATTTTCTTCTTAACTACATATTCTAATCATAACTATATATCAATGTACTTTAATCCGAGTGAAGATGCGAACGTTCATAAGTTAAATATTTGCGAAGTGCAAAATCACGAACTAAGCTGTTGTTGTGAATTGGACTTCTCATTAGTAAACCTGCGAAGTGGGCTGAGAATTGGAAAACTCCCTATTCGTTCTTTTGCTGTAGTTGATATTGGTAGTGAGAATGAAGCTTGCCAGTTCAGGAGAATCAAGATGTGAAGTGGGCTGAGAATGAAGCTTGCCAGTTCAGGAGAAGATCAAGCTGCTGCTGCCATTACCGATGGAGCTCGACAGTGATGTGGTTGAAGAACTTGATGAGACGTTTTTGCTAACAATCTGTGAAGATGGGAGAAATGGGTCGCGCTTGAAAATTGAGCTTAATAACTCAGTGGTCTTTGTTAATATCAAGAGATGTTGTTGATTAATTAATGGAAGGAAGTCGAGATAAAACAAGAAAGGTAGCGATGTATGAGTGACGGAAATGGCTAGCTTGAGTCTGCAATGGAAGATGGGTTTGATAGTTGAGCTCGTAAACAACAGGTTACTCCCAGTGATAGGATAAGTTGAACAACTCGAGTTTCAATGGAGTTTGGCTGTAGCTCAGCAGATGATGGCGGTGTTGAAGCTTAGAGTTAGATCGAGTCTCATTATTGTAGTATGATGATTGAGCTTGAGATGATTGCTGGTGGTGATGGATTCGACCAGAAAAGAGTTTCCTCATTCCTTCACCTTGATGTTTCTTCTCTAGTCTTCCATTTTAACTTTTGCAAAACTTTTAAATATGTATGAAGAATATTGTTGCTGCTGATAAGTTGATGTTGCTCGCAGTTATCTCTTTATATTGCTTTTATTTATCTCTTCGCAGCTTCATCATTCGTTCACAGGTTCATTCGCTAAGATAATACTCAGTCAAATTTAAAAAATTGCGCTAGGAAAGATACTCAGTCAAACATCGTTGCAAACATAGAATCAATTTAGTGAGTTTTATCGAAAAATTTGTGCCAAACCTTATCTTACAAAGAACAAATCCAATTTTCCATGAAAATTTGTTATGTTTTGTTTATGAGAAATATATGCAAATTAATATCTAATTTTCAATCCCAAATATTGTTGAAATTCAGCTAAAAAGTTTTCGAAACATGGTTCTATAATCAAAACTCGTTATGAACTAAAGTCTTGGACAGAAAATCAAATTCTTGTGTAAGAATAATTTAAAGTTTTTACAAAGTGTTTTTTTAAAAATTTTCTGATAAACAACTGGATCTAAAAAATTAAGAAAGTGATAGATGAGTTTTAGGGGAAGGATTTTTCTTCTCAATCTGCTGCCGGTAAAGGTTTCTTTGATCTCATTTTCTTTTCTTTTTTTTTTTGAAAGAGACACAAAGATTTTTTACATGGTTCGATCATTGTGATCTATATCCATGGTTCTTCACTAGTGATTGTGTATAATTACATGATTTTACAATTGAGACTCCATTAAAGAATATTTGGAGCTCTAGATTTTTGGGGAAGAAGATGATAAAGAAAATAAATCTCTCCTAACATTTTCTCCCTCCTCCTAAAATTATCCTCTTCTCTAAAAAGACCTCTCCTAATTTAACATTTGAACTACTATTTATAGTGAAATCTATACAACTATATATCTTGCGAAGTATCGCGAACTACTATTCAAATTCTATATTCGCAAAGTCTTCCCGCCTTTCTCATGTTTTGTTCGTCGTTCTTTATTGCGTCGTTTCTAATATTTCTTTTGCGACATTATTATGTTGCGTCATACAATATTCGCAAGTGAAGGTTGCTGCGATATTCTGCTCCTACATCTTGCCTCTTTTTTCTTGAATATTTCTTGAAGAGCGATCTTTAAGAAAAAATCCGTTGTAGTAGTCTTTGATCTTTGTTGATGAAGGAACGAGCGAAAGAATATCAAACTCAAAAAGTATATACTTGCCTCTATTCTTTTGCGAAGTTCTGAAGCTTTAAGAAGTAATTAGAAGTATCTTCTTGTATGAAGTATGAAGTATCTGTGGCTACCCTTGAAGAAATATAAGAAGTACTTAATCCTCGAAATATATAAGAAGTATGAAGTATCCTTAAGAAGTATAAAAAGTACTTAATCCTCTAAATGTAAGAAGTACCCATCCTTAAATAAGAGTGATAAGTATTGCCTCTATTCATGTGAAATTATTATTCCATTTTTGGTGAGGATTCTTGCTGAAAAGATAAAGAACATAAGATATTTTCTTGAGTATCCATAGTTGCCTCTGTTCTTTATCTATGAAGGAGAATTCTTGAGAAAATGTTGAATGATTAAATTGCGTCTCTATTCTCATCTTGCCTCTGCCTCAAATGGTAACCCTGCTAACTTCTAAATATTTCTGCGAATTTCTGAGTTTTTCTGCGAATTTTTGAACATTTATTAATAATGCTGCGAATAGTGCTGCGAATAGTGTTGCGAATTATGTTGCGAATAATGTTGCGAATACTGTTGCGAATAATGTTGCAAATACTGTTGTGAATATTGTTGCGAATATTGTTGCGAATAATGTTGCAAATACTGTTGCGAATTATGATATTTATGTAATGATTATGTTATGAAATGCGTATGCGATGCTTATGCCATGAAATGCTTATGCAATGCTTTTATGATGCGAGTATGATGCTTGTATGATGAGAATGCTTATCTATTGTAATGTATAGCTAATGTTTGTGTTACTTAGCTTATTTTGTACGCAAGAATTGATGTAGCTCCAAATTTCTTCCATTACTGCACTATTAGTCTCTCATGATATAATATAATTAAAATATTAAAGATGCATCATCTCAATTTCATTTTTTAGTATATATGCTTACATTTAATCATGTTCGCAAGTTTATTTGTGTATTATCTTTGTCTTATTTTTTCTAATTTCTTACTTTCATGCAGCCTAAATATTCTTGCGAACATAAATCCCCAAAACGTCTTTACACTTTCATGCAAAAACCCATTGATCTCATCTTAACTTCTTTGTTATGTTCTACGAGTTCTTTATTATGTTATTTTTTTAGAAGGCTCGCAGAAGTACAATTGTTGCACAAATATGACAAGACTTTATGTTCTTGCGAACAAAAAGCCTCATGAAATTTGCGTCTTATAGCACGTATCATCTCCCTAATGGAGGGTGCTTCCCTTTATCTTCCCTTTGGTTTCCCCTTCAAGGAAGCGTACATCGACCATACAAGGTTAGCTCTTCCCATCCGGTTCTGCCAACAACCAGTTTTTGATCGCAACCTCTTATCCTTTTTGCCTATAGGGCTTATAGTTACGAGGTTGCACCCTATGGGGTATCTTTGGGCCAAGTGAATCATTTGCCAAGACTTGTCAAGAATGGAAGATGTGCTTCAAACCCATCTGGCACTCTTGACTCAACCGTGTACCTCGGCGCCTTGATCGTTTTCTGCACTTCTTGAGAAAGACAGTATGCCTTAGTCGCCCAACCTAGATCATGTTACATCGCAAGATTAAGTTGAGAATCCAAGGTGTCTAACCCGGATAGGTACCCCGCTTTTGGGTTGTACCCCGTAAAGTTCCATGTACTCAGGTTCCTTGGTGGTGTTCCGGTGTCCCTGAGCCATGGTTATAGGTACCCCCTTAAATGACGCACTTTAGGACTTTGCCTCTTACGAAATGTTGCTTCGCGAACTAGGGTGTACGCCACAAAGGTTTTCCTGTGTAAATTTTCTGCGGATCTCTTTCTTTTTTGGAGGCTAATCACAGTTTGCGTCTTTCTTTTATGAAAGATAATCGCAAGTAAATTTTTGCGTCTTTCTTTAATGAAAGCTAATCGCAAATAAATAATTTTTATTCGTAAAAACTCATCACAAATATTTCATGTACATAAAATGTTGAATGTTTTCATAAAATCTTTAGTATAAGAAGTATGAGAAGTATTCATATCGCGTCTTTAAAAAATGTTCTATAGAAATATATAAATTTAATTTTCTCTGTTTTTTGTAACTTTGAAGTCTTTGAAAAAATTTGAGATCTTTAAATTTTTGCGATGAATTCATTTTTGAATCTTGCGATTGTATCGCTTTTCACCAATCTAAAAATCTTTGAAATGTTTTGTAATCTTAGAAATTGTAGAAATCTTACGAGTATATCACTTTTGGTAAATAAAATCAAAAATCTTTTGTCTTCTGTAAATAAAATATTCAAGGAAATGATACTTACCTTTTGCGTCTTGTTGTTGTCTCTTGCGAAGTAAATGGCTTGCTTGTGAAATGAGAAGGAATGAGAATTGGATTTTTGACCTGCCATGAAAATCATACCTCTGGTGGATTGCTGGCTATTCACGAAGTAGTTTGCTTCTTCCCGAAATAGGTCATGTTGATGCAAGTCTTGGAAAAAATATGCGAAGTAAACATTCACGAAGTTAATTAGTTACGAACTTAAATGAATATTCGTGAAGTAAATGTTTGCGAAGTAAATGTTCACGAAGTTAAATAGTTGCGAACTTAAATGAATATTCGTGAAGTAAATGTTTGAGAAATAAATATTCACGAAGTTAAATAGTTGCGAACTTCCATCTTCACGAAATGGATTCTGGTTACTTCCCTAGGGAAGCAATATACAGCCATTGGATGCCAATTCCTGGCGAGTTGATCTTGCTACAATCTTCTCTTTTTTACAAAGTAATGCTACCTCGTCATTTTGTTGATGTGCTATTTTTGTTCACCTTCGTCGGTGAGTATTTAGCTGATGGGCTTTCGTCGGACTTTCGTGTTGGTTTTGTACTCAGATTTCCACGAACTGTTTGGTTTTCCTCGCAAGTTGGTTTTCCTTTGAAGTTAACAATGTTGTTCAAGATGGGTTTCATTGCTGCCTCTTCTCTTGTTGCCAGTTGACGGAGGTACGTTATCTCTTCTTCGTAGATCTATTACTTCGCGTGATGTTTTCTTATTACTCCTCAACAAACTAATTTCTCCTTTATTTTGCCATTTAATTTTTCACCCTGATTTCCTTTCTTCACCAGCAGTGTACTCCGCTGTTAACTTCTGGAATTTGTTTGTCAAGAACTCAATGATGTTGTGAATCTTTATGTGTTGGTAAATTGAGTTCTTTCTGCTGTAATGATGATTCGTTCACCTTCATCCCTTAATAGCACCTCCACTCACGGGAATTATCTCCAAAATGGACGAACACTCATATTTCCAAAGTTGAGTTCTCTCCGCGTTGACGTTCGCGGATGTTTATTGATTCGCCTACATTCATATTTCATCTCAGTAGACGGAACATACTTTACTTCTATGATTTTCTTCTTAACTACATATTCTAATCATAACTATATATCAATGTACTTTAATCCGAGTGAAGATGCGAACGTTCGTAAGTTAAATATTTGTGAAGTGCAAAATCACGAACTAAGCTGTTGTTGTGAATTGGACTTCTCATTAGTAAACCTGCGAAGTGGGCTGAGAATTGGACTACTCCCTATTCGTTCTTTTGCTGTAGTTGATATTGGTAGTGAGAATGAAGCTTGCCAGTTCAGGAGAATCAAGATGTGAAGTGGGCTGAGAATGAAGCTTGCCAGTTCAGGAGAAGATCAAGCTGCTGCTGCCATTACCGATGGAGCTCGACAGTGATGTGGTTGAAGAACTTGATGAGACGTTTTTGCTAGCAATCTGTGAAGATGGGAGAAATGGGTCGCGCTTGAAAATTGAGCTTAATAACTCAGTGGTGCTGTTAATATCAAGAGATGTTGTTGATTAATTAATGGAAGGAAGTCGAGATAAAACAAGAAAGGTAGCGATGTATGAGTGACGGAAATGGCTAGCTTGAGTCTGCAATGGAAGATGGGTTTGATAGTTGAGCTCGTAAACAACAGGTTACTCCCAGTGATAGGATAAGTTGAACAACTCGAGTTTCAATGGAGTTTGGCTGTAGCTCAGCAGATGATGGCGGTGTTGAAGCTTAGAGTTAGATCGAGTCTCATTATTGTAGTATGATGATTGAGCTTGAGATGATTGCTGGTGGTGATGGATTCGACCAGAAAAGAGTTTCCTCATTCCTTCACCTTGTTGTTTCTTCTCTAGTCTTCCATTTTAACTTTTGCAAAACTTTTAAATATGTATGAAGAATATTGTTGCTGCTGATAAGTTGATGTTGCTCGCAGTTATCTCTTTATATTGCTTTTATTTATCTCTTCGCAGCTTCATCATTCGTTCACAGGTTCATTCGCTAAGATAATACTCAGTCAAATTTAACAAATTGCGCTGGGAAAGATACTCAGTCAAACATCGTTGCAAACATAGAATCAATTTAGTGAGTTTTATCGAAAAATTTGTGCCAAACCTTATCTTACAAAGAACAAATCCAATTTTCCATGAAATTTTTTTATGTTTTGTTTATGAAAAATATATGCAAATTAATATCTAATTTTCAATCCCAAATATTGTTGAAATTCAGCTAAAAAGTTTTCGAAACATGGTTCTATAATCAAAACTCGTTATGAACTAAAGTCTTGGACAGAAAATCAAATTCTTGTGTAAGAATAATTTAAAGTTTTTACAAAGTGTTTTTTTAAAATTTTTCTGATAAACAACTGGATCTAAAAATTTAAGAAAGTGATAGATGAGTTTTAGGGGAAGGATTTTTCTTCTCAATCTGCTGCCGGTAAAGGTTTCTTTGATCTCATTTTCTTTTTTTCTTTTTTTTTGAACGAGAATTATGCATCCTCCTCTTCTTTGTCTTCTTCATATGGTGAGATTTGTTGTAATTTCATCACCAACAATTGCTAATTTCTTTGAATCTTCCTCTCCAACCAGTAGTCATAATATTGATGAGATTTGTCATCTCCCTGTTTCTAGCGCCAATTATGTAGTTGCGGATTATCTCACGATTACACCCTCATAAGAATCCATTAAAATGATTCATAAACCTAATTAATTTGATATGAAACTAAGAATTAAAGTACTAAAATTATAAAGAGACACAAAGATTTTTTACATGGTTCGATCATTGTGATCTACATCCATGGTTCTTCACTAGTGATTGTGTATAATTACATGATTTTACAATTGAGACTCCATTAAAGAATATTTGGAGCTCTAGATTTTTGGGGAAGAAGATGATAAAGAAAATAAATCTCTCCTAACATTTTCTCCCTCCTCCTAAAATTATCCTCTTCTCTAAAAAGACCTCTCCTAATTTAACATTTGAACTACTATTTATAGTGAAATCTATACAACTATATATCTTGCGAAGTATCGCGAACTACTATTCAAATTCTATATTCTCAAAGTCTTCCCGCCTTTCTCATGTTTTGTTCGTCGTTCTTTATTGCGTCGTTTCTAATATTTCTTTTGCGACATTATTATGTTGCGTCATACAATATTCGCAAGTGAAGGTTGCTGCGATATTCTGCTCCTACATCTTGCCTCTTTTTTCTTGAATATTTCTTGAAGAGCGATCTTTAAGAAAAATCCGTTGTAGTAGTCTTTGATCTTTGTTGATGAAGGAACGAGCGAAAGAATATCAAACTCAAAAAGTATATACTTGCCTCTATTCTTTTGCGAAGTTCTGAAGCTTTAAGAAGTAATTAGAAGTATCTTCTTGCGAAGTATGAAGTATGAAGTATGCGAAGTACCCTTGAAGAAATATAAGAAGTACTTAATCCTCGAAATATATAAGAAGTATGAAGTATCCTTAAGAAGTATAAAAAGTACTTAATACTCTAAATGTAAGAAGTACCCATCCTTAAATAAGAGTGATAAGTATTGCCTCTATTCATGTGAAATTATTATTCCATTTTTGGTGAGGATTCTTGCTGAAAAGATAAAGAACATAAGATATTTTCTTGAGTATCCATAGTTGCCTCTGTTCTTTATCTATGAAGGAGAATTCTTGAGAAAATGTTGAATGATTAAATTGCGTCTCTATTCTCATCTTGCCTCTGCCTCAAATGGTAACCCTGCTAACTTCTAAATATTTCTGCGAAATTCTGAGTTTTTCTGCGAATTTTTGAACATTTATGAATAATGCTGCGAATAGTGTTGCGAATAGTGTTGCGAATTATGTTGCGAATAATGTTGCGAATACTGTTGCGAATACTGTTGCAAATACTGTTGTGAATATTGTTGCGAATAATGTTGCAATTACTGTTGCGAATTATGATATTTATGTAATGATTATGTTATGAAATGCGTATGCGATGCTTATGCCATGAAATGCTTATGCAATGCTTTTATGATGCGAGTATGATGCTTGTATGATGAGAATGCTTATCTATTGTAATGTATAGCTAATGTTTGTGTTACTTAGCTTATTTTGTACGCAAGAATTGATGTAGCTCCAAATTTCTTCCATTACTGCACTATTAGTCTCTCATGATATAATATAATTAAAATATTAAAGATGCATCATCTCAATTTCATTTTAGTATATATGTTCGTAAGCTTGTTTTTCATTTCAATATATATGTTCGTAAGCTTGTTTGCTTACATTTAATCATGTTCGCAAGTTTATTTGTGTATTATCTTGTGGTCTTATTTTGCCTTCCTAATTAAAGGTCTTACTTTGCCATCTTTTTTGTATAGTATTTTAGCCTCTTCAGGAAGTGTTGCGACAATATGACAGGCCTAAATATTCTTGCGAACATAAATCCCCATGACATTGTCGTCTTGCGATGAAATCGCAGGACGTCTTTACACTTTCATGCAAAAACCCATTGATCTCATCTTAACTTCTTTGTTATGTTCTACGAGTTCTTTATTATGTTATTTTTTTAGAAGGCTCGCAGAAGTACAATTGTTGCACAAATATGACAAGACTTTATGTTCTTGCGAACAAAAAGCCTCATGAAATTTTCGTCTTATAGCACGTATCAGCTCCCTAATGGAGGGTGCTTCCCTTTATCTTCCCCTTGGATTCCCCTTCAAGGAAGCGTACATCGACCATACAAGGTTAGCTCTTCCCATCCGGTTCTGCCAACAACCAGTTTTTGATCGCAACCTCTTATCCTTTTTGCCTATAAGGCTTATAGTTACGAGGTTGCACCCTATGGGGTATCTTTGGGCCAAGTGAATCATTTTCCAAGACTTGTCAAGAATGGAAGATGTGCTTCAAACCCATCCGGCACTCTTGACTCAACCGTGTACCTCGGCGCCTTGATCGTTTTCTGCACTTCTTGAGAAAGACAGTATGCCTTAGTCGCCCAACCTAGATCATGTTACATCGCAAGATTAAGTTGAGAATCCAAGGTGTCTAACCCGGATAGGTACCCCGTAAAGTTCCATGTACTCAGGTTCCTTGGTGGTGTTCCGGTGTCCCTGAGCCATGGTTATAGGTACCCCCCTTAAATGACGCACTTTAGGACTTTGCCTCTTACGAAATGTTGCTTCGCAAACTAGGGTGTACGCCACAAAGGTTTTCCTGTGTAAATTTTCTGCGGATCTCTTTCTTTTTTGGAGGCTAATCACAGTTTGCGTCTTTCTTTTATGAAAGATAATCGCAAGTAAATTTTTGCGTCTTTCTTTAATGAAAGCTAATCGCAAATAAATAATTTTTATTCGTAAAAACTTATCACAAATATTTCATGTACATAAAATGTTGAATGTTTTCATAAAATCTTTAGTATAAGAAGTATGAGAAGTATTCATATCGCGTCTTTAAAAAATGTTCTATAGAAATATATAAATTTAATTTTCTCTGTTTTTTTGTAACTTTGAAGTCTTTGAAAAAATTTGAGATCTTTAAATTTTTGCGATGAATTCATTTTTGAATCTTGCGATTGTATCGCTTTTCACCAATCTAAAAATCTTTGAAATGTTTTGTAATCTTAGAAATTGTAGAAATCTTACGAGTATATCACTTTTGGTAAATAAAATCAAAAATCTTTTGTCTTCTGTAAATAAAATATTCAAGGAAATGATACTTACCTTTTGCGTCTTGTTGTTGTCTCTTGCGAAGTAAATGGCTTGCTTGTGAAATGAAAAGGAATGAGAATTGGATTTTTGACCTTCCATGAAACTCATACCTCTGGTGGATTGCTGGCTATTCACGAAGTAGTTTGCTTCTTCCCGAAATAGGTCATGTTGATGCAAGTCTTGGAAAAAATATGCGAAGTAAACATTCACGAAGTTAATTAGTTACGAACTTAAATGAATATTCGTGAAGTAAATGTTTGCGAAGTAAATGTTCACGAAGTTAAATAGTTGCGAACTTAAATGAATATTCGTGAAGTAAATGTTTGAGAAATAAATATTCACGAAGTTAAATAGTTGCGAACTTCCATCTTCACGAAATGGATTCTGGTTACTTCCCTAGGGAAGCAATATACAGCCATTGGATGCCAATTCCTGGCGAGTTGATCTTGCTACAATCTTCTCTTTTTTACAAAGTAATGCTACCTCGTCATTTTGTTGATGTGCTATTTTTGTTCACCTTCGTCGGTGAGTATTTAGCTGATGGGCTTTCGTCGGACTTCGTCACTGGTTTTGTACTCAGATTTCCACGAACTGTTTGGTTTTCCTCGCAAGTTGGTTTTCCTTTGAAGTTAACAATGTTGTTCAAGATGGGTTTCATTGCTGCCTCTTCTCTTGTTGCCAGTTGACGGAGGTACGTTATCTCTTCTTCGTAGATCTATTACTTCGCGTGATGTTTTCTTATTACTCCTCAACAAACTAATTTCTCCTTTATTTTGCCATTTAATTTTTCACCCTGATTTCCTTTCTTCACCAGCAGTGTACTCATTGTTAACACGGAATTTGTTTGTCAAGAACTCAATGATGTTGTGAATCTTTATGTGTTGGTAAATTGAGTTCTTTCTGCTGTAATGATGATTCGTTCACCTTCATCCCTTAATAGCACCTCCACTCACGGGAATTATCTCCAAAATGGACGAACACTCATATTTCCAAAGTTGAGTTCTCTCCGCGTTGACGTTCGCGGATGTTTATTGATTCGCCTACATTCATATTTCATCTCAGTAGACGGAACATACTTTACATCTATGATTTTCTTCTTAACTACATATTCTAATCATAACTATATATCAATGTACTTTAATCCGAGTGAAGATGCGAACGTTCGTAAGTTAAATATTTGCGAAGTGCAAAATCACGAACTAAGATGTTGTTGCGAATTGGACTTCTCATTAGTAAACCTGCGAAGTGGGCTGAGAATTGGAAAACTCCCTATTCGTTCTTTTGCTGTAGTTGATATTGGTAGTGAGAATGAAGCTTGCCAGTTCAGGAGAATCAAGATGTGAAGTGGGCTGAGAATGAAGCTTGCCAGTTCAGGAGAAGATCAAGCTGCTGCTGCCATTACCGATGGAGCTCGACAGTGATGTGGTTGAAGAACTTGATGAGACGTTTTTGCTAACAATCTGTGAAGATGGGAGAAATGGGTCGCGCTTGAAAATTGAGCTTAATAACTCAGTGGTGATGTTAATATCAAGAGATGTTGTTGATTAATTAATGGAAGGAAGTCGAGATAAAACAAGAAAGGTAGCGATGTATGAGTGACGGAAATGGCTAGCTTGAGTCTGCAATGGAAGATGGGTTTGATAGTTGAGCTCGTAAACAACAGGTTACTCCCAGTGATAGGATAAGTTGAACAACTCGAGTTTCAATGGAGTTTGGCTGTAGCTCAGCAGATGATGGCGGTGTTGAAGCTTATAGTTAGATCGAGTCTCATTATTGTAGTATGATGATTGAGCTTGAGATGATTCTTTGGTGGTGATGGATTCGACGAAAAGAGTTTCCTCATTCCTTCACCTTGCTGTTTCTTCTCTAGTCTTCCATTTTAACTTTTGCAAAACTTTTAAATATGTATGAAGAATATTGTTGCTTCTTTGATAAGTTGATGTTGCTCGTGATTATCTCTTTATATTGCTTTTATTTATCTCTTCGCAGCTTCATCATTCGTTCACAGGTTCATTCGCTAAGATAATACTCAGTCAAATTTAACAAATTGCGCTGGGAAAGATACTCAGTCAAACATCGTTGCAAACATAGAATCAATTTAGTGAGTTTTATCGAAAAATTTGTGCCAAACCTTATCTTACAAAGAACAAATCCAATTTTCCATGAAAATTTGTTATGTTTTATTTATGAGAAATATATGCAAATTAATATCTAATTTTCAATCCCAAATATTGTTGAAATTCAGCTAAAAAGTTTTCGAAACATGGTTCTATAATCAAAACTCGTTATGAACTAAAGTCTTGGACAGAAAATCAAATTCTTGTGTAAGAATAATTTAAAGTTTTTACAAAGTGTTTTTTTAAAATTTTTCTGATAAACAACTGGATCTAAAAATTTAAGAAAGTGATAGATGAGTTTTAGGGGAAGGATTTTTCTTCTCAATCTGCTGCCGGTAAAGGTTTCTTTGATCTCATTTTCTTTTTTTTTTTTTTTTTTGAACGAGAATTATGCATCCTCCTCTTCTTTGTCTTCTTCATATGGTGAGATTTGTTGTAATTTCATCACCAACAATTGCTAATTTCTTTGAATCTTCCTCTCTCCAACCAGTAGTCATAATATTGATGAGATTTGTCATCTCCCTGTTTCTAGCGCCAATTATGTAGTTGCGGATTATCTCACGATTACACCCTCATAAGAATCCATTAAAATGATTCATAAACCTAATTAATTTGATATGAAACTAAGAATTAAAGTACTAAAATTATAAAGAGACACAAAGATTTTTTACATGGTTCGATCATTGTGATCTACATCCATGGTTTTTTACTAGTGATTGTGTATAATTACATGATTTTACAATTGAGACTCCATTAAAGAATATTTGGAGCTCTAGATTTTTGGGGAAGAAGATGATAAAGAAAATAAATCTCTCCTAACATTTTCTCCCTCCTCCTAAAATTATCCTCTTCTCTAAAAAGACCTCTCCTAATTTAACATTTGAACTACTATTTATAGTAAAATCTATACAACTATATAGCTTGCGAAGTATCGCGAACTACTATTCAAATTCTATATTCGCAAAGTATTCCCGCCTTTCTCATGTTTTGTTCGTCGTTCTTTATTGTGTCGTTTCTAATATTTCTTTTGCGACATTATTATGTTGCGTCATACAATATTCGCAAGTGAAGGTTGCTGCGATATTCTGCTCCTACATTTTTTTGTGTAAATTATCTCAGTGATATAATCATGAACAACCAATAAGTGTCTGTTAATGTTTCATGGACTCTCATCAATAACTTTGTTGAGGAGAACCCAGTTGCTGAATTTGAAGATCATCATGTTAGGCTCAACTTCAACTATTTTGACCTCTTGTTCAGAAATAAAAGGCCATGTGAACATGATGTAGTTTTCCACCACTTCTGCACTCATTATTCCTTCTATTATCACCTTGCCTATTTCACTTGCCTCCCATCGAGTTTCTTCACCTTCTTTAGTATTATTGCTTGCCTGGAAAGTTACAACTTCATATGTATCACCTAAATCTAGTGTAACTTGTTTGAATTTATTAACAAGTTCTCCAAGTTGGCTTGTGCTGCCTTCCTCCATTTTTTTGATGGTTTTAGGGTTTATGTGGTTGCAGGATAAGTGACTGTGATATATGGAAAAAGATATGTGTAGCTTTTATGTATGTGAAGGAGATAAGGATTATTATTATTTTGGGACTAATTGATTTTGGAATGACTTTTTCATAGTAGGTTTTGCAGTTAAATAACTGCATGCAGAGCAAAAATAGGCAACAAAAAAAACAATCAACCCTACTATTATGCCTTTTGACTTTTTTTGAAAAATTTCCAACGCAGGATAGTCTTTCGATATTGAAAAAGTGGGGGTCTAACAACACTACCCAATATTTCAATTAGCAATCTGTATGGACAACTCCGAGTTGTTTTCTAGAGAATCAACAAGACTCAATCAATAGAAAATACTCAAGGAGTTATTATCTCAATCTCTCAATTTGATTTACTAAAGCAAATATGATTCGCAAGTCTAATCAAAGAGAGATAACTTGGATGGTACCAAAGACCAATATCCAAGTGTCAATCAATTTAAATCAATAACCAAAAGGTCGGATATTCTAATTGATTGAATAATGCACAACATGTATTATTTCAATTATATAACAAAATATAATAAGGAAAAGAAATAACACAGATACCATAATTTTGTTAACAAGGAAACCGCAAATGCAGAAAAACCCAGGGACCTAGTCCAGATTAAACATACACTGTATTAAGCCGCTACAGACACTAGCCTACTACAAGCTAACTTCAGTCTGGACTGTAGTTGAACCCCAACCAATCTCACACTGATCCAAGGTACAATTATTTTCATACGCCTCTGATCCCAACAGGATATTGCGCACTTGATTCCCTTAGCTGATCTCATCCACATCCAAGAGTTTCTACGACCCAAAGTCGATGACTTTAATAAAAAAAATTGTCTCACACAGAAAAGTCTACAGGTAATAGATAAATTCGTCTCCCACGAATAAACCTACAAGTTTTGTTCCGTCTTTTGATAAATCAAGGTGAACAGGAACCAATTGATAAAACCAGACTTATATTCCCGAATAACAGCTCAGTTTCATCATCACCTCACAATAAACTTATTCGACGCAGCAAAGAAGATTATTGAGGAATCACAAACAATGAGAAGAATATGTTTGTGACTACTTTATCTTGCCTTTCGGAGATAGAAATCTCAAGACAATTATTACAATTGTACTCGTATGATAGAAAGATCAAGATCAGATCACACAACTACAAGAAAAGTAGTATTGGTATTGCTTCATAATCTCAATGAAGTCTTTAAGTCGTTAACCCGAATTTACAGAGAAAACTCAAGGGTTAATGGAGATCGACTCTAGCTTAGAAAAAACTAGTATCACACAAGAAAGGTGTGTGGGGATTAGTTTTTCCAATGGCTACAGTTGTCCTTATATAGTCTTTCAAATCAGGGTTTACAATCAATGTTATCTTGCTAATAAAGCATTCAATATTCACTGTTAGATGAAAACCTGATTAGATACAAGCTAGCTAATTTCTCTCAACTGTTAGATCGAAAACTTAGCTTGCCATACACACATGTACTTGACGTTTTGGGTTTGTGTAACCGTACCCAAACGTGTACAATGGTTGGCTCAATATTAGTTAACCAAATGGTTATCCAAATGATAACTTCCATATCAACCATATTCTTCTTCACCATAACTAGTCCAAATAACTCAAATGAACTAGTTAGAGAGTTGTTCAATTGATATGAGATCCCAAGTATTACAAGAGACACAATTGAATCAAAAACGATGTGATTCACTTGAATCATTAATCATGAACTTTAAAGCCACGGTTTGCAAAAGCATTCCTTAGCAGTTTAGAATAAGTTCACGAACAACGTTTTCATATATAACCTCTTGAGTTCACGGAATGAGTTCGCGGACTCAAGCTAAGCGGTCGAAGTTATAAACTCCAACAGAAATTATCGGGTTTGAGAGCTTCCGTCAGTTCGCGGACTGGGTTCGCGGACTGCACATGAGCTATAACTTTAGCAGAAATTCTCGGGTTCGAGAACTACGCCAGTTCGCTGACTGAGTTGCTGCTCACGTTCCGATTCCACTTGATCAACAAAGTTCGCAAACTTCGGTTCAAGTGCTAAGGACTTATACATATATGTGTTGCCACAACAATGTTTATATCCCCCAATGGTTATATAATCTAAACTCTCATTTCAATCATTGAAACATTCTCAGAGGGCTTTATATAGTTGTTATTCAAAAACTATTTTTCATCAGAGCGATTTCCAAAATGATTGAAACATAACATGACTTTCGTCACTAGGAAAAAATGAACTTGTCTAAAGCGAAAGCTTTACCAACACCCATTTCGAGAAATAGATAAGCAAGATATACTCAGCTCGAAATATCACATGTGCATATTCTTAGTCTATATAGATAAACGAATTTTGTCTCAAGATAGGAGATAGAGTAGATATATTTTTGAGTGATAGATAAGTTCAAGTCTCCACATACATTTTAGTCGATGAAGATCCACTGGTTCCTTGAGTAGTCTTTTGTCGTGTATGATGATCGTCATAGAGTTCTTGAGCTCAACTACACTTTCTATCCTAGTCCGAGACTTTATATATAGTAGACTAGAAATCAAGACTATATAGTTTTGATCACTAAGATTGACAAACATTCTTGAGATAAAAACGCATACGAGTTTAACTGAGCAGTTCTCTAACAATCTCCCCCTTTGTCAATTTTAGTGGCAAAACTAATAATACATATGGAATACAAAAAATATATAAATAAACTGTGTAGATCCTATTCCAAATGCCTAATCTTCAACAATACTCGAAATATTCGTCACTTCCAAGTAGTCCAATGATCCCAAAGGTTGTAAGTTTAGTATTATCGTTGTTGAAAATCTGGAGCTATAACAATGAGAAAAGCATCGGTTCTCAATCATTGTTACACAGTCTCATAGTATTATTACACAGCGTCAAAGTCCAATTGTACCATAACTTCAACAACAATACTATGGTGATACTTCACTCCCCCTTAGTCAATACTCCATCTCACATGGAAACCACTCCCCCTTACATAATGATCTGAAAACCATATGTATTTCTAGTGTGAACTACAATTAATTCATTATCCCCCTTTTTACAAGAACGGGATCCTAACGAAATTTCCGCAAGAGATTTTTCATGACCAAAGGTAAATGTTCTATCATCTTGTTTAGATGCAATCATAAAGCCGAGGCTAAATGCATTCATCAAGGATTTCATAAAGATACAAGATAACCCCTACAATATTGCACAGCCGCACTCCCCACAAAGATTTAGCAATTAAGCGTAAGTTCAAAAGAACTCTCCCCCATAAGATGTCATTCCCAAGGGAACAAAAAGAGCGACCTTAATTTCAATAGAAAATAAGGATTTCTTTAGACTCAACAAATTACGTACAAGTATGAATTTGGAATCTAACAAAAAAATATTCAATCATATTAACCAAGGCAAACTAAGATTAATTTGACTAAATATGCTCAACAAAAGTAAACTTATGGAGACTTAAATACACAATTAAACTATTCACAAAAGTAATCAATTTAATTGGCCACACTCAACATGAGAAAAATCTATGGAGTGCTAACTAAATAATCACACAAGATGATTGATTTAGTTCATTTGGGATCAACATAAGAGATTATGGAACCCCGACTAAGATTATCATAAGAAATGACAACCTTAACCGTACATGTACTCAACATGAGAGAACTCATGGAATACAAACTAAATAACCACACAAGTTGATTAATTTAGTTCTTAATGCTCAACTGATAGGTGTCTAAAACACCTTAATATTTATCTATTGTTTATGATTTCTTTGCTTAGTTTTCTTGTAAAATATGTATCTTATGTTTGTTTTTGAGTATTTAGGTACTTTGGAGTCATTTGGAACAAAAGGAGAAGAAACGGCGCAAAAGCCTCATCTCATGTGCAATGGCTTTTGGAGGCAGATCATTTCTCATTATTTGCTTTTATTTCTTCATTTCTGTCTGAAAAGTATGTCATCTTTAGTGATGCAAATTCTGTCTAAAAAGCATGACATCTTTAGTGATGAATAGACATTGAAGGGAAGAAGTGAATATGAGAAGTAAAAGACGGCTACTGTTGGTGAAAGAATTCAAAGAAGAAGGCGTTCATTTGGAGCACGAAAGGCGAAAGCGTCATTTCATGGGCGAACACTATCCGGAGCCCAGTCTAGGTTAAGGGGCTTCATACTCGGGTATCCCTTATCCAGAACATATGTGATGTTAGCACTCAATATGGGGTGGTTCTTAGAGCTGGGGCGTTTATATCCAACGTCATTTTCTACACAAGACCAAAAATTCAGAAAAAAGATTTCTCTTATCATTTGTTTACCTGAAAACAAGACACAGAATGGCTGCGACTCTTCATGGAGGAATTACTGAGTTCAATGGAAGATTGAAGAGAATAAATTGCCAGAGAAGAATCAGAGATGGGTTTTTGTAGTTACAATCGATAACTGGTTTGTATGATTCCGTCAACATAGAATATGGTGAAACTAGGGTTCGTTTCAAGATGGGTTTGAGCTGTAGATTCATGAACCAGAAATCAAGATGGAGGAGCAACAGTTACTGCTGCTGTTAATTAAGGTATTGTTCTTCCCCAAATTAAATTTAGGGATTCGTGGTTGATTTAAGTTGAGTAACATTTAGAAGGTGAATTAGTGTGGGTATAAAGATGGTGCTATCACTAGTACAAAAATTGCCTTCAGTCACGGTAATTTGCCGTGTCCAAATGTCTATAGCCACGGTAATTCCATTTCTGAGAAACCGTGACTAAAGCCTGCGAGGCCAAATGTCTAATATTTGGTCACGGTAAATTTCGAGGCTATATCTAAAATCCACCGTGACCACATATTCAATAGTCACGGATTTTCATTATACACCGTGACAAGTTTGCTCTTTAGTCACAGGATGCTGTAATACACCGTTACCAAGTTTAATCATTGGACACGAATTCCTTGTTATTTTCGTGACCAATTTGAAAACTGAAACATATCTAAGATTTTGGATGTTTAGGAACATTTATGGAAAAGAAAATGGTTAAACGGTGAAATATTCTTGATTACAATAACTAAACATGGCATTGAATTTGATAATATCTTGCGAAATCAACATAGTTTACATTTATCTTGATAAAAAGTTAATAACAAGGACATCTCATTATAATCTGTAGATATAAAAACATATACACGCATTCGCATTGATCAGAAAGAAGGGTGTCCTCCAATAGAGTTTCCTAAGGAAAGATGCACTTCCTTTGCATGCCTACTCCAGGTTTTACTCAATATGGTTGTGCCCAATCGCATTCCATGAGCTCCTCCAAACTCTGTCACTAGGATGTTTATTGGCTGCAAAAGAGAAAAACAAAACAAAGTGTATCCGTCAAATTCCAATACAAATCTTATATTGTTCATGGGGAAGAGAAATATGAACACCATAAATATGGATTTCTATTGCAAATACAGAACTTGCAAGTTTTCAGTCTCAAATCACGAAGTAAGATTTTAAAAGTATTTCTGGTTTTTTGTGCTCCTCCATTATTCCAAGTTCCACGACTTATCGATTACAAAATGAAGTCTGATGATTAACCTTGTGATACGACAGAAAAGAATTTGAAGATCGATATCCAAGGAAGATATATCTTGTAAGAATATTGAGACCAGAATCCATGTCAAGTGTAAAGGTCTACAACAGAACACAAAACAAAACAGAAGAGATCTAAGAACTAAGACTAACAATGTCTAAATGGAGAAAAAAGTAGGCTTACAAACAACCCCATCATAATGAACTCGATTTTACCTCGATCAAATGCAGTCAGAAGGGTTATCAAGTTTGATTGTGGCCAGCTTCTACAAGAAAAAAAGCTTCACGTATGAGATACAACACAGTTAATGACCACTTATAGAAAAACTAGACACAATAATGTCATAACTAAGCGATAATGTGAAAAGAGATGATATACCAGATAAAAATTGACTCCCCATCCTTAAATGGACGGTCAACTATAAGCTAAACAACACCTCCGACAAAAGTAAGTTTTGCAAGCCAATAGTGGTGGCCTTAAATGAAATAGAGAAAATTTTCATGCCAAACTAACTTTCTGTTTCATTAAGAAGTT
This sequence comes from Papaver bracteatum, assembly GCA_023529315.1. Taxonomy (NCBI): domain Eukaryota; kingdom Viridiplantae; phylum Streptophyta; class Magnoliopsida; order Ranunculales; family Papaveraceae; genus Papaver; species Papaver bracteatum. The sequence continues at coordinate 997,352 of JAJJWX010001881.1, forward strand.
ACAGCAATAGTTTACGAACCTTCACAGTTCATCCCACTGAACAAACTCAACATGGATTTACAGTATATAAAAATAGCATTAACAACCCTTGATTTGGTATTATGCGTCCAACTTTTCAGATAATTCGATGAAAGAAATGCAGGAGACAAGTAATCACACGACTTAAACTTAGTACAAATATATACTTCGTACTTATTTAATATCTTATCCAAGGAGACAAAGAGTTACCTGCAATTGAACTACATATAACTGAATGACAACGAAACCAGAGATTTAAAATCTCATATGAAAAGGCCTCGTTGGGTATATCTTATAAGTACTGTTGTAAACGTTAAGTTAAGTATATCATATACAGTGAATCAAGCACCAAGGAATGAGGAGAGTAATCCCAGGAATGAAATTTATATACTTTTAGCATTTCAATCATTAATAACAAAAAAAAAAACAACTCACAAACCTTTCAGAATGGGAACCCAAGTGTTCATGACCAAGCGAATCAAACTCTGTCATTGATGCTTCCTGCTGGAACCTAGCCTCACCCATGACAACCTGATTGTATCTGTGCGAGATACAATATCAACTTCATCACTCCTGCTTATCTTAGTACTGCATACCTACACAAAAAAAAATCGAAGAGTAAGTTTTACTGCTAATACAGCAGTACTAAAACAGATAAGACCTGAACATTACTGATATAAATTCGTTCAGGTTAACTTGTCTCCATTTTTTAATCCCAAATAGATAGGATCACAGATTAATTCAATAACTAAGTTCACATCTGCATTACTAAGCTACAAGTTTCAAGATTGTCAAATAAGTAGACCACAAGCAGAAGATTAGAGGTTCACCAATATGGGAACCTTTCAGTGAAAAATTCCAGGGAAGCTTAAATCAAGGTTAACTAATTTATACCCATATGGAATTTATATAGTAACGATACTAAGATATCAAATGCAAACCAGTCGGTTTTGTCATCTATGAAGAAGGGGAATCTGAGATTTATACAGTGTGATTCTGCAAGGCCTTATTAGTGCGAGAATCTAAGGTCTTGACTGGACTAGTTTCCAGTGTGATCTTTAGGTTCACTGTCAAAGAAACATGGAAAGATAATTCATCTTGAAAATAGGTATTAACACAAAATATAAAGACAAGGAAGAAACAAACTTGCTTTCATATAAAGAGAAAAGGCATGGATCTCCGACACTTAGCAATGCTTATCTTATGGTACCTACTTTTAAATTTCAAATACAATCAAAATTGCAGAAATAATTCACCTTGATCTCAAATAAGAAAACTCTAGAATACAATGTATCCCTGATTTAATACTTGATTACAATATTACATCTATTCACCAAGAACTTGATAAAGATTGCAGACTCTTACCAGAAAAAAAAATCAATTCACTCGAACTTAATCGAACACTCTAAAATTGTTTCCCTAATTCAATAAGAAAATAAATAATTCACCCAAAAAAAAAAAGTCAGTAAACACAGAGATAACCTAACCGCACAACAATTAAAAAAAATAAAAAAACCAAAAATCGCACATAAAAAGTTGGTGGAGATCCAAAAACACTCCAAGAAAAAATTACTTGCATTGTTACCTTAAAATATTAAAAGAGAAAACCTTCATGTTCACTGGGTTTTCCTCTAATTTTAACCAATTTTTTTTTTCCAACTATGTAATTGAGATATATAGATGGACAAAGAGATACAAAATTGGTTTTCTGATTGGAACTTCCGAATCGTACTCGAAAAAAGATTCAAATCAGATCGGGCATGCAATTAGAAAAATAAGGGTTTCATTTGATTATGAACGACAGAGAAGAAGATTGCTCGGAAGAATGAGTTATGGGAAGTAGTAGGATAAACTGTAAATTGGAGTTGTAGGTAGGTCGTGGGAGATTAGAAAATGTGGGTTAAGAAACCGAAGTACAGTTCTAACTTTTGATCGTGTGTTCGTGTTTAAGTAAATGTGGATCGATGGATATTATTAGACCCGCGGCGACCATGCCCGTGTCCAAAGATAAGAAGTGGTCATGATTACACATTTATCCTTGGATAAACAAAACTTTAGTCTCATTTATAGTAATTACCGTGACAAGGATAGTGGTAATGGGTTTTGAGCTGTGATAATGATGTTGCAACTGAAGAGGAATTTGTGGGGTTGTATTGATGATGTTCATTGAGTTGGCTTGGAGAGTTTAACCTGATTCAGTTAAGAAGGTTTGAGAAGAGCAGCTGAGAATATTATGGGTTTGCGGTGCTGCTTCTGCTGATCTTCATCTGATTGAGAAATGGAAATAGGGTGAATCTAAAGTCTAGGTTTGAGTTGGAGTCTGTGATTGAATAAGTGGAGGAGTAATGGAGGAAGGTTTGTGCTGCTAGAATGAAGGGCTCTAAATGGTTTTGATGTTCATCTGCCAAGGTTTCACAATGATTTCGATTGAAAGAAATGAACAAGTCTGTGCTCGAGTATCTGGCAGTTGTGTGTAAAAATGCGGAGTGGGTATTGGTTGTCTGTGTTGTTGATACTAGTGATGAAATGAGGATGAAAAGATGGTGGAGATGTAACATTACAAGAATGTTGGTTTGTTGGTGGTATTGCAGGTGTTGGCTTGAGGTTCTAGTGATGCGATGCTACAAACAGGGAGCAGCTGAATTGATGGTTCAGCTGAATGCCGCATGAATTTGTTGTGTGTGAAGGAATTGCAGGTGCAGAATGAGAGAAATTGCTCAAGTACTGACGATGGAAATGTTTCTGATGCTGTAATGGAAACATAGAAGGTTATGGAGGTGCTTAGATGATTTTGCAGCTCAACTTTCAATGAATTATGCAGGGGACTAATTGCATGGAAGTGTGGTGGTGATGTGTGGAATGGTGTTATAGCTCACGAACTGGTGGTGTTTTGTCTACTAGTGCTGCCATTTTGAGCAGCATTATATTAATGCTCTCATTGCATGTGACAAAAAATAGGGTGCAGCCGAGTAGAAGGCATATAACAGTTGCAGGGAACTAAAACTGGGAAAGATTGAAGCAACATAAATGGTGTCACTAACAGCTGGAATGTAGCAGGTTGGACTGATGGTATTGCAGTTGGTAGAAATGAATGAATGGGATGAGAATGAACTGCCAGTATGAATTGGTGCTGGTAGTTGCATTTGAGCAAGAATAACGCAGGGTATGAGTTGCTGCTGTCGAGATCTGCAGGGGAGATCTATGTTGAGCTAAAATGGGGAGTATGGCTTAAACAGATGGTGGTACATGATGTGGTGCTATGTTATGGAATTGGTGGTGCTAGGAAGTATTGAAGTTGCTGAGAAAGAACCAGGTGAATGGATGCAATGATGCTTAAGAAGATGGAGGTGGTGAGACTAAGTTGGGATCGAGTGCTAGTGTTATTGAACATGTGGAGTTATGGGATGAGTCGAGAAGACTGCATTACAAGAAAAAAGCGGAGAAGTTGCAGATGTGTTGCATTGAGTAGGTGGAATGAAAGCTTGAATGGCCATCATGGCTGGGAATGAAGTGCAGGGAAGGCATAGCCATCATGGCTAGACAGCAAGCTCAAGCCTGTGCAAATGGCTTTGGCCTGGCAAGTTAGCTGATTTACGCTGACTCTGACTCTCAGTTTTGACTCGGTGTGCTTGACCCGAGTTGACTCAACCTGATTCGGTCTGACCGAGTTGGACCGCTAACCGGTTTGACTTTTCAGGTGGCCGGCGTCGACTTTCCGGTCAAATTCCGGCGGTGAACCCAGTTTTCCGGTGACAGTTTTTGGGACTTATTTTCTTCATGGGTTTCTCACACATATCGTCTTGGTGGATTTTCATCTATTGGACTTTTGAAGAGTTGGACCTAATTTTGGAGAAAAGCTACAAAAGGAGAAGTTTTACTTCTTTTGAGGGTATTACATATTATTCTTGGAGTTCTGGAGATAGACTCTGAAACTTACGCTTCTAGGGTTTGCTTTCGTTTCATCTTCTTTCATTTATTATTATTGATTATGATGAACTCCATAGCTATGTGTAGCTAATTTATTATATATTGGTTAAGGATGTAGTCCTATTTCTAAAACTTGTGCTTGATTAATGCATTAGTTTTCTCTCTTGATTATCGTTCATATCTCTACTGTTTTTAATATCACATGATTGATGTATTGTGATAGGATTTTGGTATTTGTTTAGTTAAGTGGCCAATTAATTGAACTTGCATCTTGTCCATAGCTATTTTAGGGTTTTTCATCGAGCGATAGCCCCAAATACAAGTAGCATGATATGATTACGGTTTGTAGTGATACACTCTTGTAATCATATGTAAAGTTTGACCTTTGTCCGAATTGTCATGCACAATGTATGACAATTGCATTGATTAGCCTATTTCCCAAACTTAATGCTCCTAGGAATTGAACTTAATTAGCGCAAGGCGTTAGGTTATTCTTTAGGTAGAATTCGCATACGCATCTCTAATGTGTGTGTTGGTGAACTTAGGAAATTTTCAGATTATCTTGCTCTCTTGATATTCTAGGATTTTGATAATAAAAGAGATTAAATTGTAATTCTAATCATACATGCAAGCACATATTTAAGATTGAAGATGAATTCCTTGACCAATATCTTTCTCTCATTGATTACTTCCAATTATTTAATTTGCTTTTATTTTACTTTTATTGTACAAAAATCAGAAATCCCCCCTTTTGGTTACTAAGAAACTAGAATTTGATAACAACAATCGCCTCTCTGTGGATACGAACTCTTCCTTACTTTATACTTCATTTATATTTTGTTGAGTAAGAAAATGAATTATTTTTGACGCATACGACTGCGATCAAATTTTGCCGCCGTTGTAGGGGAGGCATTCGGCTAGTTATTAAGTTTTTAGTTTCTTTTTATTATTTCTTCTTGCATATTTGCTTTTCGTTTCTTGTCTTGTTTCTCACTTGTTTGCGAGAATTGTTTTCAGGTACCTAATCCCTGGATTCTAAAGATTGTAATTATCCAAGGTGCGGGATAGCTACTCGAAAAGGCACAATACTCCAACCAAGGAAAGGCACAACGGAAGAAGAAAAGTTGGAAGTAGAACACGATACTTTCCAGCAAGTAGAAGAAAAAGTTGTAGAATAAGAGGTTCCGGTTGAACAAGAACCACCTTTTGAAGAAGAAGAAGAAGCAATGGGTGACGCAAATCGTACACTCAAGGACTTGGCTTCTCACAAGCTTGATACTCAGCAGGGTTGTATTCAAACAAACTCTACTTTTGAGATCAATCCGGGGTTGCTTAGAGAATTACCTAAGTTCCATGGTATGGTGAATGAAGATCCAAACAAGAATCTTATGGACTTCCACACCATTGTCACGGCTATGCTTCCAGCGGATGTTGAGGCGGATGGTGCTATGTTGAAAGTGTTTCGATTCTCTTTGGCGGATAGTGCTAAGGATTGGTTATACTATTTGCCTTCCGGAAGTGTCACAACATGGAATGGGCTGAAGAAACTCTTTCTAGAGAGATATTTTCCTGCATCAAAGGCTACTCAAATTCGCAAGGAGATTTTCGGAATGAAGAAAAATGTGGGAGAATCCTTATATGATTGTTGGGAACGATATAAGAGATTAGTGGCAAGCTGCCCTCACCACCAATTCAGCGACGCTATGATTATCCAATACTTCTATGAAGGACTCCAATCAAGTGATAGGAATCTTATTGACGCTGCGGGTGGTGGTGCACTAGTGAGCAAGATGGTGGCACAAGCTAGAGAGTTGATTGAGAATATGGCAGAAAACTCCCAACAATTTTTGAGTCGTGGCTCGAATGTGCTTCTTAGGAGAGTAAATGAAGTGAGCGAGGTCGAGGAACTTCGTCAACAAATGGGTAACATAATAGTAATGTTGCAACAAGTTTCAGTTGCGGTGATACCAAGTTCTCATCAAGGATATGAAGAAGCCAATGAACAAGCTAACGTGATCTTTCTAAGTCATCAAAGACGGTATTATCCATATTCAAATACCTACAATCCAGGATAGATCACCCTAATTTTAGCTATGCCAATAAGCAAGGTGCAGTACAACAACCTACTTTCAACCGTTCGAGTGGATTTCAACCACAACAACAACAATTACAGGCGCAACAACAACAATCAATGCAAAATCAAGGTTCCGATATCGACTCAAAGCTTCAAACAATGATGCAAGGCATTTATACTATGTTTAAAGACAGCCAACAAGAGACTAAGAGTGCGATAAAAGATTTGCAGACACAAATGGGTTCCATGGATACTGAGTTGAACCAAGTGAAGGCACAAATTGGTGGGAAACGCCTTTCTCAACCTATCAACCCAAAAGAGGGTGTCAATGCAATTACGTTGAGAAGTGGTACAACACTTGTGCAACCCGAAGTAACTGATTCGGGCAAGGTGGAAACACCAAAGGAACCTGTTTTAGAGGAGAAGAATGAGGAGTCTCCCCAAACTTCTGAGGTACCTATTCCTAACTCTAAAACTCCGGTTTCTACTTATGTTCCTCCTTTACCTTTCCCTCGCAGATTTGCAAATTCTAAGGAGGCACTAGAAAAGGAGATTTTAGACGTTCTCAAGAAGATCCATGTGAACATACCACTCATAGATGTTATAAAGCAAGTTCCAAAGTATGCAAAGGTGTTGAAGGATTTGTGTACCAATAAGCAAAGGCTCTGTAGGAGCGGAATATCACAGCAAATGATAACTTACGAAATTGTGGAGAGAAAATACATTTTGCGAGTATAGAATATTTTGAGAAGATAAAGAAATCACGAAGAACGTTTTACGAGTAAAGGAAGTTCGTGAAGTAAATTTGCGAAGGTTCGTATGATGATTCTTTGATCCGAAATTAAGGGAAATATTAGTTGTTATCCAATGTGTAAAATCATATAAATAGCCATTTAGGCATGAAAGGAAAGGGGGGGGACATATTTTGAGAGAGGGGATAATTTTAGGAGGAGAGAGAAATTTTTAGTGATGTATTTTCTTTATCATCTTCTTCCCCCAAAATTCTAGAGCTCCAAATATTCATTAATGGAGTCTCAATTGTAAAATCATGTAATTACATACAAATCACTAGTGAAGCACCGTGGATGTAGATCACATTGATCGAACCACGTAAAAATCTTTGTGTCACTTTTATAATTCTAGTACTTTAATTCTTAGTTTCATATCAAATTAATTAGATTTAGGAATCATTTTAGTGGATTCTTATGAGGGTGTAGTTGTGAGATAATCCGCAACTACATAATTGGCGCTAGAAACAGGGACCTAACCTTGTTGGTTCAAGAAAACTAGAAAAATTGGTTACTATTGGTGATAAATTGTACCGGATATATGAGTTTTGAAGACAGAAATGGAAGTTCTTTTATTGGCATCTTCAAACAACAAACACATTAGTAGTAGTTCAGGAAGAGAGATGTGGATATGGAGAAATTGTCAAGCAAAATGAAATTTACACACGCTACGTCAACAATCGCTTCCAAAAAGGACAAATTTCTACTCACTTTTCTTATTCTTTGTTTCATTTTTCAAAATTTGGGAATTTCAAAACACAAATTGAAAAATAAATTTTTTGCGATCTAAACTTTTCTTTTTGTAGAAATTTGATTTATTATGAAAATTTTGAATTTAAAATTGTTTTTGCTATAAATTTGTAGTAACCAAATCTCGTTTTACAAATTTGTGTAAAGAATTTCTGACAAAATCAAAATTCAATATTTTCTGTTGGTTAGAGATTTAGAGATTTACATTTCACAAGAACAAAACACAAGTAGAATATATGGAAAGTTTTCATTCTTCATAGGCAAACATTACTCATCTTAATGATCTATAAATTGCTAACCAAATTTACTGATCGTTTGCAGCAAATGTTTTGCAAAGTTCTGCGTCATTGATGAAGAAATATCATTCCTACGAAGAAACGGGATAAATGTCATCATGAGTTCGAATCTTACGAACAGAAATGTCCAGGGAGAAGAAGAAGAAATTCAGTAGGACGGGGTGAAGTTCAGTAATTCATTTTTCACAAGACAATTCGAGTTACATAAACTGTCTAGGGAGATATAAATAAGCAAAAGAACAAAAGAAGATTTATGTACAGACGTTCATTTACGTACACACGTTCATTTACGCACTTGCAAAATAAATTATCCCCATTACGAACAAAAGAAGAAGTATACGAAGAAGAAAGTTCGTAGCTACTAATACGGAGGCTAGCTACTTCCTGTAGTTTTGCGAATATGGTCCCAAATGGTGATATTTCGTGATGAGGCTATATACTTCATAATCGATGGTCCCACAACTACTTTTCGAATGGCAGAATAAGATCACTAAGGATGGAATCCAACATAGTATAGTATATAACTGTTAAGTGCCATCTATAATTAAATAAGAAGATAACATTATTTATCTTAGACATCTTGAAAACGATGTATAGTATTTGATGGTCCCACTACGATGGTATTTGATGGTCCTCATTTTCAGCTTTAGCAGCTCGTATTTGATGATCCTCATTTTCATTTTCTGCGAAGTCATTTTTGAATCAATCATGCGAAGGTCAAAGTTCAGCAAAGATAACAACAAGAGCAAATGTAAAAACCAACCTACTTATAGAAATCCAAGAGGGGAGACGTATAAGAGCAATTACCCAGTGAATGGGGGCTACTTTGATATCTACTGTTGACGAGGAGGAGTTGTTGCTGTGACCATATTTGGATGGACTAGTTTGATTTAACTGACGTCTTTAGTGAGACAATCAAGCGAGCAATGGAGCGAAATGGGAGCAGTACTTGGAAGTTTAATTATCGACGTTGGTTGGCTGAAATGAACTTCAGTCAGGGAAGCAACGTTAAGAACAACAATGGGTTTCTTTTGTGAAGAAACTTAATGTACTTCAAATGCTAGTTATGGAGCAATGGTTCGCAGAGAAGACTCTCGAGTTAAGATGGATCGTGAGCGAAGAAAATTAACTACAGAACAACATGCTAATATCGCAGTGTACAACATCGCAGAAAACACATGCAGGCAATAACATTATATGATGGAAAGTTTGCATGGGAAGTTTGGAAAACTAAGAAGAAGCCATCTACATTAACAACAACCATGAGAAAGCAACATAAGTAGTCTAGCATCAGCTCATAGTAGCTTAGCGTTAGCTCGGAAGATATCTTACCAAGATCGCAAGATGCAGCAATATACCAGCACCAAGTAGAACCAATGACGAATTCAGAAATCACACTGATGTCTGTAAAAATATGTAGAGAGCCCAGCGTGAGAACAATGTTATATTTCAAGAGAAATTAGGGGATTATGGAAAAACAAAAATTCTGCGAAGTTTATCCTCTAAAAAAAAAAAAAAAAATCGAGCAAAGCTTCATTAACAACCAAATCTAGAAGGAGATGTACGATGAAGATTGGAGACAGTCATATTTCACTCCGCAGCAAAGAAATAAAGAGGGAAGTTCGCAAACATTTACTTCGTGGAAATTTACTTTAAGTACCAAATTTTCATTTTCTTTGTTCGTAAATTTTAACTTCGTGAACATTTACTTCGCAACCATTTACTTCACGTATATTCATTTAAGTTCGCAACTATTTAACTTCGTAAATGTTTGCTTTGTATATATTTTCCAAGGCTTGCATCAACATAACCTACTTCGGGAAGAAGAAAACTACTTCGTGAACAACAAGCAATCCAACAGAAGTTTGAGTTTCATGGCGGGTCAAAAATTTAATTCTCATTCTTTCTCATTTTGCAAGCAAGCAATTTACTTCGCAAGAGAAAACAACAAGCCGCAAAAGGTAAGTACCATTTCCTTGAATATTTTATTTAATAAAGACAAAAGATTTTTGATTTTATTCCCCAAAAGCGATATACTCGCAAAATTTCTACAATTTCTAAGGTTACAAAACATTTCAAAGATTTTTAGATTGGCGAAAAGCAATACAATCGCAAGATTCAAAAATGACTTAATCGCAAAAATTTAAAGATCTCAAAAACAATTACAAAGACTTCAAAATTACAAAAATTAGAGAAAATTAAATTCCTATATTTCTATAGAACAATTTTGATTAATACTTCTCATACTTTTCATACTTCTTATACTAAACATTTCATGAAAACATTCAACATTTTATGTACATGAAAAATTTACGATGAATTTTTAAAAGGCGAAAAAATACCGCCATTTACGATTAATTTGCGAACAAAAGACCGCAATCTGTGATCAGCCTCCAAAAAAGAAAGAGAGCCGCAGAAAATTTTATACAGGCAAACCTTTGTGGCGTACACCCTAGTTCGCGAAGCTATATTTCGTAAGAGGCAAAGTCCTAAAGTACGTCATTTAAGGGGGTACCTATAAACGTGGCTAAGGGTGCTGTAGGAACACCACCAAGGACCCTTAGTACATGGTAAAAATTTAGGGGTACAACCCAATAATGGGGTACCTATCCGGGTTAGACACCTTGGATTCTCACCTAATCTAACGACATTACGCAATATAAAATGCGGTGTAAGAGGATTTAGGTTAGGCGACTAAGGCATACTGTCTTTCCCAAGAAGTGCAGAAAACGATCAAGGCGCCGAGGTACACGGTTGAGTCAAGAGTGTCGGGTGAGGTTGAACCACATCTTCCATTTTTGACAAGTCTTGGAAAATGATGCACTTGGCCCAAAGATACCCCATAGGGTGCAACCTCGTAACTATAAGCCCTATAGGAAAAAAGGATAAGAGGTTGCGATCAAAAGCTGGTTGTTGGTAGAACCGGATGGGAAAAGCTAACCTTGTATGGTCGATGTACGCTTCCTTGAAGGGGCAACCAGGGGGGAAATAAAGGGCAGCACCTTCCATTAGGGAGATGATACGTGCTATAAGACGCAAATGTCACGAGGCTTCTTGTTTGCGAAAACATAAAGGCTTGTCATATTTGTGCAACAAATGAAGTTCTGCGAGCATTCTAAAAAAAAAAAAAAAAAAAAAAGAGAGAAGGAAGGAAAACATACAAAAAGAACTCGCAGAATAAAGAAGTTAAGATGAGATCAATGGGTTATTACATGAAAGTGTAAAAACGTCCTGCGATTTCATCGCAAGACGATAATGTCACGAGGTTGTATGTTCGCAAGAATGTTCAGACTTGTCATATTATCGCAAATAAAAAAATTTACTACACAAGAGGTGGCAAAATAAGACCTTTACTTAGGAAGGCATGATAAGACCACAGCAATTAATGAAATTCATTACATCAAAATCATTGAAGAAATTATACAAGAATATACATTATGAAGATCTGAAAAGAAGACAGCTTCGTCAAGATCATTGAAGAATTTTTACAAGAAGATATATCATGAAGTTCTGACAAAGAAGACAATCCCATCAAGATCATTGAATAATTTTTACAAGAAGATATATCATGAAGTCCTAACAAAGAAGACAATCCCATCAAGATCATTAAAGAATTCTTACACTAATATATATCACGAAGTCATACCAGAAGAGGCGATTTCATTCGCGGAAATACACAAGTAAACTTGCGAAGATGATTATATAAATAGAGGAAATTCAAAGATATATCAATTTTACCGCAGCAAAATATAATATATAAGTATTCACATCATAAAAGTATCATACTTGCATCATACAAGCATCATATTTGCATCATACAAGCATCATATTCGCATCATTCAAGCATCATATTTGCATCATAAAAGCATTGCATAAGCATTTTATGGCATAAGCATCGCATACACATTTCATAACATAATCATTACATAAATATTATATTCGCACAAGTATGTTATAAAATTTTACAGGAAAATACCGCGAAAGTTCGCAGAAAAATTCATAATTCGCAGGACTATTCATAATTCGCAACAGTATATTCGCAACAGTACATTCGCAACAGTATGTTCGTAACAGTATATTCGCAGCACTATTCAGAAGTTCAGAAATTCGCAGAAAAACTTAGAAATTCGCAGAAATATTCAGAAGATAACATGGTTACCACTTGAGGCAGAGGCAACATAACAATAGAGACGCAATTTAATTATTCAACATTTTCTCAAGAATTCTCCTTCATAGATAAAGAACAGAGGCAACTATGGATATCCAAGAAAATATTTTGTGTTCTTTATCTTCTCAAATAGAACTCTTACCAAAAATGGAATAATAATTTCACATGAACAGAGGCAATATTTATCACTATCATCAAGGATACTTCATACTTCTTATATATTTCGAGGATTGAGTACTTCTTATATTTCTTCAAGGATATTTTATATTTCTTATACTTCATACTTCTTCAAGATACTTCGCACACTTCATACTTCGCAAGATGATACTTCTAATTACTTCTTAAAGCTTCAGAACTTCTCAAAAGAATAGAGGCAAGTATATACTTTTTGAGTTTGATATTCTTTCGCTCGTTCCTTCATCAACAAAGATCAAAGACTACTACAACAACGGATTTTTTCTTAAAGATCGCTCTTCAAGCAATATTCAAGAAAAAAGAGGCAAGATGTAGGAGTGGAATATCACAGCAAATGATAACTTACGAAATTGTGGAGAGAAAATACATTTTACGAGTATAGAATATTTTGCGAAGATAAAGAAATCACGAATAACGTTTTACGAGTAAAGGAAGTTCGTGAAGTAAGTTTGCGAAGGTTCGTATGATGATTCTTTGATCCGAAATTAAGGGAAAGATTAGTTGTTATCCAATGTGTAAAATCATATAAATAGCCATTTAGGCATGAGAGGAAAGGGGGGACACATTTTGAGAGAGGGGATAATTTTAGGAGGAGAGAGAAATTTTTAGTGATGTATTTTCTTTATCATCTTCTTCCCCCAAAATTCTAGAGCTCCAAATATTCATTAATGGAGTCTCAATTGTAAAATCATGTAATTACATACAAATCACTAGTGAAGCACCGTGGATGTAGATCCCATTGATCGAACCACGTAAAAATCTTTGTGTCACTTTTATAATTCTAGTACTTTAATTCTTAGTTTCATATCAAATTAATTAGATTTAGGAATCATTTTAGTGGATTCTTATGAGGGTGTAGTTGTGAGATAATCCGCAACTACAGGCTCAAAGGTAATGAAGTTCTAAGTGTGTGGGAGAATGCCTCGGCAATCTTGCAACACAAACTCCCACTGAAATGCAAGGATCCTGGTAGCTTTGACATTACTGTCACAATTGGTAATACTACATTTAATAAAGCTGTGTTGGATTTAGGTGCATCCGTTAATGTTATGCCTGCATCTATGTATAACTCACTTGATATTGGTCCTCTTAAAAAGGCTAGAATTGTGTTGCAATTATCCGATCACTCTAATGTCTACCCAATGGGTATTGTTGAGGATGTTCTTGTGCAGGTTAATCAACTTGTATTTCCAGCTGACTTTTGTGTCTTAGAGATGGATGAAGGTTCACCGGACTCATCTCTTCCATTGCTACTTGGGCGTCCCTTCATGAAAACGGCTAAAACCATTATTGATGTTGACAAGGGAATGATGACTATGGAGTTTGATGGAGAAATAATACGTTTCAACATTTTCGAGACGATGAGATATCCTAGTGATGTCCACACTTGTTTTTACATTGATGTGATGGACACATTGGCGCAACAAATGTTTGAGTTGAATGGCGCTGATTCTTTGGAAACCATGCTCACTACACCTATTGATAACGGTTTGGAGTACGGTGATGAGATTAAGGAAACCATAGGTTCTCTTAACTCATTACCGGAAAAATCTTCACTTAAGAATATTTCATATGTTTCTTTACCGTGCAATGATGAAAATCTTGTACCTTCAATTGTTAAATCTCCAAAGCTAGAATTGAAACCTCTTCCAAGTCACTTAAAGTACTTATACTTGGGTGACAATGAAGAGTTACCTATGATTTTTTCTAACGAGCTTAGTGAATTACAGGATCAAAAACTTCTAAGGGTGCTAAGGAAGAACAAGAAGGCCATAGGATGGACAATCGCTGATATCAAGGGTATAAGCCCTGTCGTTTGTATGCACAAGATTCATTTGGAAGACGATGCAAAGCCTACAAGGGAATCACAACGTCGTTTGAACCCCCCCATGATGAAAGTTGTGAAAAAGGAGATACTCAAGCTTTTGGAAGTGGTTGTTATCTACCCCATATCCGACAGCAAGTGGGTAAGCCCGATACAAGTTGTACCAAAGAAATCAGGTGTGACCTGGTGGAAAATGATAAGAACGAACTTGTCCCAACTCGTGTGCAAACCGGTTGGAGGGTTTGTATTGATTACAGGAAATTGAATGCCACTACTAGAAAAGATCACTTTCCATTACCTTTTATTAATCAAATGCATGAACGTTTAGCTGGACACTCTTATTATTGCTTTATTGATAGCTATTCAGGTTATAATCAGATTGTGATAGCACCGGAGGATCAATAGAAAACCACTTTCACTTGTCCTTTCGGTACTTTTGCTAATAGAAGGATGCCTTTTTGCTTGTGCAATGCTCCAGCTACCTTTCAAAGGTGTATGGTAAGTATCTTTTCAGAATATGTTGAAAACATAATCAAAGTGTTCATGGACGACTTTAGTGTCTTTGGTGATTCATTTGACCTTTGCTTGAAAAATTTGTCATTAATCCTTGAACGATGTGTTGAAATAAACCTTGTTCTGAATTGGGAGAAGTGCCATTTTATGGTAACTCATGACATAGTTTTAGGCCATATTATATCTTTTAAAGGCTTGGAAGTTGATAAATCTAAGATAGACCTTATTCGTGCTCTAAACCCTCCCACTATGGTTAGGGAGATACGTTCTTTTCTTGGTCATGCAGGTTTTTATCGTAGATTCATCAAGGATTTTTCCAAGATAGCATCACCACTTTGCAACTTATTGCAAAAAGATGTGGTTTTTAACTTTGATGAAAAGTGTGTGGCGGCATTCAATCATTTGAAATAACTTTTGATTTCAGCCCCTATCATTAAACCACCAGATTGGAGCAAGCCTTTTTAGCTCATGTGTGATGCAAGTGACTATGTGGTTGGTGCGGTGCTTGGGCAGCGCGTGGGGAAGATACCTCATGCCATTTATTATGCTTCTAGAACGTTAAATGAGGCCCAAGAAAACTACACAACCACTGAAAAAGAGTTGTTAGCTATTGTTTTTGCTTTGGAAAAGTTCTGCTCTTATCTAATTGGTACAAAAGTTGTTGTTTTTCTGATCATGCAGCGCTTAGGTACTTGATAATGAAGAAAGAAGCGAAACCAAGGCTCATACGATGGATTTTACTCTTGCAAGAGTTTGATATTGAGATCAAAGACAAGAAAGGAATTGAGAACACCGTTGCGGATCATTTGAGCCGTCTTGCTATGGACAAGAAAGCTATCCCATTGCGTGAAAGTTTCCCGGATGAGCAACTATTCTCAATTGCCTTTGGAGAACCATGGTACGCTGATATTGTTAATTACTTAGTGTCTAAACAAATCCAAAAGAACTTGTCTCGTGATGAGAGAGACAAACTTAAGAAATTAGGAAATCAATACATATGGGATGATCCATACTTATGGAAACATTGTAGTGACCAAGTAATACGAAGGTGCGTTCCCAAATCTGAGTTTAATTCTATTTTGTCTTTTTGCCACTCATATGCATGTGGAAGACACTTTGGGAGCAAGAAAACCGCTCTCAAGGTACTAGAATATGGTTTCTATTGTCCAACTTTGTTTAAGGATGCACATGCATTTTGTATTACATGTGATAGGTGCCAAAGAACAGGCAATCTAGGTGCCCGAAATCAAATTCCACAAACTATTATTCAATTTGTTGAAGTCTTTGATGTATGGGGAATCGATTTTATGGGCCCTTTTGTCAATTCTAATGGAAATTATTATATCTTGCTTGTTGTTGATTATGTTTTGAAATGGGTGGAAGCTAAGGCCACCCCAACTAATGATTCTAAATTTGTTTCAGATTTTGTGCAGGCAAATATATTTGCAAGGTTTGGAATTCCAAGGGCTATAATTAGAGATGGAGGTTCACATTTCAAAAAAAGGTTCTTGCAAACCTTGTTAAGGAAGTACAATGTGTCCCATAGGATTGCAACACCATACCATCCACAAACAAATGGACAAGACGAGGTTTCCAACCGAGAGGTGAAATCCATTCTCAAGAAGACGGTGAATCCAACAAGGAAAGATTGGAGTTTGAGACTCAATGATGCTTTGTGGGCGTATAGAACCGCATACAAGACACCTATTGGGATGTCTCCATTTAGGCTTGTGTATGGTAAACCTTGTCACTTACCCGTAGAAATTGAGCATAAGATATTTTGGGCTATTAAGCAATGCAATATGGAGTTGGATGGTGCTGGAAAGCAAAGGAAGTTGCAACTCCAAGAGTTATAAGAGATTCACAATGATGCATTTGAAAGCTCACGGATTTATAAGGAAAAGAAAAAGGCATTTCATGATAGTATGATTACAAAGAAACAATTTTGCATTGGGCAGAAAGTGCTTTTGTTTAATTCTCGTTTGCAATTATTTCCGGGTAAATTAAGGTCACGTTGGATTGGACCTTTTATTGTGACTAATGTGTTTTCTCATGGTGCAGTTGGAATTCGTAGTTTAGTTACAGGGAATGAACTTAAAGTGAATGGGAACCGGTTGAAACCATATTATGATAATTTCTCTTCGGAAGTTGTGGAAGGAGTTAACCTTGTGGAATTGCTCTCTCTGGAGGAGTCTTAGCAAACAAGGAGAACGTCGGGATGACGACTTTAAACCAAGCGCTAAGTGGGAGGCAACCTACCGGTTTTGTATCTTTACCTTTATCTTTTTATTCTTTATGCATTTTATATTTATTTTCTTGTTTTTGCATATCATTTGTGGAATTTCCCACCTTGAACTTTCTTTGGACGATTCAATTTTATATTGAGGACAATGTAAAGTTTAAGTGTGGGGGAGCATTTATATGTTTGTATAGTTGTTTTATGCCTTTAGCAAAAAAAAAAAAATCAGAAAAATAGAAAAACCAAGAAAACATTTGTGATTTTTGAACTCCGAAATCTAGAAACTTGTGTCTTTAGGATGACACCATTAGTGGATGGAACCATTTTGATTGCAGGAGTTGAGGAACCAACTAACTAAAAGGATGGACATAGCTCAGAAATTATAAATAACATGATAGTCGTTACCATATCTCGGAATATCACCATATCGCATTTTATTTTTACTTTTCCATATTTATATATTATTTTCTAAGTGCTTTGGTGGGTCACTAAACATCGACTTGTTATAACTGCTAGGATGAAATAGAGTGATTGAGTTGCTAAAAAAAATAGAAAAAGGGAAGAAAAAAAAAGACTGACCAATTAGACCAAACGGAATAAAAAGACACTTGGATAGCAGTATGTGTGAAACTTTGTCCCTGTCTCCGTCGCCTAAACAAGCGTGGAATGCAGGATCCAAGGAAACTATCACATACTTGCTGACAAGAAGCAAGCGCTTGGATCCAAAAGATCTAATCATGTTGTCTAAAAAAAAAAGTGAAAAAGAAAAAGAAAAAGAAAATATTATATTTGTTGAATAAAGTCACTCCTGGTTCCCTTGTATATGCCGGTTGAGTTGATGTAGAACTAAGATTGTTGAACACTGGTTCCCTTGTATATGCCAGTGTGTTGACACTAGAATTCAGACCAGTAGCTCAATCCAATAGGATGCATAGGTTCATCTTTGCGGTGACCTTCAGACAGATATGGGAAACACCGATCACTTGTGAACATTTCGCCAACATCTACATCTATATCCATCTTCTTAATCTTTTCATTGTGATTGTGGTTTGTTAGTTTCGGAGTATTGTGGCTTGTTCGACTATCTAATTAGAGCTTTATTTACTGAATTATGAACTGAATTTGCACAAGGTATCTCCTCCTATAGTAATTTTGGATTCATTCATTGATTTACCACAAACATACGGAGATGGAAATATAGGTTTTGTAGGCAGACCTCTTGTAAACCTTCACGAGACTAAAACTCGTCCACTAGGGACACCTAGGGGTTCAAAGGCTTGTTATTTATGCAAAGAGTAACCGTAGCCTCAACGAGACGGAGTTGTATGTATGTTTTATAATTATTTTGTTTGATTTGCTCGAGGACTAGCAAAGTCCAAGTGTGGGGGAATTTGATAGGTGTCTAAAACACCTTAATATTTATCTATTGTTTATGCTTTCTTTGCTTAGTTTTCTTGTAAAATATGTATCTTATGTTTTTTTTTTGAATATTTAGGTACTTTGGAGTCATTTGGAACAAAAGGAGAAGAAACAATGCAAAAGCCTCATCCCATGTGCAATGACTTTTGGAGGCAGATCATTTCTCATTATTTTCTTTTATTTCTTCATTTCTATCTGAAAAGTATGTCAGCTTTAGTGATGCGAATTCTGTCTGAAAAGCATGACAACTTTAGTGATGAATAGACATTGAAGGGAAGAAGTGAATATGAGAAGTAAAAGACGGCTACTGCTGGTGAAAGAATTCAAAGAAGAAGGCGTTCATTTGGAGCACGAAAGGAAAAAGCGTCATTTCACGGGCGAACACTATCCGGAGCCCAGTCTAGGTTAAGGGGCTGCATACTCGGGTATCCCTTATCCAGAACATATGTGATGTTAGCACTCAATCTTGGGTGGTTCTTAGAGCTGGGGCGTTTATATCCAACGTCATTTCCTACACAAGACCAAAAATTCAGAAAAAGGATTTCTCTTATCATTTGTTTACCTGAAAACAAGACACAGAATGGTTATGACTCTTCATGGAGGAATTACTGAGTTCAATGGAAGATCGAAGAGAAGAAATTTCCAGAGAAGAATCAGAGATGGGTTTTTGTAGTTACAATCGATAACTGGTTTGTATGATTCCGTCAACAGAGAAGATGGTGAAACTAGGGTTCGTTTCAAGATGGGTTTGATCTGTAGATTCATGAACCAGAAATCAAGATGGAGGAGCAATAGCTACTGTTGCTATTGATTAAGGTATTGTTCTTCCCAAAATTAAATTTAGGGATTCGTGGTTGATTTAAGTTGAGTAACAGTTAGAAGGTGAATTAGTGTGGGTATAAAGATAGTGTTGTTGGGCAGTATGGTTGGGTACTGAAGTCGCAGTGGTAATGGGTTTTGAGCTGTGATAATGATGTTGCTACTGAAGAGGAATTTGTGGGGTTGTATTGATGATGTTCATTGAGTTGGCTTGGAGAATTTAACCTGATTCAGTTAAGAAGGTTTGAGAAGAGCAGCTGAGAAGATTATGGATTTGCGGTGCTGCTTCTGCTGATCTTCATCTGATTGAGAAATGGAAATAGGGTGAATCTAAAGTCTAGGTTTGAGTTGGAGTCTGTGATTGAATAAGTGGAGGAGTAATGGAGGAAGGTTTGTGCTGCTATAATGAAGGGCTCTAAATGGTTTTGATGTTCATCTGCCAAGGTTTCACAATGATTTTGATTGAGAGAAATGAACAAGTCTATGATCGAGTATCTGGCAGTTGTGTGTAAAAATGCGGAGTGGGTATTGGTTGTTTGTGTTGGTGATACTAGTGATAAAATGAGGATGAAAAGATGGTGGAGATGTAACATTACAATAATGTTGGTTTGTTGGTGGTATTGCAGGTGTTGGCTTGAGGTTCTAGTGATGCGATGCTACAAACAGGGAGCAGCTGAATTGATGGTTCAGCTGAATGCTGCATGAATTTGTTGTGTGAGAAGGAATTGCAGGTGCAGAATGAGAGAAATTGCTCAAGTACTGACGATGGAAATGTTTCTGATGCTGTAATGGAAACATAGAAGGTTATGGAGGTGCTTAGATGATTTTGCAGCTCAACTTTCAATGAATTATGCAGGGGACTAATTGCATGGAAGTGTGGTGGTGATGTGTGGAATGGTGTTATAGCTCACGAACTGGTGGTGTTTTGTCTACTAGTGCTGCCATTTTGAGCAGCATTAGATTAATGCTCTCATTGTAGGTGACAGAAAATAGGGTGCAGCTGAGTAGAAGGCATATAACAGGTGCAGGGAACTGAAACTGGGAAAGATTGAAGCAACATAAATGGTGTCACTAACAGCTGGAATGTAGCAGGTTGGACTGATGGTATTGCAGTTGGTAGAAATGAATGAATGGGATGAGAATGAACTGCCAGTATGAATTGGTGCTGGTAGTTTCATTTGAGCAAGAATAACGCAGGGTATGAGTTGTTGTTGTCGAGATCTGCAG
The DNA here is from genome assembly GCA_023529315.1 of Papaver bracteatum. Classification (NCBI taxonomy): domain Eukaryota; kingdom Viridiplantae; phylum Streptophyta; class Magnoliopsida; order Ranunculales; family Papaveraceae; genus Papaver; species Papaver bracteatum. The sequence continues at coordinate 1,017,610 of JAJJWX010001881.1, forward strand.
GGGAGATCTGTGTTGAGCTAAAATGGGGAGTATGGCTTAAACAGATGGTGGTACATGATGTGGTGCTATGTTATGGAATTGGTGGTGCTAGGAAGTATTGAAGTTGTTGAGAAAGAACCAGGTGAATGGATGCAGTGATGCTTAAGAAGATGGAGGTGGTGAGACTAAGTTGGGATCGAGTGCTAGTGTTATTGAACATGTGGAGTTATGGGATGAGTCGAGAAGACTGCATTACAAGAAAAAAGCGGAGAAGTTGCAGATGTGTTGCATTGAGTAGGTGGAATGAAAGCTTGAATGGACATCATGGCTGGGAATGAAGTGCAGGGAAGGCATAGCCATCATGGCTAGACAGCAAGCTCAAGCCTGTGCAAATGGCTTTGGCATGGCAAGTTAGTTGATTTACGCTGACTCTGACTCTCAGTTTTGACTCGGTGTGCTTGACCCGAGTTGACTCAACCTGATTCGGTCTGACCGAGTTGGACCGCTAACCGGTTTGACTTTTCAGGTGGCCGGCGTCGACTTTCCGGTCAAATTCCGGCGGTGAACCCAGTTTTCCAGTGACAGTTTTTGGGACTTATTTTCTTCATGGGTTTCTCACACATATGGTCTTGGTGGATTTTCATCTATTGGACTTTTGAAGAGTTGGACCTAATTTTGGAGAAAAGCTACAAAAGGTGAAGTTTTACTTCTTTTGAGGGTATCACGTATTATTCTTGGAGTTCTAGAGATAGCCGCTGAAACTTACGCTTCTAGGGTTTGCTTTCATTTCATCTTCTTTAATTCATTATTATCGATTATGATGAACTCCATAGCTATGTGTAGCTAATTTATTATTTATTGGTTAAGGATGTAGTCCTATTTCTAACACTTGTGCTTGATTAATGCATTAGTTTTCTCTCTTGATTATCGTTCATATCTATACTGTTTTTAATATCACATGATTGATGTATTGTGATAGGATTTTGGTGTTTGTTTAGTTTAGTGGCCAATTAATTGAACTTGCATCTTGTCCATAGCTATTTTAGGGTTTTTCATCGAGCGATAGCCCCAAATACAAGTAGCATGATATGATTACGGTTTGTAGTGATGCACTCTTGTAATCATATGTAGATTTTGACCTTTGTCCGAATTGTCATGCGCAATGTATGACAATTGCATTGATTAGCCTATTTCACAAACTTAATGCTCCTAGGAATTGAACTTAATTAGCGCAAGGCATTAGGTTATTCTTTAGGTAGAATTCGCATACGCAACTCTAATGTGTGTGTTGGTGAACTTAGGAAATTTTCAGATTATGTTGCTCTCTTGATATTCTAGGCTTTTGATAATAAAAGAGATTAAATCGTAATTATAATCATACATGAAAGCACATGTTTAAGATTGAAGATGAATTCCTTGACCAATATCTTTCTCTCATTGATTACTTCCAATTATTTAATTTCCTTTTATTTTACTTTTATTTTACAAAAATCAGAAATCCCCCCTTTTGGTTACTAAGAAACTAGAATTTGATAACAACAATCGCCTCTCTGTGGATACGAACTCTTCCTTACTTTATACTTCATTTATATTTTGTTGAGTAAGAAAGTGAATTATTTTTGACGCATACGACTGCGATCATCAACATATAGCATCTCATGGAACAACCAACCATACCAATAAGAAATTGACTCAGTCGTATCGTGCTCAACATAAGATACACAATGGAGCCTTCATGGTAATACATAATAATATGGAACAATTAATCTCTATACCGTGGATTACAACAAAAAAGATTTATGCTATATTTCCATCACAATGTGACATAATAGACTTAATCCTTGAATCACAAAATATTTTAACCTATCTTACATCAAGGATTGACAATATAGTCTTAACTTTTGTGTTTTTCCAAAAGTCCATTCATTCCTTTATCAATATTTGCATACCAATACGTGAATGACTTTACTTTTGACAAAATATGGGACAATCAAGTTCACGGACGTAAACACACATATCTCATCAAAATATTGCAATATAAAAAATCATAAAGATTAATACTGCAACCATCATCTTCCAAACAAGTTTAGAATTTAAACCAATAAATCTAAAAACAAGAAGATGAAATCATTCGATATAGCTATGTGTAATCACAATCATGGCTATTCCAAAACACTAGTTATTCTTCTAAATAAAATAGAAAATATAGAAGATTTACTAGGCAACTAAAACAAACAGACTAAAACCTTCAATGTCATACTAAATTAAATTCTAATAGATAGTTCGGGACCTTCTTGAGACTTAATATCTTGAAGCTTGTGAATGACTGCATCCTCTGTACTTTTGATATCCTTATTGGGAAGTTCTTTAACATGATTTTTCATGAGAACAAGATCAACCTTAACCTTTTTCAACTCAGTTCTTACCACATCAAGACACTTCATTGTATCAAAAAGTAGTTGCTTAGCCTTCTCAAAATCCATTAGGAAGTCAAGAACTACATCTGATGAAATCTCTTCAATCTTCTCTATATCAGAGAGTGAATCAGAAGATTGAGGAAGGGAATCTTCAATTTCAACAAGAGTTTCCTTCTCTTTATCGAGTTCGAAATATACCGCCTTATCAATAACATCTTTAGTTAATTCTTATGAGCACGAAGAAGAAGAAGCCATTGATAACAAGAATCCTAGAGTAATAAGAGTAACTCAATAGGATAGCTATATAAAAAAAAACTCGAGAGATTTTAGGGTTACGGGATAAGTTTTAGGGATAACTTGATTAGTACGCGTACCCGTAGGATGGTTTTTCACAAAGCTCTACATGGAAGAAGAAAAAACTTTTTTATTTTTCAAAGGTATTTTAGATAAGGAACATAAAAACAAAAATACTCATGAACCAGTGTTTATCCAATTATCCCTCTAAAAATGATAAGAGATTTGCTAGATAATCAGAGTCACTTAGTTCAGGAGTATACATATTCAATTCTCTCACAACTAGGTTTTTGTATGTGAGATATTCAACCTTGTGATTAATTTACACAAGTATGAGCTTTTAGCTCATCAAATGAATATTGTTCCTTTTTATCCTTCTGTCTTTGATATGTGCTTTTTCTAGAGGGAAGAGGCACTGCTTGATTAGCTTGTTTATCAGAAGGATTAAATCTACGACCTCTAGGAAAAGGTTCAAGAGGATCAGAGTGGATAGGAATCCATTTTCTAGATTTAAATTTATCAGAAACATTCTTATAAGCACAGGGAATGTTCTTATTAATTCCGCAAAAAGAATTGACAGAAAGAACTTTATCCCTGTGATGATATCTAGAGTAGAGATCATTCTCATAAGGTTTCTGATTTCTTGTGGGCATATGATTCACTTCTTTAGTCGAATGACTATCTGTTCCATTGACAGTGAAGAGAAGCAAATTACGAAGCTTAGAAATTTGTTTTCTTCTTGCAAAATAATGAATAGCATATTGATTCTGTTTCCCACAAAAGGTACAGGTTCGCGGAGGAGAAGCAATAACTGGCACATGTTTAAACTTCATAGCCATATGAGAAGATTGAAATTTATGCAAACTTTTCTTGACACAATCTTCGTCTGGAGAACACTTGTTCTTATAAGGTAACTCATGAGAATTAATCACAGAAGAATTTCTCCTTAATACAGAGTTTTCCTTTTCCAAGGATTTACACTGTTCATGGGCTAGAGTAAGAGATGCACATAGTTTCTCTTTTTCAGCACGAAGTCTGTTGAGATCTGATGAATGAGTCTCAAGCATTCGTTTTTCTCTAATTGAGTCCTCTTTAACAACTTCCTCAAGAGTACTAATCTTTTCCTGCTGCATAGTAGTTTCTTGAAGAAGTTCCTCAATATTCTTAGAGAAGGACTTTATGATATTATAGTTATCACGTTCTAGATTAAGAGACTTTTCAAATTCATCAATGAGCTGATTATGATCAATAAAATCAATATCTTCAGCCGTATGTTTTGAAATTATGGTGAGCTCCTTTTCATCTTCTGCCAGAGTGTCACATGCCTCATAAGAGGGAGAAATGTTATTATCACATTGAACATTCTTTCTACCTCGGGATTCGGAAGAATCAACTAAGTAATAAACCTTTGAGGTGTTTCAAAGACACTTGACATGGTCAAAATATTTATGAGATATTTTGATATGCGCAACAGAGATTCCGTCCACAGACTCAGATAGCCACACACACAGACTTGTAAGGTCTTAAACATGTTTGCCGGCTCTGATACCAATTGAAAAAGAGGGGGTCTAACAACACCACCCAATATTTCAATTAGAAATCTGTATGGACAACTCCGAGTTGTTTTCTAGAGAATCAACAAGACTCATTCAATAGAAAATACTCAAGGAGTTGTTATCTCAATTTCTCAATTTGATTTACTCAAGCAAATATGATTCGCGAGTCTAATCAAAGAGAGATAACTTGGATGGTACCAAAGACCAATATCCAAGTGTCAATCAATTTAAATCAACAACCAAAAGGTCGGATATTCTAATTGATTGAACAACGCACAACCTGTATTATTTCAATTATATAACAAAATATAATGCAGAAAAGAAATAACAGAGACACCATAATTTTTTTAACGAGGAAACAGCAAATGCAGAAAAACCCCGGGACCTAGTCCAGATTAAACATACACTGTATCAAGCTGCTACAGACACTAGCCTACTACAAGCTAACTTTGGTCAGGACTGTAGTTGAACCCAAACCAATCTCACACTGATCCAAGGTACAGTTATGTTCCTACGCCTCTGATCCCAGCATGATACTACACACTTGATTCCCTTAGCTTATATCACCCACAACCAAGAGTTACTACGACCCAAATTCGAAGACTTTAATAAACAAATCTGTCTCACACAAAAAAGTCTACATGTAATAGATAAATTCGTATCCTACGAATAAACCTACAAGTTTTGTTCAGTCTTTTGATAAATCAAGGTGAACAGGAACCAATTGATAAAACCAGACTTATATTCCCGAAGAACAGCTCAGTTTCATCAATCACCTCACAATAAACTTAATCGACGCAGCGAAGAAGATTATTGAGGAATCACAAACAATGAGATGAAGATGTTTGTGACTACTTTTATCTTGCCTATCGGAGATATAAATCTCAAGCCAATTATTACAATTGTACTCGTACGATAGAAAGAGCAAGATCAGATCACACAACTAAAAGAAAAGTAGTATTGGTATGGCTTCACAGTCCTAATGAAGTCTTTAAGTCGTTAACCCTAATTTAGAGAGAAACCTCAAGGGTTAATGGAGATCGACTCTAGCTTAGAGAAAAATAGTATCATACAAGAAAGGTGTGTGGGGATTACATTTTACAATGGCTAGAGTTCTCCTTATATAGTCTTTCAAATCAGGGTTTGCAATCAATGTTAGCTTGCTAACAAAGCATTCAATATTCACCGTTAGATGAAAACCTGATTAGATACAAGCTAATATCTCTCAACCGTTAGATCGAAAACTTAGCTTGCCATACACACATGTACTTGAAGTTTTGGGTTTGTGTAACCATACCCAAACGTGTACAATGGTTGGTTTAATATTAGTCAACCAAATGGTTATCCAAATGATAACTTCCATATCGACCATATTCTTCTTCACCATAACTAGTCCAAATGACTCAAATGAACTACTTAGAGAGTTGTTCATTTGCTATGAGATCCCAAGTATTACAAGAGACACAATTGAATCAAAAACGATGTGATTCAATCGAATCATTAATTATGAACTATAAATCCACGGTTTGCAAAAGCATTCCTTAGAAATTTAAAATAAGTTCACGAACAACGTTTTCAGACATAACCTCTTGAGTTCGCGGACTGAGTTTACGGACTCAAGCTAACCGGTTGAAGTTTTAAACTCCAGCAGAAATTCTCGGGTTTGAGAGGTTCTGTCAGTTCGCGGACCGCACATGAGCTACAACTTCAGCAGAAATTCCCGGTTTTTAGAACTACGCCAGTTCGAGGACTGGGTTTGTGGACTGAGTTGCTGCTCACATTCCGGTTCCACTTGATCAACAAAGTTCGCAAACTTCGGTTCAAGTGCTAAGGACTTATACATATATGTGTTGCCACAACAATGTTTATATCCCCCAATGGTTATATAGCCTAAACTCTCATTTCAATCATTGAAACATTCTCAGAGGGCGTTATATAGTTGTTATTCACAAACTATTTTTCGTTAGAGCGATTTCCAAAATGATTGAAACATAACATGACTTTCGTCACTAGGCAAAGATGAACTTGGCTAAAGATAAAGCTTTACCAACACCCATTTCGAGAAATAGATAAGCAAGATATACTCAGCTCGAAATGTCACATGTGCATATTCTTAGTCTATATAGATAAACGAATTTTGTCTCAAGATAGGAGATATAGTAGATAGAATTTTGAGTGATAGATAAGTTCAAGTCTCCATATACCTTTTAGTCGATGAAGATCCACTGGTTCTTTGAGTAGTCCTTCGTCTTGTATGATGATCGCCATGGAGTTCTTGAGCTCAACTACACTTTCTATCCTAGTCTGAGACTCTATCTATAGTAGACTCGAAATCAAGACTATATAGTTTTGATCACTAAGATTGACAACCATGATTGAGATAGCAACGCATGCGAGTTTGACCGAGAAGTGCTCTAATAGATATAAACTTCCAAGTTAACCCGATCCGTACCTTTGTTCTTCTTCCATTTCATACAACTTATATCATCACAGACAACTACTCCTATCAAACGCTTAACAAAGCTCTCAGCAAACGCATTGATCAAAACAATCGAGAAGGCAAACTCCATTAATGATAAGACAAGCTACAAACACATATTGGAGACACAGGAAAAAAATTAGTAACTCATGAAAAAATTTGTAGAAGACTTAAAATTTAAAATCTTACTTTTAATGGGCAAAAGATTCTGAAAATAATAATTTAACTTGAACAATAGTGAGTAAACATAATAGAATGTGGACAAGAGAGAAAACAAAATCAAAGGTGATGAAAATCAAATCATGGAATGGATGAGAAAATGACTGAGTCGACTCATTGATGTTGCACGATCCTCAGAGCGTATACATGTACCGATGGTTGGCTGTCTTTATGACAAATAAAGTTGTTCATCAACATGTTATTTATTCTTTTAAGCATCATATCTACGAGCGGTGGATATCTTCATTTCCATCTCCATTTCTTCTTATCTTTGTTTGAAAGAAGCTCTAGTGTGTCCTGATTAGTTTTTGGTTTCGTGTTTTTTTTATCGTTTCTGATTATTAAAAAATAATAGCACTAATAACTTACAACATCTTCGTATAAAGTTTTTTCCAAATGTGTTAGGCCTATTCCTATGCACATGTCAAACAACATAGTTTGCCACTTTTACACCCACATGGCAAAGTGAAAAACGTATGTGCCTAAGTGTCAAATATACCATTAAGGCATACGCGATGGAGTCTCTGGAGAGCGATAGAGACTCCATCGCTCGATGGTCTTCCAATCGCCCGATGATCAGAATAATGTCAGCTCTGGTATTTCTATCACTCGTCCTTATGATCATCGCTCAGTAGTTCATCGTCTAACGACCAAGAATTTACCCCCTATAAATTCCCAACTTCGAATTCAATTCAACTCGCATCATCTCAACTTCAGATTCATTTCAACATGGATAGTGCTCGCTAAACCAAAGTCGCTAGTGCTCGCTTCACTCGAGAAGAAGATGTTTCTGTAATTCAATGTTGGATATCAGTTGCAAGCGATAGGGATTTAAATTTAGACACTTTAAATTTATGGGATAATGTGTTTCAAAGGTTTATGGTGTTAAGTCATGTAAATTTAATAAGAACAAATGAATGTTTTCAAGAAAGATATTGCTTTATCAATAACGAAGTGAGAAAGTACGCGCAAATTTAGTTGATGATAAAAGGGGGTCATCCTGGGTTGTTAATCGACAAACTAAAAATTAGGGCTCATTAAATAATTTTAAAAATACCAGAAGACGGTTTAATCATGATGAATGCTATCAAATCTACAAGATTCATGTGCAGGGATTTAATTTTGATTAAGTATTATGTATTAATTCAATTATAGTTAATTTTTAATTAAATGTTGGAACTTAATGAAATGTGAAACTAGTTTTGGTTTGAACATTAATTTAAAGATAGTTTTCACTAAGAAAAACAAAAGTTTACATTAAAAATATTTTAAATTAAATTACATCCATCTACCCATTTCCCCGACAATTTCACAATTTCCTCCCTCGCCATTAAAGATCCAATTGGTCATGCTTTGTGGATCAAGAGTGTTGTTCAACATATCAGTGATTGTGCATGTTTAATACTGACTTGGTGGGTGAATCTCTTCAGAATCGTCATAACCTTGAAAACTAAAGGGTCCACTAGGGCGGAGGGCAACACGATAAAAATATTGAAATACGTGAAGTTGAAATGCATGAAATGCTAATGTGGTTGATGAAATTGGGGTAAATAGAGTAGATTTTTTAACTGTTTCAATATTCAAGCCATGTCCACTTAGAGTCATAGTGTCATTTGGCATGCAATTTGTAACACCCCAAATTTCGGGCCTGGATTCCAACCCAAATCCAAACCCGAAACCCGAAATGCTACATCTAATTTTTTATCCTGGACTTGCACTTTTGGCCCAAGCCCAAACACCCATTTATTTGCCTAGTCTTTATTTATGTTCAATTCGAAATTTGTCGCGCATGTTGTTACATAAAAATTCTTTTAGGAACATCCAACCGTTAAATTGACTTGGTTTTTAATCCACATTAACTCTAAAGAAATATAGGTTACTAAAAAAATTAATATCACCATTAAAAATACCAGATTTAATCCAAAAGAGTCGCGTTTTTAAGGAACAAACGTAAAATAAAAACAGACATCAGTTTACTCCAAGAATTTTACGGAACAAATTTCAATTCCAAAAATTATTATGTTTATATGTTGTAAACTCTAACTTAGTATAATTTCAGTTAAAAATTGTTCTATGATTTTTTATTTATCTTAAGGAAATATTGACCATAGTCAAACGCATAGTTGACCAGTACTACAAAAATGTAAAACAGTGGCAGTCCAATTTATAAAAATCATATCAAATCACTAAAATCTCTAAATTAGACTTAGTTTACCATTTTAAATAGGAAAAGCAGAGATATTAAAGTTTACTTAAGACATCAAAGCCAAAAAAGTTCCATAGAATAGTTTTAGAAAAGGAAACTCTCTATATAATTTAATCTGTCAGAAACTTTATGAATGTAGTACAGTAATAAACGATTATTTTTAAAATAATTATGGGGCTCAGAAAATTCTGAAATTTTTATACGTACATCTAAAAAGAGTTTTTCATATACCACAAAAACAATTGCCCAAAACCGTATTATAGAATAATTATAATAAATGGTCAAACCGATATGACTCATAAATTTTTTAATTATTTAATCAAATAGAATTTTCTAAACAAAGCCTTATTTTCATTGGTTATACATTAACCCAATAATCACTAAAGTATTTATGATCAATAAAATACTAATTAAATCATCTAAAAGAGTTTAATGATATTTTATTACAATTTCCAAACAAAAATTCTATGCAAACTACTATAATAGCACCAAAACCGATCTCTACGCTTTTCCGCCATTAGCTCCTTGTGGTGCCATAAAATCTGGAATTTTTTTCATTAAACAACATGAGTTGTGACACCCAGTAGGAAAAGAAGCAACAAAACATTTTATCAAACATTTTTAAATCTCTTTAAAGACCACTAGCATGATTAATAGCATCACAAGCACATGGAAACACCACATCCATAAAAACAATAAAATCAATCAAATCCGCTCGCCCCAGGGAGCCCCACGTGGGTTTAGGGAAACAAAACCGTTCCCAAGGATATCTCGTATCCCATCAAATATAATTTTAAGGATCACAACCTATGGACCGCAGCCCGATAATCATCATGCTCACATCATCATCAATAGCATCATAAAAATATGTAAACATGAATTTAATTAACAAAACTATAAATAAAAAGAGTTTTAGATTGTGTTGCGCCTACCTCAATCGCTAGCGAATAATCCTATTAAAATATGGATCCAAACACCGATGTCAAGAACCCCAAGTTTCACCCGCAAACTAAAGTTATTCTTCTTCTCCTTACGATCTCAGACGCATATGACAAAGTGAGGTTTTACTCACGCTCACCGCCGCAAATTATTTTCTCAACTGGAGAACAATATTTTCTAGGTTTCCCCTATTTATAACGACGACCTCTTATGTTCTTTTTATACGATAACTATAACCCTACCCCTAATTTTGATCATAGGTTTCTAAAGATACAAATGTGTGACGTGAAAAATGGGCAGGTGACGCGACCGGTCAAATCTAGGAATTAAATTTCCTATATATATACTCGATCCTGTAAGGCTTGCTAGTTTTTATGGAAAATGTGTCATGTGGCAAGATGAAACGAGTGTAAGTCAAAATGTCTACAGAAATTGCATTAAAATAAAGAACCACTACTAACACACGTGACTAATTTCTTTATGAAGTGAACAACCACTACTAGCTAAGGCCTTAACTTAAGATTTGGCATTAAAATACTAAAAGAGGATAATTTGCTTTAAAGTGTATGCTTATGCTTATTTCATTTTTCTAAACAAAAATCACACAACCACAATAAATAAAATAAAGAATAACTATTTAAGCATTCAAATTACTAAAGTACCCTTTTTTAACCTAAAATGACCAATTTACCCCTATTAATGAAATGACACAAATACCCCTTAAAATTGAGACGGGCCTTACAATCCTATCCCCCTTAAATGAAATTTCGTCACGAAATTTAGAGGTTACCTTAGAAAAGATCAGGGTATTTGGTCCGCATCTCGGATTCTAATTCCCACGTCGCTTCCTCGACCTGGCGACGCTGCCACTGCACCTTAACCATAGGAATGGTCTTAGTGCGGAGCACATGCTCTTTAAAGTCCAAAATTTGAACAGGTCGCTCCACGTATGTAGCATCCTCTTGGATCTCCAAATCCTCCCAAGCAATAACATGTGTAGGGTCGATAGCATAAGATGGATCTCTCTCGTACTTCCGCAACATTGACACGTGGAAAGTGTCATTAACGTGCCCAATTCGCTGAGGTAACTCCAACTGATAAGCTGCTGCACCAATACGTCGAATAATTTGGAAAGGCCCAATGTAACGTGGTGATAACTTTCCTTTCTTGCCAAAACGCTTAACACCTCTCTTCGGGCTCACTTTGAGTAACACCAAGTCACCCTCAGTAAACTCTAAAGGTCGGCGTCTCTTGTCTGCATAACTCTTTTGACGACTCTGAGCTGTCATTAACCTCTGCCGAATTAACTGAACCTTCTCAGTCGTCTCTCTTACCAAATCAGGTCCAAAAATGCTACGTTCGCCGATCTCGGTCCAACACACTGGAGATCTACAAGGTCGTCCATACAATGCTTCAAAAGGTGCCATACCGATACTAGCCTGATGGCTATTGTTATAAGCAAACTCTACTAATGGCAAGTGCTCACTCCAACTTCCCTTGAAATCCAAAGCACAAGCTCGCAGCATATCCTCCACAATCTGAATTACCCGCTCAGACTGCCCGTCGGTCTGAGGATGAAAGGCAGTACTAAGAGAAACACGTGTACCTAACGCCTTATGTAAACTCTGCCAGAACTGAGAAGTAAAACGAGGATCTCTATCAGATACAATCGACACTGGCGTACCATGTAACCTTATTATCTCATGGATATACATCTGACTTAACGTGGCTAACATATCTGTCTTCTTGATTGCTAAGAAGTGCGCCGACTTGGTAAGTCTATCAACGATAACCCATATAGTATCCTTACCGTGTGCAGTTCTAGGTAATCCCATGACAAAATCCATATTGATGTGTTCCCATTTCCATTCATAGATGGGCAATGGTTTAAGTAACCCTCCTGGTTTCCGATGATCAATCTTCACTTGCTGGCAAGTGAGACATCTCGAAACATACAAGGCAACATCTTTCTTCATCCCTTTCCACCAATATTGCCTTTTCATGTCATGGTACATCTTTGATCCTCCTGGATGAACGGTAAACTTAGAATTATGAGCATGTTCTAGTACCTCCATCCTCAATTTCAATGGCACAAAAAGTTTCCCCATAAAGCGAAGTCCACCATCAGATTGAGTCCAACCCTCTGGTGTTTGACCTTTCGCTATCTGAGCACAAATTGAAATCATATCTCTATCAGTATGTTGAGCTTCTATAATCCGATGTTGTAATTCTGGAACAACTATAGTATTGTAAATCATCTCGTCAGGGACCAAGTCACATTCCTCCATAAGTCTGCACAAATCCCAAGCATGAAGAGTCATACTTTCTACACCGACCCTCGATTTTCGGCTAAGAGCATCTGCTACAACATTTGCATTTCCTGGGTGGTAATGGAAAGTATACGTGTAATCCTTAAGAAATTCCACCCAACGCCTCTGTCTCAGGTTCAAATCTCGTTGGGTAAAAATATATTGCAAGCTCTTATGGTCACAAAATATGTCTATCTTCTCACCATACAGATAATGTCTCCACAACTTCAAAGCGAACACAATATCTGCCAACTCGAGGTCATGAGTTGCGTAATTCAATTCGTGTGCCTTTAATTGTTTTGAGGCATAAGCTACCACTCTTCCTTCTTGCATAAGAACACATCCTAAACCCTTCAACGATGCATCAGAAAAGATCACATAACCAATTCCACTTACTGGTGTTGTCAAAACTGGTGCGGTAGTTAGTTTCTCCTTAAGAATGGAGAAAGCCTCTTCACAATCATTATTCCACTCGAACTTGGAATCCTTTCGAGTTAATTTCGTCAATGGTGAAGCAATCCTTGAGAAATCTTGAATGAATCGCCTATAGTAACCCGCTAAGCCCAGAAAGCTACGAATCTCAAACACGTTCTTTGGTCTTTCCCAGTTGGTAACTGCTTCAACCTTAGCTGGGTCTACTTTGATTCCTTCTCTACAAACCACGTGTCCCAAAAACTGAATTTCAGAAAGCCAGAAGTCACATTTACTCAACTTAGCATACAACTGATGAGATCTCAACAACTGCAATGCTAATCTCAGGTGTTCCTCATGCTCTTCTCGTGACCGTGAATAGATAAGAATGTCATCTACAAATACCACTACAAATTTATCTAAGTACGGACGGAAAATTCGATGCATAAGATCCATGAATGTTGCTGGAGCATTTGTGAGTCCAAATGGCATCACCACAAACTCGAAGTGTCCAAATCGAGTTCTAAAAGCGGTTTTTGGAATATCCTCTTCCTTTATTCGGAGTTGATGATAAGCTGATCGCATATCAATCTTTGAGAAAAACTGAGAATCCTTCAACTGATCAAACAAATCCTCGATCCTAGGTAAGGGATACTTATTTTTCACTGTAACTTCATTGAGTTTCCTATAGTCAATGCACAATCTCAGCGAGTTATCCTTCTTCTTCACAAAAAGGACTGGTGCACCCCAAGGTGATGTACTACCTCGAATAAAACCCTTAGATTCCAACTCGAGTAATTGTTTGTCTAATTCTTTCAACTCCATTGGTGCCATTCGATAAGGAGCCATCGAAATTGGCGACGTACCAGGTTGAACTTCAATAGTGAAGTCAATTTCTCTTCTAGGGGGCAAACCTGGTAATTCTTCAGGGAAAACATCTTCAAACTCTTTTACCACAAGGATACCCATAGTAGATACAGAATTTTGTGGCTCGTCTTCTAACATTCCTAAATGATAAAGAAAACCTCTAGAATGAGTCTGTCGAAAATGTCTTTCCGACAAGATAAGGGGAGCCGCAAGACTACGAGTTCCGGTAAAGTGGACAACTGGACCTCCATCCGAGTGCAGAGTCACACGTTTTTGAAAACAATCAAAAACAGCACGATGAGCAGATAACCAATCCATGCCCAAGATTACATCATAACCAGACATATTCATCACAAAAAGGTCAATCAAAAACTCATGCTTAGCTATACGTACCACACACATTCGTGCTACGCGATCAACACGTGCACTACCTCCTACAGCACTAGCTACGCCTAGGTACCCATCAAGCAATTCAGTTTTCAAACCCAAGGACAAAACGAACGAAGAAGAAATAAACGAATGAGTAGCACCAGTATCAAACAATATCTTAGCCCAAGAATTATAAACTAAGAATGTACCTTCAACAACTGAGTTATCCGGATATTGTCCAACATGAGCAATATTAAAGGCCTTAGGTTGCTGAGGGGGTTGTCGAGCTTGGTATTGTGGTGGATTGTTCTGAGGACGGTTCTGTTGATACCCTTGATGCTGGTTCTGAGGTGCAAATGGTTGTTGGTTCCTCTGAGAAATAAGTACAGGACAGTTCCTCTTAAAGTGTCCAGGTTGTTTGCAGTGATAACACAAAGGTGCAGGAAGCTCCATATTCGGTCCATTTCCTTTCTTCTGGTATGGATGGTTGTTGTTGTTGTTTTTGTTCTTGTTCTTATCCCCAGTATGACGTTCTCGAATTCTATTTGCCTCCTCAATGTCTCTCTCAGCAATCATTGCTCTTTCCACTATCTCATTATAAGAAGTAATCTTCAGAATAGACAACCTACTCTTAATTGAAGGCCTAAGTCCTTCCTGAAACTTAAAAGCCTTCAGCTCTTCATTCTCAACCAGGTGAGTAGCAAAACGTGAGAGTTCTTCAAACTTGGCTTGGTATTGAGCTACTGTCATGTTTCTCTGGGTCAACTGCATAAACTCGATCATGCGCTGGTTTCGTGCAGTTTGTGGAAAATACTTACTTAGAAAAGCGAGTCGAAATTCCACCCAGGTAAACATACCATCATTCCTAGAACGACGAGTCAAGTCCCACCAGCGAGTGGCCTCACCTTCAAGCTTATAAACAGCAAGATCCAGCTTATCCTCGTCATTCACGCCTAATAGGGTGAATATTTTCTCAATCTTATCTATCCAATCTTCAGCAACTAGTGGATCAGGACTACCCTTGAAGGAATCAGGCTTTTGTTCAATAAACCTTCTAACTAATAAAGCTCGTTGATTAGGTGGTGGAGGGGGAGGAGGTGCATTCAGATTAAGATTCACTTGTTGTTGCATCGCTTGAGCAACAACATTCAAGGCACGGACAACATCACCAAAACCCTCATCGTGTGGGCCGGTTGAACCATTATTACGACGAGACATGTCCTGAATGAAGGACATTAAATCATAAGTATCACAGAGAGAATTCTCTATGCAAATGAAGTTCAACCTATTACGCATGCTAACAAACAACAATTAACAATACACAAACAATTCTACATTCAAGCATATATACGCATGCACTGACTTATTCAGAAACTAGCCTGCCCAAAGGATCAGACTAGCTCTGATACCAAACTGTAACACCCCAAATTTCGGGCCTGGATTCCAACCCAAATCCAAACCCGAAACCCGAAATGCTACATCTAATTTTTTATCCCGGACTTGCACTTTTGGCCCAAGCCCAAACACCCATTTATTTGCCTAGTCTTTATTTATGTTCAATTCAGAAATTCTGTCGCATGCGGTTACATAAAAATTCTTTAAGGAACATCCAACCGTTAAATTGACTTGGTTTTTAATCCACATTAACTCTAAAGAAATATAGGTTACTATAAAAATTAATATAACCGTTAAAAATACCAGATTTAATCCAAAAGAGTCGCGTTTTTAAGGAACAAACGTAAAATAAAAACAGACATCAGTTTACTCCAAGAATTTTACGGAACAAATTTAAATTCCAAAAATTATTATGTTTACATGTTGTAAACTCTAACTTAGTATAATTTCAGTTAAAAATTGTTCTATGATTTTTTATTTATCTTAAGGAATTATTGACCATAGTCAAACGCATAGTTGACCAGTACTACAAAAATGTAAAACAGTGGCAGTCCAATTTATAAAAATCATATCAAATCACTAAAATCTCTAAATTAGACTTAGTTTACCATTTTAAATAGGAAAAACAGAGATCTTAAAGTTTACTTAAGACATCAAAGCCAAAAAAAGTTCCATAGAATAGTTTTAGAAAAGGAAACTCTCTATATAATTTAATCTGTCAGAAACTTTATGAATGTAGTACAGTAATAAACGATTATTTTTAAAATAATTATGGGGCTCAGAAAATTCTGAAATTTTTATACGTACATCTAAAAGAGTTTTTCATATACCACAAAAACAATTGCCCAAAACCGTATTATAGAATAATTATAATAAATGGTCAAACCGATATGACTCATAAATTTTTTAATTATTTAATCAAATAGAATTTTCTAAACAAAGCCTTATTTTCATTG
Organism: Papaver bracteatum; assembly: GCA_023529315.1. Lineage (NCBI taxonomy): Eukaryota > Viridiplantae > Streptophyta > Magnoliopsida > Ranunculales > Papaveraceae > Papaver > Papaver bracteatum. Next base: position 1,034,006 of record JAJJWX010001881.1, read on the forward strand.
GTTATACATTAACCCAATAATCACTAAAGTATTTATGATCAATAAAATACTAATTAAATCATCTAAAAGAGTTTAATGATATTTTATTACAATTTCCAAACAAAAATTCTATGCAAACTACTATAATAGCACCAAAACCGATCTCTACGCTTTTCCGCCATTAGCTCCTTGTGGTGCCATAAAATCTGGAATTTTTGTCATTAAACGACATGAGTTGTGACACCCAGTAGGAAAAGAAGCAACAAAACATTTTATCAAACATTTTTAAATCTCTTTAAAGACCACTAGCATGATTAATAGCATCACAAGCACATGGAAACACCACATCCATAAAAACAATAAAATCAATCAAATCCGCTCGCCCCAGGGAGCCCCACGTGGGTTTAGGGAAACAAAACCGTTCCCAAGGATATCTCGTATCCCATCAAAGATAATTTTAAGGATCACAACCTATGGACCGCAGCCCGATAATCATCATGCTCACATCATCATCAATAGCATCATAAAAATATGTAAACATGAATTTAATTAACAAAACTATAAATAAAAAGAGTTTTAGATTGTGTTGCGCCTACCTCAATCGCTAGCGAATAATCCTATTAAAATATGGATCCAAACACCGATGTCAAGAACCCCAAGTTTCACCCGAAAACTAAAGTTATTCTTCTTCTCCTTACGATCTCAGACGCATATGACAGTGAGGTTTTACTACTGCTCACCCCCGCAAGCCAGTTTATTTTCTCAACTGGAGAACAATATTTTCTAGGTTTCCCCTATTTATAACGACGACCTCTTATGTTCTTTTTATACGATAACTATAACCCTACCCCTAATTTTGATCATAGGTTTCTAAAGATACAAACGTGTGACGTGAAAAATGGGCAGGTGACGCGACCGGTCAAATCTAGGAATTAAATTTCCTATATATATACTCGATCCTGTAAGGCTTGCTAGTTTTTATGGAAAATGTGTCATGTGGCAAGATGAAACGAGTGTAAGTCAAAATGTCTACAGAAATTGCATTAAAATAAAGAACCACTACTAACACACGTGACTAATTTCTTTATGAAGTGAACAACCACTACTAGCTAAGGCCTTAACTTAAGATTTGGCATTAAAATACTAAAAGAGGATAATTTGCTTTAAAGTGTATGCTTATGCTTATTTCATTTTTCTAAACAAAAATCACACAACCACAATAAATAAAATAAAGAATAACTATTTAAGCATTCAAATTACTAAAGTACCCTTTTTTAACCTAAAATGACCAATTTACCCCTATTAGTGAAATGACACAAATACCCCTTAAAATTGAGACGGGCCTTACACAATTTGTTAAACAAGCCTCCAGTAGATTTTTTTTATGTCCATCACTTCATCACCTCCACGTACTTGAATATCTAACACTATATTTGGAGTACAACCGTCTACCACTATATTCTGCATAGAACGAATTCTCAAACTTCTTTGATTTCTTTCACTTCCACGACTTCACTGAGTTGAACCACTAGGACTCGAACCTCTACCACCAGGTCGTGTACCTCTACCACCAGGACTTGAGCGCACATTGGAAGTCGTATCTCTACTACCATGCATGACTTGGACCTATCCCACCATGACTTGTATGTACCTATACCACCATGACCAGAATGTCCCGGTGTAGCATCTACGCCAAGTATGGATAAGTCTGTTGGAGTTCAGTTGGAACAAACGGAACAGTAAAAATATCTCCAGACATAAATATAGTCTATATGTCCCAATAAAATGGTGGAATAGTCGACAATGAACCCGCTTGACTAGGATATGAAAATGTGTCACTTGTCTTTGGTGGAGGTTGGGAAGGATCATCACCAAGTGGAATCTTATCTGAAGCTTGGTAATCCATCCGACCCAAATTTTGCGGTTGCATAGAAATATTGGGCTTGAAAATAGTGTTAAACCAATAAAGGTAATCATTTCTAGTACTCGGCTCCTGGATCAAATTTTCAAATTCTTCCCAATATAGATCACCCCTTATCAATCTCTCGGACATCTCGAGAAACCTCTTCACAAAGATTGTGGTCGATGGATATCACCATTCTTCTCTGCAACTAAAGAAGTACTCTTTCACCATGATACCAAACACCCTTTTCAGAAATAAGACTCTGCATAACACAATCCTCTTAATGCTTAACTCTAGTATTCTCTGGGCTTCCACTTCTTCGAACTCAGGGATCGTTGCATACGGCATCTGAATAAGGTTAAGGCTTGTCCTAAACAACTGTTGAGTCCTATCCAAAATGGCAACATGCATGTTGACCATCTTCAATTTGTTCTTTTTTCCAATTATACATGTTTCTGTATGACTGGAAAAACATTGGTATGATTGCGAAGAAAAGGTTCACAAACACGAAAATATATATACCACCAATACTGAAATAATAACATTGTTGGTTAGTACGTTTACCATGTCAAAATAATAAATAAATAATGTGAAAAATATTGGTTCTTACCTCCAACACTCCCCAAAAACCATTTCTTTGACACACGTCGAGCAATTACCGAGGGCAATGTAAAGTTCTGATAAAATTGGAAACCCCCCATCATATCATGGTGCTTTCTCTAAATCTTATCATGATTCGAGAAAACCAATCAACACCACTGAGCTAGCATTGGAAATAGACATTGGCATATTATCCACAATACAAACACATGCTCGAGCTCCTCTCAGGGTACAAATATTGTCTATTGAGTATTGTCTAACCTGTTTTGATTCATTTTCTCATAATAACGTTATAATAAACTTTTCAACCCAACCACTTTTAGTCCATATGCTTTTATTTGTCTATATACTTGATTTCCTTTTAGATCATTTGAGTATAAAGGATGTTTTTCTTTCCATCTATCTTCTGATTCCCATTTTAGTCATTTAAATGGAAGTAAATTTCCTTCACGTGAAATTTCCTTCAACATGTACAAATATAACAATGTAACTCCTATTTATAACAACATATTCATAATTAGAGTTTGTTGATTTTTATAAAACTAAAAGCAAAATGTATAAAATTAATTACAAAAAAAAAAAAAAAAAAAACAACTTACCACATACAAAATCTTTGAGAGAAAAAAATGTATTTATAGTCTTCCACCATCGTTCGAATATATTTTACACTATCCGAGTCCTATCATATAAATGCCACCAAGGATATCTTCAGACTCTGTCTTGAACAGAAGGGGGAAGTAGCCTGAACACTATAAGAAATTCAGACCACCCACCTCTTAGAGCGACTGAATTTACGCACTCTGGGTGGCCAGATATGTACACATGGAGTACTCATTAGTAGCTAGTTGTTTAACATGTTCAAAATAATATTATTTAATGCACATATAATTTAATAATCCACTGGTAGGGGTGCTAATAGATCTTTGACTTTTCTGTTTCTTTTTTTTTTCTCACTCATATTCGGAACGAAGTAACTAAATAATTTTGTTTAGGAGAAAAAAGAGGTGTGTAGTGGTATTTATAGGCGATATAGAGTCGGCCGTTGGCGTCATTATATATTTATGTCGAGCTATCGCTGACGAAATATACAATATCGCTCATTAGGGATCCATTTGCTCAGTTGTTTTCCTATAATGACGTGATTGGTTCGCCATACCACCAATTATACCAATTAGAATTTTTCATCATGATAGGCCTTATTAGTAATTTAGTGAAAAATACGAAAATCTTCCAGTTAATTATTGGTGGCACTTATTTATATTAAGTATATGCCTCACTGAGAATTGAATCCACAAGGCGAAGAGTACAGATCGCTGCTGAATAAGAACCTTAAAACATGGGAAGGAAGATATCAAAATGATACTGTCTCGTTTGGTACGTTGGTAGTTGGTCCAATAAAACAAACTATTTTATTTCAGTGTCATTGGATTTCTAGATCCAGCATTAAATATGTTATATATCCATCGTTTCAAGGTACATGTGCTCCGTAAGACAGTAGTGTAAGTGGAAGAAATTATGGGCATACTTGCTGAGTAGGAGAAGTAGATATTCTAAAAGAAATCAAAATAAATGATAACTCACCGTGCCATGGCAACACTAAAGACTCGTCGGCAGTGCGGCTCACCACTTTTTCGTTATGATGCGGCATCATGTAAATGCTAGATCAAGAAAATGATAAGTCCGTTTGGAATGAACTGGGAACAAGAAGCATTTTTGTTGCAGTGGTTTTCTCAGTTTTAAAAACAACAATTCCAAAACAAAAAAAATTATAACCTTTCAGACATTTAAAATAACCCTATTTTGGGGCAGACCTATTAATTTTAGGGCATTCATATAGGACAAAAACATGAGTGCCAATAGTATTTCAATGGTGGCCCTTATCCTGCATTTTTTAAAAATGCTAAAATACCCCTCATTAGATTAGTGGTTAATTAGTGATAATAAAAATTTATTAATTGTTAATGACTAAAATTAGTTTAGTGTTAATTAATGATAATAAGTTTTTGTTTAAATTAGTGAGTGAGTTTAGAAAAAGAAGGAGGAAAGAAGGAGAGGAGGGAAAAAAAAGAGGGAAAAAACTTTTTTTTTACCTTTGTTTGTGATCTTTATGAATATTGAGAGATGTGTGATACAAATTCGAGTGAGGAAGGTGAATCTTCATCACGTAAAGCTAAGCAAATACATATCAATTACGATGGACATCCTGAAATGGCTGATTTGTTGGATTATGAAAATGATTTTACCCAAACTCAACTTTTTTCTCAAGCTCAAGATGATTCATTTATGGAGCCAAATCCCGAAGATGAGTACATAGATGAGGAACCCAATGCTAATAATACACAGGTATGGTTGTATAAGTTGTTTAATGTCCGTTTTGTAGCTTGATTTCACCAAAAGTTATGATTTTTGCAACTGGTTCGGCGAAACAGAACAAGGTTCGGCAGATAACAGCTGTCTTTTAACCATGGAAAATAAGAACAGTTCGGCTTATTCGATTGAGAAAAATGTGCGCCGATTTGTCCTTCAATTGTTTTAGCGCCAAAAAACAGTTCATGGTTCGGCTCAAATTTGAGGTAACATTTGTAGCCGAACCATATCTTAAAAAACATACGAGTTACAGTGTAATGTTCGGCTTACTCGTTCTATAGCCGAACATAAATTTTTGTTTTCAGATTTTTTTTGAAATATAAGTGTTATGGTTCGGCTTATAAGATTAGTCCCAAATAGGCCGAATCCATGTTTCAAATGTATTTCGGCTTTATAAGTCAAACACGAATCAGCCTAACATTGAGTTCGGCTTTCATATTGTTGTTCGTGTTAGCCGAACCTGACCCAAAACCTATGTGATATTGTTGTAGATTGTTGCTGAAATGGAAACTATGGAGGATCAACCACCGCTTATTGATGTAATTCATGAAGATACTAGAGATCACTTCCAAACTGACTTGGTAGGTAAAAAACGTAGTTTATTTTTTTATAAATTTTTAACTATGTTGTATGCAAAATCATTAATAAAACTAAAGTTTTGTACTTGTGGATGTGTAGACGTGGAAAACCAAGAAGAAGCTGTTAAATGGGTTGAGGAACATGCTTGGAAAATCAATTGCGTCCTAGTTAAAGGTAGACAAAGCCGAAAGAAGCGGGTTGAGATGGTTTGTGAGAGGGGCGGGAAGAAAGTAAGCAAGAAGAAAAAAGATAAGCCATATGTTGGGAAGACCGGGAAAAAATATAAGACTAAAACAAGGAAGATAAATTGTCCTTTCAAGATCATCTTAAATTGGAATAAAGATGAAGACATTTTCACAATGAATAAAGATATGGATTGCCGTCATAACCACCACTAAAGCCACCACCTCAGGAGCCTCGTTGAAAATATCCCAGTGTGCAACGGTTTGGTGTCTAAGTAGGCGGACTGCATCCCTGTGATCCGGAGTCTCGTAAATTCTCTTTGCCCATGACTCCTTGTAGCCAATCAACACTCTTCCACCATCTTCAGGGAGACCATGGGGCAAACCATCATTGCGAGGACGTATAACATTATCCGGATGAGGAATGTGCTTACCTGTCTCCCTTGATTTAACAACTTTCTCTTGTCCTTGTTCTTGTTCTATTTCTTCTTCTTCTTGACCTTCCTCACCTTCTTCTTCATCATTGTGATCCTCTTGTTCTACGGGAAAAGAGTAAGTCGTGTCAATTCCTCTTTTGCCTGCATGTAAGTTCTTTGTGCCACCACCTCGAGGTTTGGGAGTTTTTGAGTTAGAAGGAGTCACTTCCATTGTTCTCCTTTTAAGCTTGTCCTTGAATTTTCCCGGATGGGTTCTAAAACAAATGACAAGCCTTAATTAGTTTTTCAAATTAAATAAATATCATTCTACCACACATTTTCATAACTCACCTATAACTGGATAACTTTAGAGGAACCTATTGGTCATAAACAGTTTAAAGTTCGGCACATACGAGTTTTATCAAATATGAGCCGAATAAAATGTACTACAGTTTTAGCCTTTGTCAGAGAAAGGTTCGGCACATTAGAACTTTATCACAATAAGCCGAACAATGTACCCAGAAGTAAGTCTAACAAGGTTCGGCTAATACGATTTTCAAAATATTTCATAATTAGAGCCGAATTGTTCTTCATCTGTGTAAAAAAAAAACAAGTTCGGCAGCGACATTTCTGTCGAACATGAACCTGATACTAAAAAAAACTTAGGCGAATCATCGATTTCAGGTCATAAATCAACGAAATATGCAAAAATAAACAATGGGTTTGTGGGAAATACCTTTCTATGTGCAATTTTAAAGATTCATCCTCTATTTCTCCCTCTCCAACACCAATCGATCCGGTATCCACTTCATCTCTATCTTTTTCAAAATCCCTACACAATGGAAAATAGCCGTTTTAAGATAGTCTAGTAGTGTCGTTTCAGAGGATAAAAAGACACTATCAAAGTGCCGCTGAAAGTGCCCCAGATTCAGTGTCTTTTTATGAAACGGCACTTTCAAGGTGCCCCAAAAGAACGATGCTTTAAGAGTGCCGTTATACACGACACATGTATGACGTCGTAGATTTGATTTATTTTAATATTAAAAATATATGCCAGGTCTGGCTGGCTGACTGCTGCTATTCTGATTGGGCTGAAACAATTCTGATTCATATTCAAATTACAGTAAAGTGAAATTCAAATAACAATTCAAATTTAGATCAATTAAAATACTAAAATTCAAATTCAAATGACAATTCAAATGAAAATGAAAATTCAAATTCAAACTCAAACTCAAATTAATTAAAATACTAAAATTCAAATGACAATTCAAATTCCATACAAAAGCAGATTCATCTAATACAAAATGACAACACTATTACATTTAATTACTCATAAATTTAATCCAAACTAACAAAAAGAGAAAATGATTCAGCTGTAAATTAACGAGTTCAAGGTTTCTTAAAGAGAAGAGGCAATACAAGTCCTAAAAATTTCAAAAAATGCAGTCATTATGACCTTGGCAACATCTTGCTTGAGAACATAACTGCAGAAGCACAACCCTTTCCAACATTAACTTATCCAGCAACAACATCGATCTTACTATCAACCATGACATCAGATACCCTCATGAGACCACCTAGAAGAGAGACGGCATCCATAAAGGTACGAACTACATTCAGAATACGAGTAAAGTGTTATACCTTATGTGCTAGGTTACATGTAGTGAATGAGTCTCCATGTACATAAAGAAGATATAAATAATTTAAAACGACAAGCATAGAATTCAGAAAACCGAAGCTAACCAAGCTAACCAGATTCATGCTTAAATATAAGTGCACTTTCATTCATTCGACAAGCATAGAATTCAGACAACCGAAGGGAAAAACTATACCATTAAAATGAAACTCACATAACTTAAACCTTGGAAAGAGTTCAAAACATAAATGGGATATGTCATAAACAAGATTAACTGACAAAAGTGATTCGAGTCGTCTAATCAAGAAAATTTAGGCTCTACTAAGGTCTAATTTTATCAAGCATTCATGGATGTACTTACTATCTTCTAGCATGCCTTGTCAATTCTACAAATAAAGAAGATTACAATTACGAATAGAACTCAAACTGCATCACCAATAAAAACTGTGACAACTAAATAACAAGTACAAATGATTTTCAGCTCACCTTCATGATATCTAAAGTTCAAAAAGGAAGTAATCAAACCCTAAATTCATATGCTCACCTAATACAAATCATATCTAAAGTTCAATAATTACTAATCAAACCTAAATATATATGCTTGATAATTAATACAAGTCCTATCTATGTTCTAATCTAAGGTTATAAATTCAAATAGTGGCACTAATAGGTGAACAGGAATTCAAATCATATTTACTTCCAAGTGGAACAAATTGGTAAATAGGATCTGCAACTTTTACTTGCCTTATTCTTCGCAACTTTCATTTGACTTGCACAGCTTCAAGTTTCTCTGTGAACTAAATGCACCAGTAATGAAGATGGTCTATTTAGATGTAAGGGTAATTCCACAAGTGAGGTCCGCTGCATACTGACTGCAACCAACTTCTCCGATCTTGAACTCTCTTTGCTGGAATTTATATCATTTGGAGATTGTCCTTAACAAGTTTTGAATATTTCACATTAATATTGTGCATCAGATGATAACTTCATGCCTGCAACATCAAACAAGTAGCATTTCATAAAAAAAATATGATACTGACTCAGTAGTTAGGGTCTGAACTTTAATATATAATGTTTCAAGGTCAGGGAACTTATTCCGGGTAAGAACCTGAAAACATGAAGTACAAAGGTTAAATTTATGAGAAAGATAGTGGCATTGACAATTTCTGATACAACTGGTTATAACATACAAACTAATGCTAGCAGCATTTTAATTAATCTTCGGAGTTTCGGTATCATGATTTAGCTGCTTTTTCCAGTCTAGAAGAACGGTTTCATCCTGTCATAGGTTAAACCAGATACATAAAGGCTTAAAACTAACAATATAACAAAACTTTTAGCTTCTGCATGAGTTATATTCAGGATAGATACCTGTGGTAATTGTATCATTGTATGATGACCCTGTTCTGGAAAAGCCGAACCAGTGGCTTCGTTGTCTTTAAGATTTCTTTGCCCCTTTCGTGTTTACCAGCCAAAGTTATCCTGCATATACCAGGGTATCCAAATATGAATCTCGTATTAATTCAGGAGCATAAGACTCTTTTCAATTTAATAACCAAGAAATATTGATCAAATCCATTATTGGGAATAAATCATCATGTGTTACAAGCTAATTAGTTTCGGAAATTACCAGCACAAAAGAATCCATAGTCTTATTCGCAAAGGCCACCCAAATGGTTACCATCAAGAATTAATTTATCAAACCCAACTCCAATCTTCGAATATCTGTTTTCTTCAAATGCAAGAACTACTTTTCCACAATATCCAGAAGATGGACCCCTGACAGTGCACATATGCGAAAGATATATGAACCCTTGCATCTGACTGATTGAGAGACTTGAAAATATATACAGAAGACATGCCCCAGCTGTAACCTATCCAGATCAGAATGAATGTGTTTGCATCTAAACATCTAGGGAGGTGTTATAGGGACCCAACATGTGAAATGTCAACAGCTAGAATGAAGATAAAAAAACTGCGGAGGAATGAAGGAATAAAGATAACTTTATTATGAAAAAATATTGATTCTACAGAAAGTGGACAATCTCGAAGAGCAATTGTATTTTATTCAGAGGTATACAAAATTTAGATATACTAATCCCAAAAAGTTGATAACCGGAGAAGCAAGAAAATATTTCTTTATGTAATCAGAGAAGTAATGCATAAATTTCATAATATGAAAGACGCTTAATCAATGCATAACTTTTTTTTATGCAAAAGATTGATTTTACAGAAAGTGGACAATCTCAAAGAGCATATTATTTTATTCAGAGGTATACAAAATTCAGATATACTTAGCCTAAAAATCCGATAACCGGAGAAGCAAGCAAGTATTTCATAGTGTAATCAGAGAAGTAACGCATAAATTTCATATTTTCATAATATGAAAGACGCTTAATCAATGGTGTGTTTCAATGTCGGATTTTCATAGTGCAACAGATGAATACAACACGGCATTAAATTTCATAGAATTCTTGTTTCCAGGGATCCATGGATATCCAAGGAAAACTGGATAAGACATCGAAACACAGTATAGAAAACTTAAATATTAGCAATAAGCAATGAGCTACAACTGACCAATCTTTCACACATAACAACTAGGTGCAATGTCTTAGCGTTTACTAGGGTCAAAATCCAAAGAAGCAATCAAGAGACAGCAACCAAGTAGGCTAAAATTTCAAGTTATTTACCTCGAATAGTAGGGACAGTTATCAAAGGAGACTTCAATGACGATAGGACTGAGAATTCCCTGTTGTAAACTATCTTTAAATAAATTCTTGGGATCGACTTGCAGACAAAGTGGCAAAGTCGGGATCCTCAAAGAGATCTCTAAGTCCCCTGTTCTCTTCAAGACTTTTGAAAATGCGCCCATTTAAATTATATTCGGAAGCAGCCAGCATACGCTTCCATAAATTGAAAAGATGAATCAAACTACTTCACAAATTGAAACTTAAAAAGATAATAATTGAATAACAAAAACAAAGAAACCAACAAGACAATGCTCATAAACCAAAAGAACAAACGGCGACGCTGTAAGATAATCTATATATCGAACACTTAACCTACTACGATAATTTTATCAAAAACTTAACATAGTGAGATTAATCCAAAGACACACAACTGTGTGTTCAGTTAGGAAATCGATCAAACACTAAACCTACTAGGATCAACAAAACAATTTATAGAAAAATATATGGATATACAAAAAAATATCACGAGAATCTAAGAAGAACTCTTAACTTTGAAACATCACCATGTTTTCTGGATATAATTTCCCATCAATGATCCTTGTTCCTTCACCAAACATAGAACAACTATGAACCAGAATCCCATTTTCAGAAAATACAAAATCGAGTAATAGATTAGTGGAGTTAGAGAATTTACCCATGAATCTTATTATTGATGCTACCTTCAAGAAATTCTTCATGACAAAGCTCAAGCTCTATTCATGCATCACACACAACACATCAGTTATCAAAATAAAGATTTCACCAAAAAAATAAAATTGAACCAAAAACCAATTTCAACTAAAATCCTTATTCTCGTTTCTACAGAAACCATTCAAACGCATATCTAAAACACATCAAATAAAATCCAAAATCGTATGAAAATCACGAACCAGATCTTACTTAAAAGCATCAGGGATAACCATCGTCATCCCCAAATCGAGAAACAACATCATCCTCCTTGGTCTCGTGTGGAATCACACTCGAAATAATCAAAACAAAAAACCCAAATATTAAATCAACCTCAAAAAATAAAAAATAAACTTGGTATAAGAAACTTACCCACAAATGGTCTTCTACCTTGAGAAACGAAAATATACTTCGTTTTAATGAAGAACAGGCAGATCTGGAGTTTGAAACAAAGAAATTTCCACCACCACCCAAACCGAAACAAAATAAATTAGATCAGAAAACCAGATTCACTTGATAGAAGAAGAAGAAGAAAACGAAGCCTTGTATTCTTATGTGAATGAATTGAAGAAGAATAAGAAAATGAAGCCTTGTATTCTTCTGTGAATGAATTGAAGAAGAAGAATAAAGTGATGTTGGTGGTGTGATTGTGGTGATGGAAGAGATTTGATCTGGAGAGGCAACTAAAGAGAAAAAGGAGATAAGAAAGAAAAGTTCCGACGGAGAGAAAAATGAGATAAGAGAAAGGATATTGTTTCCCATTTTTCCCTAGAAAAACTAACTAGTGAAAAGATACTATCAGAGTGTCATTTTATAAGTCAACAAAAGTCTTACTACAACGACAATTTGACTTTAGGCAACGACATTTTCAGTATGACGTCAGATCGCGATGTCCTTTAAGTGTCGTTTCGTTATGTCTCAGATAGCTCTTTTTCCACTAGTGCTAGATTGAGATGCTACGGAAGCTAGAGAAGGATTCGGCACCGTATTTCTAGGGCATCGCTTAACATGAGGTGCCATGTATGTGTTTAATCGAGAACTTAATGGAAGAAATTTTCAGAAATTTTGGAGAAGAAGAGGGAGAGAGATGGGTTTTGGGTTTTAAAACTTTAAAAAAAAAAAAATTGGTTAAGTAACGGTTTTAAGATTAGAATTTAGGATGGGTTAATTAGTGGGTAATGGTTAATTAGTGGGATTGTTTTAGGATTAGAATTTAATTAGGTGGAAGGGTATTATTGTAATTTAAAATAGTGAGGGGTATTATAGTAACTTAACAAGATTTAGGGCAGCCCTTATAAATTTGGGTTGGGTGCCTGCTAATGGTGAATACCCCAAAATTATTGGGTCTGCCCCAAAATAGGGTTTATATAAAATGCTCTTTTTTGTGGATCTCATAACATTCGGACAAGGCCCATAACTTCTCCGAAAAGGTCACTATTCCACTCTCGGGCTCAAGCAAGATGAAAAGAACCAGTGTATAACTTAATAAGGCTTGCGTTTTGGGCCTGTGGTGGCTAAACGTGATTGAGGGCTCTAGTAAGGCATTGGCCCATCTCTTAATATTAGTACGCCAACGCCATAGTAGTGTGAGCAATGGATGGGTGGGTGCGGATTTGGTACCACCCCCACCCAATTCATTCAAAAGGCGGATTCTAGAAATGTACTCGCCTCCAATCCATTCAAACCCACGCACGAGTGTGGATGAGGCGAGTGAATGCGGGTGAGTTGGCGTAATTCAAAATATAAGTTAGTATTCTTGTTTTGTCAATAATTTGTGATTGTAATTGTCTGTCCTAATTTCCAATCATCCTGCAAGTGATGCAAGGTCTGTAAGAATTTTCATAGAAACATGCAACACTACACTACAATTGTTCTTGTTCAATTTATATAAAGTAGCGAAGGGGTGCCATTCTATTAGTACAGCCAAATGAAATGTGAGTGGTCTTCTTCAACTATTCCATGTAACACCAATTGAAATGGTTAGATATCTGATAAACAAAGATATTAACCGATAAAAAAAAAGATAAACAAAGATATTCAGAAAGCACATAATTTTAGATCTTTTTTCCCTTGTTTCCAAAATTTTATATGAAATCTATCATGTAGAGGTTGTTTAACGATTTCATCATCAACTCCGCATCGGGTGCCCAACGGATGGGTGATGTACCACCTGCATCCAACTCGTGAAAATACCTCACCTACGTCCAATTTCTTAAAGTGCGGGACGTGTGTCCACCCGTTAAAATTCAGATTGGGCGAGGTGAATCCATGGATATGGTTATTTTGTTCATACAATTGTTACATGTTCAACTTTTACGTAGTTTTCGGAATTTTTATTTGCTCTCACGTTGTTCGATCAAGTTTAATCTAGCAAAATTGTAACAAACATTATTTACAGGGAAGCCAATCAACCATTGAATAGTCTAGTTAATCATGCGGTGGCGGAAAACTAACATGGAACTTTTTCGGTAACGATTTGGGATCTTGTGATGACGAATTTCTCAAACCAAACTATATTAAATAACTTAATAACATCTTATATATATCCATAGATTTCGGGTCGTTCAGGCCAACAAAAAGATAGACTTCAAATTATCTATTGTTTGAGAAATCTTGGAAAAATGCTTATTCATATTTGATTTTAATGGACTACATTATTTCAAGAACTTCCCTAATTAATACTTCCTTGTCCCGGTTTATTCGAAGGCTTAGGGTTTATTTTGGTCCTACAAGATACTTCCCTAATTAATACACTATGAGTTCTCTCTTCTCTCTCCTCTCTTTTCCTCTTCTCTCTAGGAAAAAAAACTCTTATTCTCCATTAATTTCTTGCTCAGATTTGGTCCTTTTTGGATCAGATCTGAGCATGATTTCTTTTTCTTTTCAAGTTTTAATCAAATAAAGTAGATTTTTTTGTTTTTGATGTCATTTGACATATTTCTTCGCTATTTGGAGTTTAATTTTCTTCGCCATTTAAGTAGTTTCTCTTCGCTTTGAGGGCGATTTATTCAAACCTTGATCGCGGGTTCGTGACTTGCTATTCTCGATTCAAGAACATCAACAATCCAATTCGGTATTGCTTAGAATCTATATTCAATCTATGGGATTCAGGGCATCCGGGTTCGTTTGGATCTACAAGATTTTGTGCAAATAACTCCTTTCTTACAGGAGTATCTTTTATTGAAGAAGAAGAAAATATAATTAAATGGTCGGAATCGATTCCGGATTATACCATCACCCTTCCCTACTACATTTACAAAAATTGGGTATCTTTACGGTATATGGCTCTTTCTCTTCGCGGTGTATTTGTAATTGATATCTTCATTTGTATTAGGGTTTTATTATCTTGTACCTTGATGTTTTTGTTATTCTTGTAAGCGATCATGTAATCACGTTTTGATTTGAATGAATTGAAATTTGTTGATTGACAAAAAAAAAAAAAAAAAAGATAGATAGATAGATAGATAGATAAAGATTTTCTTATTTGTTTTGTTTTCGTTTTTTCCTTATTTGTCCCTGTATTGTAAACAGACCACTAGAAACAAGAAGCAAAGAAATATAGGTTCTTCAAATATTTCAAGAAATATTATTGAGGAATATATTTGGAAAAAAAATTAATTTCTCCCATTTTATTTAATCTCTGTGAAAACACAAAAACTTCAATTAAAGTTGGACAACATGGATAGTTTTTTGCTAGATGCTCATCGGAATGAGATTCATTTGATTGAGACATAATTCGAGGTAGATCCAAAATATTTCACTAAGGCATTAATGAAGAGATTCGATACGTACCTTGGGATTTCTACATAAAAATAGAAATTAAATAGAATCATAAAATCGGAAATTATTCTTCGGATTTAATCCCATTTATATTGACAATTACAAAAAAGTTGTTCATACAAAAAAATAATAAGTGATCAGGCGGGTATACCCTCATCGTGTAACTGTTCAAGATATCTCTCTTTCAAAGAGGCAGCGGGGATCCGTCTTTCCTTAAGGTTGGGGTATTGTGAAAATTGGTTGATCATGGATTTATCCATAAGTTTAAAAGGATTTTTCCTGGATCGATGCTCGAGTGGGAGTAACAGAGTAACTTACATATGTAATTTTTTTAATTGACTATTTACTTTTGATGCTTCAAAAAAGTGCTCCCTCAGGCCTAGTAATATAGGCGGAATTTTTATATATCTTAGATTAAAGAAGAGATTTAGGTTTCATAATTTTCATCACTTTCCCAATTCATCCTTAATCTATTCTCAATAACTAGACTCGCCAAATTGAATTTGATGCAAAATTACCTTGGAACAAAACTCCATTTATATAGTTGGACAATTCAAAATCAAAACTCTTCCTCTTGATGGAGTTTTGAAAGAAGGATTAATTGAGGGATATGAAAAATAATTTGGGGATATTTTACTGTTCATATCGGCATGGAAAAGCCATGCCGGTTTTAATTTCCGGCATTGAAAAAACATATTGGCATGAACAGTAAAATATCCTCCAATTATTTTCCATATCCCCAATTAATCATTCTTTTAAAATTGAAACTAGTTTTAAAATTTTATATATGCGCAATCGAAAGTGTACAAGTCAAGAACCCAAAGCAAGAAAAGAAGAGATCCAGATGGAAGCCTCAAACTTATCTTTTCCTTGATGAATGAATGTACTGCAGTATTTTAAGAAGATTGATGAATTAAAAGCTTTACTTACCGTCCACTCGTGGCTCAAACGAGTAATTATGGGGATAAGTAGCAGTAGTAGTACTAGAAGTAGTAGGTAACTGATTAGATGCTTAACAACAACTTAATTAGCACCTCAGCATTAAAAATTGTTTTAAAGGGTCGAACTTAGATACGGATGCATCTTTATATAAGTAGAATAAATATAAAAGAAAGACAAGGTTTTGAACCCCAAATACAAATCATGCATAACTTTAGTACAAAAGAACCCAAAAAAGAACTCCCAAAAAACGTACAAAACATCGAACTTAGATCATGGTGGTTCAAAGATATGAAGTCTTTCAAGGTCGGTTGATAAGCTCTTTGAACTAAAGACAAAGACTTATTCTTGAAGGCACGATTATTCCTCTCTTCCGTGATGAAACTTTATATAATTTGCTCTATTGGAAAATGTGATTTGTGATGAGATAGTTACTTCCGACCAACCACCCGTAACACTTTTAACCGAGAAATCTCCTTCTTGATGTTCTTGAACAAGATCCAACCCCTAGAGAAGAGTTATCAAACACTTGAGCCACCGTAGATGATTTGATTCGCATTTATTGAAAGTCAGCTGAAAGTCGAGCAGTGCCTCCCCAATTGCTTTTGGTGATTTTGTCTATCAAGTGATATTTTTTATCATCCTGACCATTTGTCGGGAATGACCTATATAATCATTTATCAATGAGTTCCCATGAGTTACAACGTCGATTGATCGATTTTTTGCATAAGAACCCTTCATCCTTGTCACGAGGGATTCAAATTTCTTCATCGAAATAGTAGAATATACTCTTCCGGACCTCTTTGAAAATCTAACTTTATGGTTCATTCTAAAGATTTCTTGACATTCTAATTCTTCCCAAAACAGTTGCTACGCAAAAAAAATAGTGATTTGGTTTGTTAAAACTCCAATGGGTTATCTCCTCTCAGCCTTGAAGATTCTTGCTCGAGGATAGTACTAATCCATTCAAACATTAAAGAAGCCATAATTTTTCCATCTACTTTTACCTTGCTTCAAAGTGGATGAAACACATTAATTTTGTTGAGCTGTTCCCATTAATTGTTGCTTGAACCGTTGGTGATATACCAGATCATTATTATGTTTCTCGCTTGAATGATGTACCGATGCCCATGATTTACAACCTTGTTGTTGGAAAAATGGACCCATAGAAAGAAAATACTTACCTCCAAAGCTTCTTTTCTTTCAAGTAGTTTTTTGTTTGATCATTTACAACTCATTTCTGATTATTGGAAAATGTGATTTGTGATGAGGTGTTCTTGACGGTGCTTGCTTTTGGTGATTTTGTCTATTGTCGGGAATGAATCATTTATCAATGAGTTCCCAAGTTACAACGTCGATTGATGAACCCTTCATCCTTGTTACAGTTGCTACGGGCCTACGGTCCTCGCTCCTCGGACGTGTTAGGTTATGTGGCTCGATGAAGTCATGTGAATATACTACATACCAAGACCAAATCCAAAATAGCAAAAGCTAAAAGACAATCTCTATAATATAGCATTGGTTTCCGTTTTGGAAAAGTTAATGAAAAAAATTCTTGAACTTAATTTTTGAAAAAAGTTTGACCTCTTTTCAGAATGAACTTGTTGCAAGGCTCTGCCTCAAGTTGACTCCATTTGAGATTGAGTCCGAGATTAAGGCATATATCATATTATTCCGGGTTCCAGTGTGTGATGTGCTGTGCCAAGAGAACAATCGTGTGGTGTCGTGCTATGTTGTGCCTGACACATTTGTTTTATAATTTTCAAAGTAAACATCAGAAATAACTCAACATAATGAAGATAAAAAAATAAAAAATTGGTTAGAATAAACGTTCTTTTGTGAATTATACACAAAATCTATCGTACTGTACCGTATTGTGTGGTGGTGTGTGCATGTTACAACGTGCTTTATTAGTGTATTGTGACGTGTGTTGTGCTATGCTACTATTTCCTATGAGACTGACACAATACAACACATGAAGCTAACATATTGTATTGTGCTGGCCTAAGTCACATGCTATACTGGACTTTGCTCAAATTTTACTATGTTGTGTTGGACGGTATTCGTAGTGACACGGCCCAACTTAGACCTCTACACCCATTCCTACAAACTTGGCTTCGCCCCTGGAGACAAATCTAACAAAGACAGAGAATCAATCTGTTCGGGAAAGAAACAAAAAGCAACATGCAATGCCAACATGTTTAAACTAAATGAATCCTAATAAAGTTAAGGCAAAGAATGATATCTTGAATATGTTAATCAATGGTTGATTACTAACTCAATCAATAAATATAGTTAATCAATTCTTTCCTAAAATCAGACAATTAAAGCCAACTTTTCTTTTTGTTTTATGAGATTGAACATGTGACTTTAAATGATTAATCTCAAAAATAAAGCTAAAAAGAATTCCTTAAAGTGTACTAATTAATCCAATAATTAACCCAATTCTTTTAGTTAATCATACTCTTCTCTAATTAGAACACTTTCATGAATAAACTTATTATCTCCAAGCTATAGTACATGAGTTGAAACGAATCTTTTCTTAGCCTTTACATAATCGTATTCTTACTTACCATCGTGAATAAACTTATTAAGAAAGCAATTGCGTGTATCACAAAGTTTTGATTGATGTTGTTGCGACGTCCTCTGTCCATTTCGTATGGCGTCATTGCTCATCTCTATAGTAAAATGGCAAACCTTTTTTTGTTTTTTTTTTGAGTAGAAAGGATGCAAACTAAAGGGGAAGAAGAATATTTACAAGATATGGATCAAGAGATCCCCGAGAAAGTAAAAGAATTTTTTTTTACAAGTTTACAATATCCTCCCACTGATATAAGATTTGATTCATAGAATAGTCTTCGAAAATATCTGTCGAAGTACTCCATAAACAGTTATCTAAGATAAACTGCTTGCACCAACTCATCTGTCGTTTTGCTCCTTCCTCCATGCACCCTACTATTCCGTTCCAACCATATCTCCCAAGTAATTTCAAATGGCAGGAGATGCCAAACAGTTTTCTTTTTCTTCGAGCTAGCATCCAATCTCCAACCTTTCACCAGTGAGACAAAATATCTATCCCTCACCCAGTTCACATGTAGAGAAGCAGTCTAGAAATTCCAAAGGAATAGAGCCCAGCTGCAGCTAAGAAATAGATGGTCCATGGTTTCTACAGAAGAGTTACAGAGTGGACAAAGATTTGACGAAATATCAACTCTTCTACTTTGTAGCATACTTCTTGTAGATACAGAATCGTGAAGCGCAACCCAGATAATGAACAAAAGCTTTGGAGGTGCTAGTTTGCTTTCTGCTACTTTATGAAACTCCCATTCTTCCTCCACTTCAGCTAGTCTTTTGTAAGTAGCTTTAGACTCGATGCAATCTTCCTTCTGTTGATGTAGAACTACATTCCTTATATCGTGTTTTAATTCCAACAAATCAATTCTTTTAGCCGGGTCTAAAACTCTAGAAAAGATCGGATTCCATCCCATGTCTGCATCCAATAAGTTAGCTATAGTGTCGTTCTTTTGACGACTAATTTTGTAAAGCCTTGGATATTTGTCCTTCATAGATGCCTTATGAATCCACCAGTCATGCCAAAATCTCATTGTTTTTCCATTATTAACTTGTATAATGACAGAATCATAAAAATCTTTGTTATATTTAAGAATCGCAAACCACATGCTTTTACTAGTTGCCTCATTGACTTGCATTGGAACCAAACAAGCCTCAACAGCTTTAGATTTTTCACACATAATTTTCCTCCACCAGGCTGCCTTCTCAGTACAAAATCTTCCATGCCACTTAGGTAGCAAATATCTATTTACTAATCTAATGTTCCGGATCCCCAATCCTCCACTATTTTTTGGCTTGCACACTTTCTTCCATGCTACACAGCTCATCTTCTTTTTTATTTTCATCTTCTCCCCATATGAATTTCCTCATAATGCTATTGAGTTTTTTCTCCACTGAAACTGGCAAACAATACAAAGAAATAAAATAAGTCGCCACACTTTCCAAAGAACTCTTAATCAAAGTGATTCTGCCATCCTTGTTTAGATATTTTCTTTTCCAAGGTGCCAATTTCTTTTGCATATTTTGAATGACAGTCTCCCAAATTGCTGCGCTTCTTCTATTCGCACCTATAGGCATACCAAGATAGGTGATGGGTAGACTATCAGTTTGACATCCAAGTTCCTCAACCAAGTCTTGCACCAATTCATTAACACCTATACTAGTTATTGAGCTGTTCTCTAAGTTCAACTTCAAACTTGTCAACAACTCAAACATAATCTTCGTACCTCCACCTTAGAAGCATTGAGAAAAATTAGTGTATCGTATGCAAATTGTAAATGCGAAATTGGTGTGCCTCCTTCTACCACCTTAAAACCACTCAGTATGTTTGACTAGACATCTTCATTCATTAAATTTGATAAAACCTCCACCACTAGCAAGAACAAAAAAGGTGACAATGGATCTCCTTGACGAATTCCTTTAGATGGTTTAATTCTAGAAGCATCAGCCCCATTAACTAGAATTGAGAACTGTGCACCTGTAACACACCAATGTATCCACTTGATCCATTTATCTCCAAAGCCATTTTTTCTCAAAATAGAAAACAAATAATTCCAACTGACAATATCGAATACTTTCTCCATATCTATTTTGCATAGAATACCAGGTTTCTTTTGCTTCAATCTGCTATCAATACACTCATTTGCTATCAAGATGACATCTAAAATCTTTTTCCTATGAATGAAAGCTCCTTGTGCATTAGAAATAAGGCTTGGCATCACCATCTTCATTCTCTCTGCAAGCATCTTTGAGATTATCTTATAGAAGCTGCTTATAAGCCTCAAAGGTCTGAAGTCCTTAGGTGTTGCTTAATCTTCTTTCTTCGGGATAAGTTTAAGAAAGGCCATGTTTAACCTCCGATCTAACTTACCTTTTCAGTAAAATTCATTAACAGCTTCCATAAAATCATGACGCATAAAACTCCAGCAAGCTTTAAAGAATTCTATGTTGAAACCATCTGGCCCTAGCGCCTTATTAAAACCGTAAATCTTGATTGCATTCATCACTTCCTCCTCCTCGAACGATCTCTCCAGCCATTCTGATTGCGTGTTATCTAATCTCTTAAAATTCATGCCATCTAAAGTGGGTGAAACTACATTATTAGAAGTAAACAATTTAGAATAGAACTGTTGAACTTCATTTTTAATAGCATCCTGGTTGTAAACATCAACTCCATCAATTTTCAGTTTGGTGATACAATTACTCCTTCTCTTTTCGTTTGCTATATATTCTGTGGAAATAATGAGTATTTTTTATCTCCCTCTTGAAAAACCCTTACTTTAGCCCGCTGATACGCCATCCTTTCTCTAGTTACTTTGACATTATTGATCTTTACCAACATGTTAGCTCTTTCTTAATTCTGTTGACTAGACATTTCAGCAGACTCCTCCAACAAATTCAAAGAACTAATTTTGTTGTCTTGTTCTTCCTCTTGAAGTTTAACCTTCCCGAAAGTAGCTTTGCTCCAAGGATTTATGAAGAATTTTAAGTTCTGCAGCTTTCTAAAGAGAATGTATTCAGGTGTTCCAGAAAAGCTCATAGAACCCCACCACGATTCAACTAGCTTAATAAAATAAGGGTGCTTAAGCCAGTGATTCTCAATCTTGAAGATGGAAGAATTCTGAATACTAGTAGTTAACTCCAACAAAATTGGGTTGCGATCTGAAATTGTTCTAACTAGCGTTGTCTGAGTTGCATTACAAAATTTAATATCAAAAGAAGTACACACTAGTGTTCTATCCAATCTGCAAAGCAGTGGATCATCATGTTTATTGCTCCACGTATATGATCCACCGTTCAAATATGAGTCCAATAATTCCTGTATAGCAATGAAATTGTTTAAGAAAGCCATGTTCCTTAAATCTCCTCCAGATTTGTTTCTCCCCCGTCATTTCGAACTACGTTTAAATCCCCCATTAGATACCAAGCTTTTGTGTACCAATTCCTTATCTCAGCTAAGTCATTCCAAAATTCTTCTCTTAGGTTGTAATCACATGGAAAATATGCGTTGGTCATGATAAATTTGAATCCATTGCTCTGGAATCTAAATAAAATGGAAATGATATTATAACCAATTATATTATCTAGAAGCTCCAAAGCCGCATTATCCCAAATTTTAAGTAAACCACCACTATTTCCAGCTTCACCTTGTGAAGATATAAAATCGAAACAAAAATCTGCATCAAACCAGAGTTTTCTAATGAACCAAGAAGAAAAGTTACTCATTTTAGTTTCCTGCAGTGCCCAGACTAGACACTTATGTGCCGCAATTAAATCCCTAACAACTATCTGCTTATCATAAGAATTCATCCCTCTTATGTTCCAATTTAGAAACTTATTCTCCATCGTCTACCACCTGCTCCCTAGAATTGACTTCATCCACCTCAGTATCTTCATTTGAGTTGATTGAGTCGCAACTATCCTGCAACTTTTTGCCAGCTTCAATTGCTTTATATCTATCTCTATACTTGAATAAGATTTCTGAAATAATCTCTTTAGCCTGATGTTCATCCTTGGTTGTGATACCACCCAACCTACTGCATAGTTCAACGACCAACTTCTAAGTGGAGAAAATCACTTCGTTTGAGTCTTTGTTTTTGTTCTGGATGTCACCTATCTTAATGCCAATATTGTCTTCAACCACCGAAAATAGATTATTCGATTCTAAAGCAATTGGAAAGTTGTCCTGAAACACTTCAGGTGAATAAGCAACAACTCAGTCTACACCAAAATTTTCATGAAAAACCATTTGAAGGTCGTCAGGTGAATCACCTGAGGAAGAAAACCTTATTTCTGCGTGAGTGTCTTAAAGGTTATTCTCTAAACGTAGAGTTGTAGGAAAACCAACTTCACTTCTACCAACTCTGGAAGAGAGAAATCCAAGGCTAGCTAAAATAACTGGTACTTCAGATTGTTTGGGAACTTCGCCTTCACATCCAACCCCATTCTGAATACCTGATTCTTCAGCAGCCAAAACACTATCAATTATTTCCAGCCTAGATGAATACTCGTCATCTAAAGGAAGGAATCTATTGGTAGTGTTGACTGAAACTCGAAGCTGAGACTTGGGAACAACACCTACACTTCCATGTATCTTCTCCTAATTAACAATCTCGATCTTGTTAGCCATTGTAAAATCACCTCCATTCCTTCCACATACGCCACGCAGACCAGACGTAGCGTGATCAACCTTGTGACCAACACTACCAGAAGGAGCGTTGCTCAAGGTTATTGGTTTTGGTATCGACTATGACTTTGGTTGAAATAACCAATTGTCATGCTTTGACTCAGTTGATTCTGTTCCAAGCAAAACCAAATTACCAGTAAAAGCGGGAGGAGAAAGATTTGAATTTGAATTTTTCTGTTTTTTTTTTCAAATTCATTAATCATCCTTTGAAACTCCTCTAATGTAGCTTTCTTCTTCGTTTAAAATTAAAGTCTCATTCAATAGTAACGGCCCATCTTGAGTATCCTTCTTTAACCACCAAAGCCGCCGGAATCCTCGAGAAATATCCTTTGACGGAGATTCTAAAAAAAAAATTGGTTTGCAGATTGCAGTGTACTTGATGAAATGTCTACTAAACCTCCTAGCGACTCACCTACGGTTCTGAAAAGGTTATAACTCCAATTTCGACGAGGAATGCCCCTGACTTTAATTCATCTTTCGTATTTTGACATCGCCTGAATTGGAGTTAACCTGTCCAGATCGTTAATAGCATTATCCCCTATTTTCTGAGACAAAGGTTCCTCTCGAAATTGAGATAGATGAACAACATCATTGTCCACAGTGATCTTTCTTGACCTCCATAAATCTAACCAATAATCGTGAGTAACTTCGATTTTCGATGTTTGTTCATCTATAATCTCCATGTCAATAAAAGAATCATATTTTATCTGCAATCTAATATCCCTTGCTACTCTTTGCCATCCCACAAAACCTTCAACTCGAATTAAACCTATACAAGATTTTATGTTAACCTGCTTATGAAGAGAGACAGCAAAATCACCCTTAGATGGTAGTTGTTGAGGTATCCATGTGGTGATAGGTTTTACTACTGGCCTATTTTGGCCAAGAAAATGCGAAAGTTGATCATGTTGTTCTCCTACATCAACTTTCGCATTTTCTTGGCCAAAATAGACCAGTAGTAAAACCTATCACCACATGGTATGCACAACACATATGAACTATCTTCGTCACCTTTCATTACTCTTGAAATTCTCAAATACCAGCTTCCTCCTTCGTTTTCTTTTGTTTCGTATAAAAAATATGATTCTCTAGATCTCCTTGGCCATTTCCTTCTCTCACAACTTAAATCCCTTGCTTCATTCAAAACCTCGACAACCCAAATCGCCACTTCTGCAGGAAAGTGGATCCATGAATCAAAGCCTCTTCTCTTCTTCTCTACTAATCTAATTCCTTGAATATTCTCAAGAGTTTCCAATAAAAGATTGAATTTTTTTATGTCGAGATACATAGTGAGCGAGGTTTTCGCTCGTTCTCTCCCCATTTCTAGTTTTTCCATTCCAGAGCGGCAAACCTGTTATAGACTAACTGGCCCATCATTTTGAGGTTTGGATAAATTCATCCCTTTGAACAACAAGTCACGCGAAGAAAGAAATCCTCCGGACTCTTTTCTAGTTAGGTTATCAAACTAATGATTTATTTTTGAGACAGTAAAATATTTATTTAGTGGTTAATTATAATTATCTAAGGTAATAGATTAGTTTGATAATCATTAGAATAAATCCTCCGGACTCTTTTATTTATTTTTGATTTGATATAATCAAAAAATTATCAAACTAATCTATTAACTTAGCTAATTATAATTAACCACTAAACATAATTAGTGAGTGATAGATTATGAATTAGTTAAAATATATGGATAAGGGTGACTCTGATTTACTATTTATATCACGTTTTTGTCTTTTTCTTCTTCCCCTAGTTACGGGTTCATTTCATATGGCGTCATTGCTCTTATCTGTAGTAAAATGGCAAACCTGTCTAGTGGCTTATGGTTATGGGCCAGGCCGGTCACGTTACGGTTTTGCATGCAGATACATATCTATATATAGCAAGAATTAATTGGGGGCCAGAAAAAATAATTGGGGGCCTCACAAAATTTATACCCACACCAAAAAATTTAGGGGGCTTCCAAAATAAGGTTGAAAGTACTATTTTACCCTTCCCCAAATAATAAATACTTAAAACTTAATAACCCTCTAAAATCCCCAAATCGTAAATCCAAAACCCTCCTCCTCACCCGATTCTCATCTCTCTCTCGCCATTAACGACACCCGAAGAAAAAAAAATTCTTCAATTGATTTCATCGTCGTAATCTTCGATTCGAAAATAAAACCCCCTAATTTAATTCATGTCTGCGTTTAATTTGATGGGTTACTTTCGAAATTAGGTTTTCCAACCGAAAAAATGCAGTTACATTTATAGGGTCGTCATATCGATAGGTTTATACCATAGCGACTTTTGATCTGCATGTTTTTTTAATGAAAAATCATTGATGTCTAAGGTGTAGGAGATAACGATCCTTTTTCTGGGTTTACGATTTTTTTCCCAGAATAAAGTCGTCAATATATTATAGAATCAATTGACGATCCTACTATAATCTGACCCCTACCCTATACACTAACGACTCTATAAGACCAAAAACTACCTCTCTGACCAAATAAATGAAAGGGTCATCATCTTAATTCCAAAAAATGTTAACGACTCAACCAAATGTTAACGACTAGCAAATAATTGACTCAACCAAAAATGGAGCTAATAAGTCAACCAAATGTTAACGACTCATCTTTGATGTTTGCACCCATTTGCTAATGTTAACGACTCAACCAAATGTTAACTACTCACCCATTTGTTGTGACTAGAAAAATGTCAACGACTCAACCAAATAAAAAAATGATAACGACCCTTTTGGCAAAATGATAAAATGAATGACGATTTTTCATAACTGCACATTAGAGTCGTCCATTTATTCAAAATTAAATGAAGATTTTTCATATTGCAGATTAGAATTGTTTATTTCTGTGACAAATAACTAACGACTCTTAAGGGTCAATCGTTTAATAAACTCGGAACTTTAACGACTATAACATCGGAAACTGATAGTGACCATGAATAAACAACTTGGAGCTCCATTCATGCGATTTGAAGAGTATAGGAAGTTTACATGATTGTTTAGAGCTTTGGGTTCTTCATTTTGAGTATTGGTTCCATCATTTTGAGCAAAAAGATCTTCATTTGCAACCATTTTAACCTAAATTTTCTCCCAAAACTCACTTTCTTCCACTCTATCCAACACAAAAACTCAAATCTAACTTAACTAATCAACTAATTAACAACTAATCAACTAAATTAACACTAATGATTTGGGTAGTTTAGCTATTTCGAAAAATTCGGATAAGGGTTAAGCACAAAATGCTATTGGGAGACCAACTGGTCAGGCCCCAATTATTTTTTCTGGCCCCAATTAATTCTTGATGTATAGCGGGGCACGATCGGCCTAGTGTCGCCAACGCAATTAGTATCTTCCTTTTGTAGCTACGTGTAAAGAAGCACCTTGCGACCGTGGTGTGGCCCACGTGAGTAGGTGACACATAGATATTTCGAAACAAGGGAAAAGAAGTACAATCACCATGTGAAATCCACGTCCTTCTTCTTGGTTTTCTGTGACATTTCAGATAACTCTTCGCACCCACCAAGTGACTAGCCAAACACTCAGATCGGTTTTACACAATTTTATGTAGGGCTGCACATGGTCATGTATAATCTCAAACCAACCTCGCACCCACATACTGTGGTTTTTTCTTCTTCATAACCAATCCTACACCCACAAACAGCAAGCAGGTTTTATTACCCGCCCGCTACGGGTAGGGCGGGTTTGGGTTTAAACCCGCAATTTAGGTAGGAAGGATTGTGGTTGGTGTACAAACCAATGTGAGAGTATATGCTCTAAGATCGGCCGATTAGCTGTTAGAGATGTTTGCGAAATTAAGTCTACTGGTTTATTCATAAAAAAAACTTATGTAGACTACCAATGTTGCTGTGAAGCACCTCCTGAGATGGACGCAATAATCTCTGCTACATCATCAGTTTCTCTTCCATATACATTACCCGAATATAAGACCTTGTCACCATTATATAAGTCCGTAATAGAAGATATATGCAGAGCCGAAGGAAACTTGTACGAAGAGATTTCATTTTATGTTGGCAGCCCAAGATGCAGCCAATGTGCTGGTAGCTGTGAGGAAACATGTGTAAACAGGAATCTTGTCAATACAAATTTATACTGTGCAATCTAATATTACCACTAGGGTTTGAGTAATAGACGGCTAGGATTAGTTGCAATCAACGGTGTAGATTGAGCGGGTTTTTCGGGTGGGTATGGGCGGGTATGAGCTAAAACCAACCTCGCACCCACGGACATCGTTTTTTTTTTCCTTAACCAACCCCGCACCCACAACGGGAGGGTTTGGAGAAAAAATCCACAAGTTTAGCGGGTACGGACAGGTATGGTATCGTGGGTGGGTGGGTCTTGTGCAGCCCTAATTTTATGTGTTCTCCATCTCTTCAATGTCAGTACATGTCTTTTAGTCTTAACTGCCATTTTTCCATGATTTATACGGGCTAATACCAGCTCTACTAAGGGCTGATACCAGTCCATATAGGACAAAAATATCCAGGCGATTCTGATCATTGGATCGGTGGACTGGTTTCAATTTTGTGCACACTCCTCTAAAGAGTGTATATTTGACACATCATTTTGATTGGTTGTTTAGTTAGTTGTTGGGCCCATTACCCTCCATGTTTAGAATCATGACCCTCGTTACATAATTCTCTAAATATAATCAACGGTAGAGATTGAAATGTTACGTGCACACTCGCCAAGGAGTGTGCACAAAATCGGACTCATCAGCCCCTAATAGAGCTGGTATCAGCCCATATAAATCATGCATTTTTCCGGTAAGTCACCCCAAACTCAAAGAAAATAAATCCGAGATAAGTATGATGAGTCCAAATTCGTTCACACTTCCCTGGAGATCGTATATTTAACATACTTTTATGATTAACGATAGAGATTCAAATGTTATATAACTTCCTAAATTAACATATTTTCTAGGTGTAGAATCTCGATCCTCGTTATATAACTTCCTAAATTAAATCAACGATAGAGATTCAAATATTACGTGTATCTTCGTTAATGAGTGTGCATAAATTCAAACTTAATCGGATAGGATGAAAGATTTTTGCTTCCAGTTTTACCAACAAAATATTGTGTTGAATATATACTTATACTGTGGGCAAACTGCGTCAAAGAATAGAATTTCCCATTAGTTAATGACGGGCTCAACCACACAATCCATGAGATTTTGGATCTTCATGTGCTTGAAAGATAGTGATCCCTTGACTCTTCTATCGCTCCCTTTGTGTTTCTTCATTCCCTCGATGGAATAACATGTGTATTAGCAAACAGCCACATAGTTTAACATCTTTTCCATAACTGATTATTAAAGCGCACTTCTTCTTTTTTTGCTAAAAGAGAAAAGATAAAAGTACGTAATTAAAAAATGAACAGTACCCTCCCATGTGGGACACAGTCCGAGACATAAATGATTTATTTTATTTCCGAATATTCTCTACCCTACACACATGAGCACACTAGGACGGTAGGACCACCAATTACCCTACTCATTCTCAATGATCGAACCTCTCATTTGTGATATAGTACCAGTAGTACTGGTAACCAACTGAGGCCGCATATGCATATTCTGTCAAAAAGCAGTCGACTTACTTTCATAGGGTACGGTGAAGATTTCCTTCCAAGATTTTGCAAAAAAAGGGTACGGTGAAAGAGAAAATTTTGCAAAGAATTTATCTCGAAATTATTTTACTCAGCAGTCGCAGAAAGATTTTTAACCAAGAAGGCGTTCGCGACGTTGGATGGAAGAATGTGATAATCAAAGAAAGACAAAAACATACAATAACGTCACATTCACAGGATCTAATGGTTAGAATCGCTGCTAGAAAGAATGTCATAGTGAGAAACTCGCTCCCAATTTATCTTAGGTAAATAACTAGTACACGGATATAATAATCATGGAAAATCGTCAAGCCGGTAAGTAAACAATAACCATTAGGGGAGGATTCATGAACAATGTTATATGGATACTAGTTATAAGATTTGGGCTAGTTGTTCTTTAGAGCCAAAACGATAATGAATTTGAAACTAATAGTTTGGATTCATGAACAATTTTTTTTTTTTTTGAAAAGAAAATGATATATTAAAAAGAAAAGAAAAAAAAAACTAGCCGCACTCAACCAGTTCGTCATTGCAGGCTTGATTACATAAGAATGATAGTTTCCCAGTTATGCAATATTTGCACACCGTCAACGAATTTAAAAGTATCTTTCTTACAACTCCATGAAATCAAAGTTTGTTTTATGTGCATAAACGATTTGCCCTAGTTATTACATAAGAATGATAGTTTCCCAGTTATGTAATAAAATGTTATATGGATATTAGTTACAAGATTTGCCCTAGTTGTTCTCTAGAGCCCAAACGATAATGAACCTGAAACTAATAGTTTGATGGTATGTTTGTGTTATTAAACTCTAGATTCATACAACAAAAAAATATTGAGGGTAGTTCGAGATATCAAATTTGACCAGCTGTCGATTTTAATTTCGGTCGTTAATTTTTATTTACTTTACAAATTGGAAGTTGAAAGTCTAATTTTACTCGGGTCACCATTTTCAAAATAAGCGCGAAATCAGTGGGAATTATTAGAATGAAAATTACAACGATGCCGTGGATCCATGTTTTTAAAACATTAAACATTAATAAAATTAAGGAGGAATTTAATTATGGTGCTGATTATTTTGGAAATTTTTGGTGTTTGTGTTGTTTCTTTTCCGCATTATATCTTGTTATATAATAGAAATATCACAGGTTGTGCATAGTTCAATCAATTAGAGAATCCAACCTTTGGTTGTTGATTATATTGATTGACACTTGAACATTAATCTTTGGTACCGCTCAAGTTGTTTCACATAATAATCAGGCTCATGGATTTCTATTTGTTTAATTTGCTGATTACATTGTGAAATAGAGATACAACTCTTGGATATATTTCCATTGATTGAGTCTGACTGTCTAGTTGATTTTCTCGACAAAAATGAGTTTCATACACTTTAGAAAATTTCCGATGAAACATGAGTTTGTCGATGTAATCTCTCGCTTTTTCAGCTTTTTTGTTTTTCAATCTTTTCTTTTTCTTCTTACTTCCTATTTATGACCCTTCCTATTTATGCCTCTTTTTCTTTTAATAGTAAATTGTTTTCAGGAAAAAACTGGTCATAAGAAAATGTTGAACATAGTTTCCAACCACAACAACTAGAATTAGCTACTTTTTTTTTGAAGCATGAATTATACTAATAAAGGGCTATTACACGAGGGTAGACGATACCCAAATACCCATCAGTTATAATTGGAATGGTATGCCATGAATCCGAAGTAGCAAAACAGAGGAGTAGAGCGTGAGCAGCCGTTTTCAAATCAGAGTTGCATCGGGGAAAGATGTTTGTATCGAAAGTTAGAAGGCCTTCGTTCAATGCTTTCCACAAGAAAAGCTATGATTTTAACGGACCCGATTGAGTCCGTAAGAAATTAGTTGATGGTAGAGGCGTTCGATGCGCTTGAGTGAAGGTTCTAGTCATACAATTACATCCATATGCTGAGGTGCGCTGCCCAAACGTTGACCGTCTATCTTCTCTTTTTCCGGCTTGATCCATCAGGTGGGGTTTACCATAGAAGATGGAGGTTACAATTACTAATGATGTTACTAAAAGCGTAACACTAGGGACTGAAATATATAATTAGCTAACTACCGACATTGTTAGTAGATCTTTTTTCAGACTTTTTTTTTTTTTTTTTAAACTGTGATAAATGGGTATCATCGACATGCGACACATCCCACTTGTATTTCATAAAGCAAAATCGGAACAGATTTACTGGTATTAGGTCAGAAATTTATTTATCACTGGTTCCGACATGCGACACATCCCACTTGTATTTCATAAACCGCCAAAGTATGTCAGACGAATTTACTGGTATTAGGTCAGAAATTTATTTCATGTTTGTTTGCAGAAATAACTGGTTGCAAGAAAGAGGGGTGGTGAAGAAGGTCATTAAACGTTTTTAATTGCAGACCCCATGCTGCCATAGCCAGCCATCAATGGGGAGTCACTGTTGTACTTGGAACAAACACACTGGAATCCCGAAATTTGCGGACCTATATTTGATGAAAATTGTAATCTTAAAAATTTCCTCATGTAGCATGAAGAAGGTCATTAAACAAGATGCTGTTGAAAAGTTTTGACTGGAATTGCGGACCTATAATTTGATAAGTAATCAAAATTTCCTCTTGACCTTTGAAAAAGTTTTTTGGAGAACTTCGATGACCTATGTACAATTAACTATCTTGAAGTTTCAATGTTGTTTAACTCCCGAATCAAATCAATTATTCTACTTGTACGTGATTTTTCTTGAAAGGAAAAAGTGAATAAGAAACGTGAGATTCAGGACTTATGATCTTATGACTTATGACAAGGTGTTTGTTAGCTTTTTCTTTCTTTTTTCTCAAGTGATGATTCGTTCTGATCTGACTCATCTGAATCTAATTCAATATAATCTGATCTGATCTAAGAACTATTAAATAATGGCCGACACAAATAGATCCGATTCGCGAGACAGACATAAGTCGAGTGAGATAACAATAACATATCATGAAATTAAGAGAAAAAATAAACGATCTGACATTTAACTTGGACCAACTGAGGCGACGAGTCAAACTCATTTTCAACATCTATAATACAAAACAGCATAGGTTTTTGAGCTTTAGATTGACGGATAACATTTTGAGAGACAAACGTTGCATCCAACCATCCCAGTCTCATCCCAGCGAAAGACATCTGACGGTCGTCGTTTCTGTAACCCCTCTCATTATGAATCAAAATTTATTAATCTGTAATTATCGCATAAACTCTTAACTTAAGATATTCAAACATTAAATGAAATCATAATATATCATACATGCATTAATTGGATTTAGTGGTGGCATGATGAATCTAATGAGAAATGCGATTTTTTTTTTATTTCTATTCATAACTCATAAGTGAGATATGCATACACACTATTACTTAAATGATTTTGTGTTCGTTTTTGGATAATGTATATGAATAATTTTACAATACATTTATAGATATTATTTTCGCTTAAAACATAATAGAAAACTATCTTGCAAAGGGAACATGATTTAAAGTTCGTAAAAAAAAAAATTAAACCAGTTAAATATTATATTAAAACCGTACCGTTACGGCACAAGCTATCCCTAAATATTTATTAGAACTATCTATTAATCCCATACCGTGACATTATAATACGGGTTATTTCTAGTCATATACAAAGAACAAAGTGTTGGTTGGTTAATCCAGAAAAATTGGTTTGTGAAAAAATGTAAAGAAAGTCACCTCTTTGGATCAAAGCAATGAGGGACATAGTCTCAAAAACCTACTACTAAATCCGTTAAATTTTGTTTAGTGCTGTCTTTTTCTCATTTTAAGGTAGCAGTTTAAGACAAAACTAGTGCCCCCATCAAAATTTGATTCTCAAGTATACTGTATGCACACATTTTGACCACTAACCTCTGCTTAAGAAATTGTTATAATACCCAAAATGGTCATAGCTCTTCCGGCAATTAAGGATGTGGACCTTTAAGGGTTGGAAAAGCTATAAAAAAATGACCAAAATTGACCAAAGGAGTCAAAATATGTAACCATTTGACATATTTATTTCATCAAAACTATTACACCACAAGAAAATTGGAAATTTCTAAATAATAAAAAAAAAAAACAGTTTAGTACCCCATTTAAAACCGAAAAAACAGAATCTTCGTTACACGTGAAATTATTGTAACTAATTTAAGGAAAGAAAATGATATCATACTGACATCATATACCAAAAAAAATTCTCTTTTCGTTAAAAAAAGCCACACTTTATCGCACGCTTGTTGGAAACCGTGGCCTTTAACAAAGACCTATACGGCTATATACCTAAGCCAATCTACGTCTACTCTACGAGAATGGAATTTTGTAAAGCTTACATTTACAGGGGCAAAAACGTCATTTTCGTATACTTTTTTTACTTGGCCACTCTTTATCATTTGACTGAACCTTCCCTGACTAAGAAAATCTACCATAGGCTAGGCTTGAGAGGCTACCATTTCTCGAGACGAAAAAAAGAAGAAGATGATGTTTGCATGTGTAATTTTGACTGTTTGAGAGTTTGTGAAATTTACTAAATGCCGGTATGTATCTTTTATATGGGTGTTGAAAAACGGCTCTGCATCTAACCCTAGATGTTAACAAGTAGGAGAAAGAAGTACAATGCTTATGGAAAGACAGTATTGGCCCTAACATGGGTTCATTTTGGCCTCTTGTCCTTGTTTTGTCACTGGCAGTGAGAGTAAATCTATGGGACCTCATGAAAGCTACATTACCTTACTCATTGATTGTTGTGACAGACTAGAATCTAAATCTGACTCGGTATCTGATTCGATCCAAGTTAGATCATTTGGCTCACATGTCTGACTAGAACCAAAAGTTCGGCTCACGTACTTTTATTAGCACGTACAATCTGACTAGATTTTGATTGAACCAAAATGTTTGACACACTTAGGCTAAGTCTTATGGAGTGCTAATCTAGCGGCTAGATTGACAATCCACGTCATCTAGGACAACCACCTAAGTCTTATGAGAGTGCTAATTTAGCATCCAGATTAGTAGTCCAAGACAGCTGGGATCACCGCCCAACGATAAACGGTTCAGTGCCCATCGATGAATGGTTCAGTGCTTTAAATCACAATTATTAGATTAAAAAAAATGCTCAACATTGAAACCATTTCTAAAAGGTGTTTTTCCCAAATACCTAATGATTCTCACAGAATTATCTAGCAAGTTAGTTCATATGCTAGCAAATCAAGTAGGGAGAGAGAACTAGGGTTAACAAATATGCAACACTTTTTTTTATGAATTGCAACAAATTTCTGCTAATCTAGCAGCTCAATCTAGCCTATAAGACTTATCCTTATGAAGGGAATTTGATAGAAACAAAATGTTCCACCACATCTGATTGGAATTTGATCGATCCGAACTGTGAGTTAGCAACAGTTTGGTTCATATATTCGTTGAGCACAAATCTGACTGGAATTTAGTTTTGGTTAATGTATTTATTAGGCAATATCCTGGAATTTAGGTTTTAGTACATATCGACTGAATTTCATTTTTATCTAACTAGAATCCGACCAGAATCGATCTCACTTAAAACTATATTCCTATGTTCCATTTACTTGACTTGCATAGAGTTTTTCACTTTGAGATTAAAAAATATCGTAGAGATTGAAATCTTCCTACCCACCATATTAACATAAAAGTTTAAATGATATAGTTTTTAGTTTCTAGATTCTAGGAAAAGTTATCAATCCCATAGTGATTTACTTGGGATGTACTAAATTTTGTCCATCAATTTGGAACACAATAAAAAAAGTAGAGTAGAATTAAATATTAGAGTACTGATTACAATAAAAATTAATGATATTGTGTGATTCCAAAGCAAGGGCAAATCAGTGAGAATATGAGAAAAATACTAAAACTATCATCTAATTTGGAACACAAAGAAAACCCTAAAACATCAAGTAAAATGGAACGGAGGGAGTATTAAAGAACTTTTAACTATACGCAGCCTCATGAAAAATATATTAGCGAAAGCACAAAGCAACCTGACGAGTGCTCTTTTTGGTAAAGTACAAAGCAACCTGGCGAGTGCCCTTTTTGCAACCGCCCCACTTAAAGCACAAAGCAACCTGTCGAGTGCTCTTTTTGGTAAAGTTGTTAAAGACATGGGTAGGGTTTATGGCTTTCGATGTATTTAAACGCTTAGTTGTCACAGCAGTTTATGCAGATTTTCTTCTTGCTATCCCGATTGAGGGCCTCTGTACAAAAGA
Organism: Papaver bracteatum; assembly: GCA_023529315.1. NCBI lineage: Eukaryota > Viridiplantae > Streptophyta > Magnoliopsida > Ranunculales > Papaveraceae > Papaver > Papaver bracteatum. The sequence goes on from JAJJWX010001881.1 coordinate 1,068,949, forward strand.
TATTCCCTTGGAATACCTGGTCTATCCTTAAATACAGGTTAATGATTCCCATATACCCTTCGATTCTCGTTGCCTCGCTATGATACAGTGCGCTTAGACGCATATGGGGAACATGTTGTTCATTGTAAGGTAGATCATGGTTTTAAATATAGACATGATCATGTGAGAGATATCTTATATGATGTATTATCGA